>JASCZW010002119.1:0-193247 GCA_034211315.2 Aedes japonicus
TGTCCACAAGACTCAGCAGTGGTTACCTGAGAGATGATAGCTTAAAGGGAGTTTGATCAAAATTTGGTCGCCAGGTGATCGGTGAACGTTTGCCCATATCTTAGAAAGCTGGTCCGTGGGGGGAAATCGAAAGCCTGAGGCCACAGCGACGCATAAAGAGTTGCCCGCCGTTTCGAGCGGAACCCCAACCTCTCTGGTCCGAGATGTCGAAAGAAGTCGGAGCGGGTTTAGTTGACTGCCGACTGGCAAGCAAGAAAGTTGGGATCACCAGGATGATCAACAAAACACGATCGCGAAAGTTGTACATGGACGATGCTGACGAAGTATGATTAATGTGTGGTACAGGACGATAAAACATACGTCAAGCGTAGACTTCACATAGGTTCCTGGAGGTGGTAAAGGGTAGTTTCCAACCAAGAATCACCGGTGATGATTGGGGACTTTCTCCGCGCCGCTGGACTAGAATCCTGGCCTCCCATACCCGAAGATTTGTCCCATGACCAGCGTTCCAGTATCCCAGAGTATAGCGCTGTCATTGCGGTAAGATGATCACAACGCTAAACATTAAGGTAATCACGGGCGATGATAATGGCACTGGGGCGGGAGTTGTTCTTTCCTTGCCAACCTCACCATGGATGCGGCTTTAGTGGTCTTCCGAATATCTCGGTTCTACTTTGTTCGAAGTACCTCTACGTTCTTTAATGGACACACCTATTGGTATCATCCCCGCTAGACGCAGACGTCGCGCGGTACCGTTCTCGGTGGCACGAACCCACTTAGCACATAAGCCCGTGTGCACACCTAGCTTACCAACGTAGCTCTGTACCAAGGCGGTGATCCAGCGCCGGCCCGCCGTACCTGGCATGGACAGGCGACGCAGGCCAGGAGTTTACGGTTACCTTCTGACTCTGTTGCGCTATTCGACACCGGCGTGGATAATGCCGATAGCCAGAGGCTTTCGCAGGCGTAACGACGGATCGACAAAAAGACAGCCAGACGTCGATCATGACCCCAAGATACCGCAGTTCCTTCGATTCTGGCCAGGCAGTTACCTCGCACGGATCGTTTCGCATGCCGCTCCGATTTCCAGATTGGACCTCGGGTCGTGGTTCGGAAAGAGTCCTCCAACGATCACCCGTGCGTGCAGCTCTGACGAACGCTCGGTTGGAGCCGCCGATCCTCTGGTTTTGGCCATTACTACCCGGTAGGCGTCACCCCACCGCTCCCGCATTAGCCTTCTGAACAACAAAGACCTCGAAGCAGGCTCGCTTGCTGGCCTTTATCTCCCTCTCTAGTGCGGTTTTCGACGACCAGCGCCTCTACGCTCGATCTTCCCGGCGTCTGACCGCGCTCTTTGCACCCTCCGTCTTGCAGTGTGAGGTACATGCTCTTCGGAGGTCGGCGAGCGACTCCGTCCACCGGATAACACCGGCGATCTTCCATTCCTGGCTGACTTCCTCGGCATGGTCGCTTCGCACGCCCGTGTAAGTGTCATAACGAGTCGTTCGCCGCGAGGTCGTTCCCAAGGTTTCGCGGTAAGCTCTCGTTCCCTCTCAAGCGCCGCTTTTAAAAGTGTCTACATCAAAGTAGGACTTCCTCCCATCTGCGGGCGAATGGGAGTGGATGCTCTTCCTTCCACACGCTGCTTTGCATTGTGGACGATACAACAACGAACCGCTCTCGGTGCTTTGGAACACGTGGAGAGCCGACTTGACGCGAGAAATGGCATGGATGGCCCTCAGTGGTCGAAACACAGCTCCTGGACAACCTGGTTCAGGAGAATGTGTCAAGACCAGGACATCTGGGATGTTGTAAACACGAAGCGGCTCTCAGATTGTCCTTGAGCTCCAGCAAACCGTATGGCGAAATGCCCAGGAGCAGGGTCAGAGGGACCAACCAACTCACTGGAAGTCCAAGACATGGGCCAGAGCGCCTAATGCGCAACAGCCCTCCCCGGGGCGCAATATCGAGCCGTAGTTCCGGGTGGGGGATCAAGGCATGAGGCACGGGAGTGGCTTTTAGTGGGTCGAGGGGCTGGCACCCTAAACTCCACACCCCTGAGTTCTCCAGGAGGCTGGTTGCAGATTTACCTCCTGCCGAATGAAACTCACCCCCCTCACGCACACACACACGCACACACACACACACACACACACACACACGCGCGCACGCACACACACAAAACTTGAAACTACTTTTTTTTTAGATTTAAAACTCTCAACTCGCATTCAGTTGTTCTTTCTTAGGTCGCATAACTTAACAGCAAATCCCTGATCTTAAAATAATCCTACCACCAAGATAATCATCCTGTCGCACTGTGCAGATACAGAGGTGTTGCCTTTAGGCGGGATGGGAAAATCTGCTCAACAGACCTGCCGAGAAACTTTAGGTGTGGCTCGAGCCCCTGCTCTCCCGGAATCCAAGCGTACTACTTCAGGGAATGGGGCTCAGTGTGCTTAACGCGGACCCATACCATGTCGAACCAGCGTAGGTCTTTGGTGGTTAGCTGTCACCCGGCCTCGACGCTGATTCGACTCGCGATGTTCCTGGATCCAAGCAGGGTTCGGGACGTAGGTGGTCCATCCAGATTGTCCGTGATCTCCTACCCGGACCACTTTTACGGTACCCGCTGAACTCCGCGTCGTACGGTCCCACCTCCGATAGAGAAAGCCAGGGCCGGTGACCGGGATTTGAACGTCTGGGTGTGCGACATTGCTCCCAGGGAATCGTCCCTGTTCCCCGCGTCACGACCGCTTAAAGTTCTGTCCAGTTTAAGAGCCGGAATCACTTATTGTTTTGCAGCGGCACGGAGCGTGACCGCCGGCATTCGCCCTCTTCTGTAGTATAAATTTCACGGTGTTTCGTGCAGTGAGTCAAAAAGTTATTCCAGATGGAAGCCGAGAGGAGAGAAAAAATTCGTTTGCGAGGATATCGTTCTTATCGAGCCAGCAATCAAACCGAAACAGAACGTTGAAGCAGCAAGTTTCGCCACCAAAACCTCAAGCTCGGAAAATTGTACCAGCAGGTTTCGACGAAGTTGCCACCGCTGCAGCCGGGAAGTCATTCAGTGAAGTACCGCGATAATAACGTAGATTTCAACGATAAAAACATAACCACTCCAACTGCTCGCATTTCCAGTCATGGCAAAGCGGAAAAACGGCTCGGGACGCGACTCAGATGACCGAAATGTGGAAACAACAAAGCATAGGAAGTCGGAATCGCTGGAGGTGTGCAGCGTTTGATGGGAGGAACAAAGAAGAAAGTGCGAATTTTCAACAGGGAACGAAAAAAATGATTTGTATTGGATATTTTTACCTCAAAGAATAGTAAAGTACCTCATTCTTTGATGTATTCAACTGATGTATGCGTCAATCCGTTACTGAGATACAGACTAAGATGTTTTATTCCGATTCAGAATGGACATAGCCCATGTGACCTGGTAGTAGCTGCCTTCGGATGTCAACTTGTTGCCGAACTCGTTTGCAGCAAGGTCGCATCGTGAAAAGCATTCAGCGGACGTCTGGTAGTCCATCCAGATCGTCCATGATCTCCTATCCGACGAGAAAAGTCGGGGGCCCGCGAACTGCATGTCGACAAGATGTCGTCAATGTCGGGCTGATTTAAAGTCAATGTTAGTCCCAATGTCAACTTGATGTCGGCAGAATGTCAATTCATCATCGAATTTGTGTCTTGACCTATCAAACAACCTTTCAAGCATGTTTCTAAAGTGATTTCTGGAGTTTCTAAAAGTTGTTGAATTCATGGCATCGTAAGCATTTGTGTGAGGTGTAGCCGCCATCTCTTCTTCGTAGTATCCTTGTCTTGTATGCAGCTCCTCGTAATAGAAAGATGAATTATTTCATGATGTTCTGAAACTCGTTGGTTTGTAACATTTCTACATAAGCTTTCAGCATTCCGGAACTGTTCTGTATAATCCATCCCAAGTGTAAATTTAGATAGTTCATTCCCTCAATTCCGTCATTAAACATTTAGTCTAGGTCTAGGCAAGCCTCAACATTGCGCGTATCAATTTCAATAACGTTCCATCAATTTCCGTCCGAGTAACGCCTTCATATCGAATTGATTTCATATTTCTCTTCCAGTTCCGACATCGCCTCGCTGTCTGTTTCAATGCATTTGGTTACATGTGTGCATTTCGTACCGTGCCGAGAAGCTGCACCTCGAAAACCCGTCTGTGTAGGTTAATTCTTGCACTCGCAGCGCCTCCACCCCTTCTCTAATTACCATCGCCTCTTTACCTTCCATCAATAATTTCATTCATCGACGACGACGACGACGACGACAATCACTAGCCGCGCACCCATTTGTAAGCGCTTGTGTATAATTGTATTTATTTATTCGAATTAAACTTTTCTGAGGTTGAAAACTGCTCTGAGAAGATGAACTGGCTCGTACGAACCTAAAGAGCGCCCGCCAGCAATCTGTAATCATAATAATCCGGCTGCCTTTAATGTCGTCGTCTTCGTCGTCGTTCTCTCCCTTCTGCTGTCAGTCGTTGAAATCTCCCGTTTTTTTCCCAACCACCCTGAGTTGGCACAGAGAGATCTCAACGGCCGACTGACACCACAACAATGTCATTCATTCCCTGATGAGTTGCTTGGGGTCTTAATTCCGTGTTTTGGGATACGTGATTTGGACCAATTACGGTGAGATTGCAATCTTTGAGCGGCGGGGTTGCGTGAAGATCGTTCTTTGTGAGTTTCATTCTTTGACTCTCTCTCTTCCGAACGAAGAAAAGAAGGTGGGGCGCAAAAAATGGCATTTTATGAACCTCACAAGTGCTCAATTGAAAAACCTAACACTTTTCGGCCGTATCACGTAACAGCTCTAATGCTTTGGAATTCAAGCCCATCACGGTTCAAGTAGATTAAATATAAAACACCTCGTATGCTCCGCTTGGGTGGTTGGTATTAGCTGTACGAGACCACAAACAAAACCACGCACCGAAAACACAATAGAAGGTCAGGGGCCTCCCGACATCAGCGGTCGGCATAGTCATTCAGGGCGTCGCCTTCAAGGTACTTTGGAACATCGAAAATAGCCAAGATTTCCGAGCTTTTTAATTTGGAACAACGACTCTCCGACTCGGCAGAGGCGCCACGACTTCATTTGTCAATGAAAGGCTGCGCATGTTCCGTGAAGACCACCCTTGCCGATGAATGCGGTCCACACGCACATTGCAGAGTGAGAAAATCTCTGTTCAAGGGAGCCATAATTGCAAAACGGTACGATGCTTGGCCAAGTCCTACGGAGATGCGCTGTCGACGACGAAGAGGCAGCCTAGACGCAAAAAAAGCCAATGGTTTCAACCTGTGATTGAATGGTTTTAAGGGCCTAATTGAATGAAGTGAAAATTTTCCTAATGACACGAACCGAACCGAACCGAGAGCGGTTCCGGGGAAACGGATTGGAACATTGCGGTTGTTGGTGTATTTCGACCGCAGTTAGCTGGGTTTGATTGGATGGAAGAGTCGGTTAAGGGCTGTGGGTAGTAGAGTCTGTTCAATACGTTGGGAACCCGAATGGTATGATTATTGTTCCTAATTGTTGATTTCCAATAGCAGTTTATTATTTCCGAACGCATTGTTTTTTGTAGTTCTTAACCAGTGGAATATTTTCAATACGTTTATTATATCTGTTTCTTTTCTCTCTTCCTACAGGTAATTATTTGATTGATTCGCGTTCAAGGTCATCATCGTCGGCTTCTGGAATGCTTTTGAGAATATCGAAAAATAGGTTTGTATTGTTTATAAATGTCAGAACATCCACTTCCTTAATTTTTAGGAAACCATTCATTTGAATCTCCTCAATTTACCTTTTGCACTTCTTGTTTGCCACAACCAGACAGCACCAGCACCAATATATGATACTGTATAGCTAAATGAGGAAAATCAAATAACCAACATGGCAGGTATAAATCTCTGAACAAAAATGATCGAATCTATCTACTTGATGACGTTCATTGGCATACGTTACCAGCCAAGTTGCTAATGATGAGAGGCCAGGTATGTCATCTGCTGTACACATTATATTCTGTGACTGTTTTTTGGCAACCTCGCAGTTTTCGAAGAATCACTCTCGTCATTTATACGTACACCAACTTCTGTTCGACAGTATTGCCATCCAAACTTTCTCTAAGAAATGTTAAGAATCATTTCACCCCCTTTTGAATATTTCTAACTGTTGCTAGGACCTAGATCATATAGCAAATCTTCGTATCCAGAATCTGACTGAAGAGAGTATGTCATCGTTCTATATTGCCTTTGGGAAATGACTAACGGATACTACAGAAGTAACTACAAGCCATATATTTCTCCAAAATTGCAACATAGGGCTGATATATGGCTTACTAGTCGTATATAAGCTTTATGTTACAGTATTGCAAAAACATAGGGCTTATTGGTTTCACTCTCAAAAACAATGAAAACTCCATGAACTGTAACTGATAAAAGATTTAAATTTCGTGTCATGTAAATCAATCAAGGACTGAATTTTATGTTCAATAAGATGTAAATTCACCTAAAAGTAAATACGTACGGTTTGAATTGTACTATCCTGATTATTTAGGAGCAATTTGAAGATCCTTAATTCACATATTAGATTATGGCCCGAGCGAGTGTGTAGCCATATATTACAGTTAAACTGTAACAGACGAACTGAGACTCTCGAAATGTTTTCTTCGGCGTGTTCTGGATGTCAAAAAATTAAGGGTATCAAGGAAGGAGTTGTGGGAGATTTGAAAAGGACTGATGTTCCAGAACTTCTGATAATTTCTGTACTAGAAATACACAGTTAATATTGTTATTTAATTTTACATTGATCTTGATGCACATAATTGGAGTATAGTATGTAGTAATTCAAAATTAAAGTCCAAATTGAGCTACACGAATTGAAAACAACATGCGACTTTAATTTTACACGAATTGAAAAAAAAAAATCTAATGTAATTTTATACGAAATCGGATTTTTGCTGGATCGGTTAAAAACCATATTCCTTTTGTTGCTAAGTAATGGCCGATTTCTCGAAAACCCTGATACATGAGCATCTTGAATGTCGCTTTTCAGAGAGATTGTTGTTAAAAAATGTGAATGTGTAAATCATTAAATAAAAAATATTGATATTCTCTCGTTCTCGCTAACCTCTTCCAACAACCATTCGATCCTTGGAATCAAACAACAACTTCCAACTGTGGTTTAATCATTTTTTCTCTGTATATATACCAAATATGCCAACGAGATTTGATGTTTGATCTCGGGCGCCATTGTTTAATCGGTTTCAGTACGTGAACCTAGAAACTTACACGTTCATGTGAAGTTCAATTTTTATCGATTGAAATTGGTGTGCGCTTCACTCGAATTTTACAGCACTATGTAAACATACATTATAGCACTTATTTGACTGAAAAACGATGCATTTTAAAATGTTTTTTTATTGGTCGGTTCATGCGCATGATATTCAATCGAAAATTCAACTAGTTTATGGGGGTACAGTTGTGTATATTTGGCCTGGTCTACATCTCGTGTAACTTTCATATTTTTATGCTGTAGGTTTTATCGGTGGAGACAACCCCATTTTGAACCAATGCTTTTGGTTAGAATACAGATCATATTCTGATCATAATTTTCAGTTAATCTTGCCGGTGATTATTACAAATCATATTGAAGTAGTGAGATTGTCTTTTATGATGTTTATAACGCTGTATCTTTTTTCACTGTGTTTATAAACAGTGGAATTAAATTCTGCTTGCTAACAAAATTTGCTAAGCATCAGAAGGAACTTTTGCTTAGAATTTGTAGCAAATTGCATTTGAGATTCGAACTTAAAGGAGTTCAGAGTTAAGTTCCTATGCCCTTGGTTTCCACGTATAAAGAAAGACGGCCTGTGAAAAAAAGGCCTTCCCTTGGGTAAGAAACGTCCACCGTGCAAATAATTTTTCGATCTGTCATCCGGCACCCATTTAAAAAGCAGATCTTTTTCATCCGTTTGAGCAACAACCATTGCTCTTTTCTCAAATGTTTGCGTAGTTAACTTACAAATCATTATTTTTGGGAAACCTATGGAATGTTTTTCCCAAATTATTTCCTTGCTGATTTGTGCACCAATAGAAATCATCCCATTTCAACCTTTGACCATCATTTTGTTTACCAGCATTGATAACAGAACAACTCTGTCAATGTCCCTATGTCAAAATTGAAACACTAGCGCCACCCTTTTAGACATTCCATACCAATTTGAATGAACAGTTCCGTTTATGATTACAAGCGGTCGTTTCAGCCTGGACGCCTGTTCTCTGTGCTTGTATGATGATGTATGATGCATGGTATGTAGCATCCACCCATTGTAGCATGGAAACTAGTTCCCACAGCAATGGGCTATACTCTCTGTTATATGTTATGTTATATCAAGCTTTAATAGCCACTGATAATCCTAATCATGCCATTGTATGCAGGGCCAAAAACGGGTTGGGAGGATCCATAGGCAACATCACTAAGACGTTTCCACAAGTATATAAAGAACCTCCTTCTGAAACTGTTAGCAATGGGGAGTTGGCATTCCCACTCTTCCCATTCAGAGTGCTTCAATCGGGTGCCCTGATGGTCCCTCCCATTCCCATGAAATCTTTATATAATTGTGTATATATTTATGTAAACGATAAAATACTACAAATATTCGTATCTATTAAATATGATCTTCATTCGCATTCTCTCTGATATGATATTGTCAAATTTCTGCCTCATTATGATGACTATATCGTCTGCAAGACTACAACTTCGAAACCTTTTTCCTCTAAGCTTTTAAGAAGATCGTCTACAACTAAGAACCACATAGGTGGTGAGAGGATTCCTCATTGGGGACAACCTTTCGTTGTCCGTACTGTAATAGACGAAATTCTCAGCTCTGAAGTGATTTTTTTTTTGCATGGTGTGAACTCAGTTGATTATGTTCATGTCAAAGCTCCTTTTATTTATGGCACGAGCCATTGTCTAATAGGAAGCGTTGTCGAAAGCTCCTTCAATATCCAAGAAAGAACAAACTGCTTTTTCTTTTACCGAATGAGCTTTTTCTACCTTTGAAACCACAGTATGCAGTGGTGGTGAGGACTGATGAAAGACTAATGGGTCTGTATGATTTAGGAAGCGCCTTATCTCGCGTTCCTATTTTAGGTATAAAAATAACTTTTACTTGTGTCCATGGAGATGGAATAGGGTTGAGTTTCAAACTTGCCTTAAAAAGCTCAATTAATGGTGAAATCAACACTGCTTCGCCGTTTTGAAGCAATGCTGGAAATATTCCGTCAATTCCTGCAAATTTGTATGGCTGAAAAGACCTCTATGCATTTTCTACCCTGGCTTTCTTAAAGGTTATATCAGCAAAGTCATTGACTGTGATTTTTGATTTAATAGACATTTTAGGTGTCCTTGTAGAACTTCTTTCAACTTCAAATGATCGATCTTTGTTTGGATCTACACACAAAACTGATTTAAGAAAATCGGTTTCCCTAATCAATTTTAACGTTTCACTAGGAGTTTTTAAAAACTCCATCCTCATTTTTCAGATTCCCAAGTTCAATCGTATGATCCTTTGCAAGAGCCCTCTGAAGTCTTGCGACTTCCGGACTATTGCTTATGTTTTCACACGTTAGAACCCAGGATCGTCGTTAAGATTTTCTTTATTGTACTTGGTAAGTGCACTCCTATAGGGGGCCAATCTGAGGTTCTTTTCGCTTTATTAAACATCCTACGAGACGTTTTAAGCAGCCGTTCCAATTTAGAGTTCCACCACGAAACATCCCTGTTAGAGGACGATTCTTTGATAGGACAACTAGTAGTGAAAGAATTTAAAATCTTATAATGTACCTACCTTAAACCTATTTTCGAAATGAATCAATTTGTCTACCTTCTGTAAATAATTCTGAATTCAAAGATTGTGCATATTGATCCCAGTAAGTTTTTCTAGGATTTCTAAATGTCATATAAGATAATATATATGCAGATGCACTTATGGATGTAAAACTAACGTGGATTCCTCAAGAAACTCGTTCTGTACCAAAAAGTGTATAACTTGATTTTCATAAATTCCTCAAATAGCGCGGTAGAATGCGATATTACGAAAAATGTCCGCTATAGTAAAATACGTAGTATATAAAGTTTGATATAAATGGTTCCAAATTGGTATATGTCCTTGTCCTTACCATCTAGATCTAGATGGCTTCCTCAACAAAGAGGTCCAGTAGATCAATAACGCGGCGCTGATGTGCAAGTAAATTTCTTAAAAATGCTTTATCTTTAGATCCTAATCAAATGGATGATTTCAGTCTTCAGTAAAGTTGTTGAGCAGGTCAAGGTCTGTTGATTGAAGTTTAGAATTGTCTTAATACGTGATGCTAGTGTGTAAGTAAATCTCCCAAATATGCTATATTTTGGAATTCTGGCCATATAGAACGTTCCTGTCTTCGATACCGTTGGTCAGTGGGCCATGATCTTTTCATTGGTGATTAATAGGTCAAAGTTTTCTCGCTAAGCGGCGCTAGTGCACAAGTAGGTTTCCTGAACATAATGTACTTTTTTATCCTGTCCATATGGAAGGTTCCTGTACTTTACAAAGTTATTCAGTAGTTCGGTCCCATTGCCTTTTTGAACCATTTGATGGTGCGAAAGGTGAATCTTTCGTTAATTTCGAGTGGTTGCAATTTCTTTAAAACAGTACACGGTCAAAAATGTTTCAAAAACAGACTTATCACGAGCTCACTTTTCACGTCCATGATTACCACGAGTCTTAAACGAATGAAAATACCAAACAAACTTGCAAGCCGTGTTTACATTTGGATACACTCTAAAAAATGTGCAAACATGTCTGTGATTAACACATCCAAAGTAACACATGCTTAAAAAACAGTGACAGGAATTATCACTCACCCTGTAGAACTGATGGATGTCCACAATAAGGTTTAGAGGAAGTTCACAAGAAGATCCGAAACTATGAGATGTTAAAAACCTTCAAACACAGTTTCTTGTATGTTTCAGGCATGGAATTTTCTGCGTTATCTAATGCACATAATGAAATTTTAGATTCGGCATACATTCATGGGATATTTCATGTAAATTTAAGGCAGATATCGCCTCTACATTTGCGTTGGCGTTTGCTTTGCTTCGTTATTTACGTTCGTTAAAATTCATCATTTTTTTTATGTGTAGATTCAAGACTCACTAAAGAAACAAAAAGGCGATTAAGCTTTCGTTTTCAACATCGGAGTGCATGCGTATGATTTTTTAGCACTTCAGTTGGTAGCTTATGTTATGGTTTTCGAGGATCAACCGCCGCTTATCGATTATTCGCCTACCCGGCAATATGACATTTATAGGTTTGGACGTTAGAAACTTTTCGTTTAGGATACAGATTGAATCTTGATGGCGATTCTCAGCTAATCTTGCGGATGATTATTAGCAAATCTTACTCAAGTTGTGAGATTGTCTTTTTGCGTTATTTTTCTTATATCTCTATATCTCACTTTTTTTAAACAATTTAAATAAAGAGAGAAAACAATTATGTGAAAATGGGGGGGGGGGGGTGTATTTACAAATTGTCTAGAAAGTTGGAATTTCAAAAATGTCAGGACTATCTAGTTCCGCATTACAAACAAATATCTTTTCCGTTTTATTAAGCAAAATTCACTTGAGATTCAGGCTGAATGGAGTTCAGAATTCACAGCAAATCATTCTTAAGATTCTAGGCTGATCTCATTCAAAGTGATGTGCGCGTTTATTTCAGCATGTGATCTTTCTTAGTAGTTGAGCTCAATTCTTAAAATTATACGTTTGAATTTGAATAAATTACTCAGATTTTATTGTACCAATCATACCGTGGCTAATACCGGAAAACTCGAGCAAGTTTTTCTCAGAACTCAAAGTTGATCGTTCTCAAGGTGTTAACGGACACCGAAAAATTGTGCGAATTAATATAGATGCATTGAATTTATAGCCAAACACATTATGATGAAATTCTATCTTCTATTGTAGCAAGAAAACTTTCTGAAAAACTATTTGATCAGGATTCTATTATTGTTTGTGATCATCAATCTCCTGTATGACGGTCCAAAAACGGGCCCATAAGCAGAACCACTTACACGAAACCCGCCAAATTGGGAAAAGAATCTTCTTCCAAAAGCAAATTCACACCCACAGCACTAGAATTGAGCCCTCGATTAACAGAATAATCCCAATAGATGGGGTCGCAGAGCCCGCCTTTGTTCCGCGAAATGTTAACAATAGGGAGAAGGCAGTCCTGTGCTCCCTATCCAAATCGTTTCACTTGAGGCATTCATGGTCCCTCTTTTTCCCCGTTATATATTATGTTGTGGATTTTTAGTATATTTTGTAGTGATCATATGAATACTTACCTTGTGTTAGAAAATTTGGCTGAAAGTACATTTGGTTAGGGTTACCGTTCCTTACTTATTGCTCTGTGTCGTCTTGGTGTTTCTGCTTTGGAAGAGAGTGGAGAAAGAATGGCAATCATTAGTTATTGGTAACATGCTATGCGCAAGTGGGATTTTCATGATGATATTGTCACAACGGCCGTTCAGAATGGTGCGACGGATGCATATGAGAGATCATTGCCGAGGAGCTTCCACTGGATTACTCCATTCCATCACGTTTATTTATCGCATCTTCAAGTGGTCATTACAAGCGGTCATTCAGTTCAGGCACTTTTGAACGTTGATGTGGCAGCCTATTCACACATGCGATCTGCCGCGACCAACTCGGCAGGACGTGCCCATACCAGGCAGGTTGAATTTTTACCCAAACACATGTACACAAACATACAAATTAAAAGAATATATAATTTGAGCAATTAAACACTACCACTTTACCATATTTAAAATTTGAAGTAAATATCTTCCACACACTACTAGTCGTCAAATCAATATGAAATATGGAATGGTCTCACCGATCTTCATGCCTCGATTTTAATTGTTATCTCATCCAAAAAATGTTCAGTGGTCGTTATCACCGTCAGCCTAGGGCCTGTTCATAAACTACGTAGACTCATTGTTGAGGCGCCTGGTTGCCTCAAAGGGGAGATTCTTTCCTCACAAAGAAAGAAGACGATTATTGCTTTTACAAGCCTTTATTTCTATTGAGCTTTAGCCAGCTCAAATTACCTATTTTATTACTTGACCGTTAGCCGGGTCAAAAACATACTGATTCCATTTTCCACTAACCTAATGCCTTATATAGCTAGCAAAAATGTTGCACGACAAGAAATAGAACATTCGCGAATATTCTGGAGCCACTGCATCGCGCGCTGTCATCATTGTACACAATGATGATGATGATGATGATGATGATGATGATGATGATGATGATGATGATGATGATGATGATGATGATGATGATGATGGTGTCGTCGGGCTCGTCGGTAGCAGCAGCGTCGGCAGCGCGCGTTCTCTCGTTTTCTCGGCTGTTCACTCTCTCTCTCTCTCTCTCTCTCTCTCTCTTCGGGGTAGGTCATGCCGATGATGACAGCGCAACTGCTGATTGAATGTCCACGTGGTGTATTGTGGTTTGCGCGCCTTGCGCCGCGTGTCCATCTGCCGGAGCTAACGTGTCGGTAGCGAACACTCATTTTTGAACATCTCAACCCCGATCCCCCCCTCCCTTCGTAGACTTTCCTCCATATTTTTTTTAAATTTTTGTATGGAGCGTAGACTTTTTGTTTTTGGCTAGAATGAAAGATATGAAGAGAAAGTTTTGATAGTTCCGCTAGTGTGCGGCAGGATTGGAAATGTAACAGATGTTTTTTATGAAAATTGAGCGAAAAGGGCATGTATACGGTGGTACTTGAACCAACGACATTTTTGCCTAACATCCCACTGCGGGGTAGGTTAAAGCACGGACTAAGTCCGCCACTTCAACAGGCCTTTAGACATTATATTGGAGCCACAGAACTATAATATCGAACGAAATGATTGTTTGAATTGTTTAATCTGAGTTTTTAAGAAATACTTGATATTTTGTGCAGGGTATACCGGAAATGAGCGATTAGGCTGTAACTCCTTAATACATAGCTTCAAATCAATTATAGAGCGACTTAAATTCTAAAAAAAAAACCCTATACTAATCAGCTTTCCCTAGAACGAATCACTTCATAACAACATTCGAACAGGCTCCGTTGCATCATCCATTCAAAAAGTCGAACAAAATCTACCTGTTTGACCCCTCTATTCTCCTCCGAAAAAAATCCCTCAAACAAACAACTGAACACTTGAACGCTTCCGTTAGAACCCGGCTCACCCTCGAAAGGCACCCGTGGGAATTCCTGGTCGCCCTCGTCATCAGTGCAATCAGCAGCACCCACAGGCCGAAGGAATTCCCTGCTAGCATTTTTCTTCGGCGAAGACGACACACGGCTCAAGTGGACCCTTCCTACTGCTGAATCACCAGCCAACCATCACACGATTAAGTCGATAGGTACTTTACCTATGCAATTTTGTTCCTTTGGTATGAGTGCCACCCCCCCGTAACGATGTATGGGTGTGGGAAAAACGGCCTTCCACAATTGCTATGCCTGACTTACCCTACAACACGGGCAGGCCGAACACAGTGTGATCATTAGAGAGCTGCACTACCCCAGCCAGCCAGCCAGTCAGTGCGGCGAGTTGCTGTTGTTGTTGGTTGACGGCCGTTTTGCAGCTCTGTGTTTGTGTTTTCGAGTTGGTGTTCTCCAACCGCGCCGCAGTCGTCGTCGTCGGTCGTTGTTGAGTCAGTTGTTTACAAATCATCGTGGCGGTTGGACCGAGGCCCTATCTACCTGCCTGACGAACTCGACGTTCGTTTTGCGCGTTTTGATTTTCGTGGGTTTTTTTTTCGAACCTGAATTATTTAGCAGTGGTTTTGAGTGCGATAGAAAGTTTTCGGTTTCCGTCATCTGTGGTTCGTTTTTATCAAAATTGTGGGTGTATTTTTTTTGCGTTCGCGGAATTGCGACAGAGGAAAAGTGATCGTTGCTTTTGGGTTCTGCCAAGTCGTTCTAGAGTCGTTTGAATGGAATGTTGGAAAATTGCTGACGACGACGACGACGACGAGCTGTGTTCTTTTGTGTTTGTGCGAAAAAATAGAAACAAGCTTGATTTGTTGATGGTGAGGTGATGGTGACCAGCAGAAGAAAAATAGTCGTGGTGCTCTAGAGTGCTGGAATTTCATGATGGATTGTGCCGTGGAGAGGCCCTCGAGGCTGTGAAACGCGGTAGCCAGCGAAAAAAAAAGAAATAATGTAGAATAGTGTATATGTGTTTCCCTCCCGCGAACTGCAAGGGGGGACTCGGAGTAGTAACTTGCTCTGCATTTTGTGGCTGATATGTAATTACGGCTGCCGTGGTCCGTTGAATGAACAACAACAGAGTGTGTATGCATACATAATGTACGGTTTATTTTCAAGTTCTGCAATGTCTATCTACTAAGCGAATCTTGGTCGAGATTTTACTAGCCGGACTGTGGCGTAGTGAGGGGCGGATTGAGTTGGTAATTTTATCGTACCAGCTGGATAAACTGTTTCATGTGGGGTCCAGCAAAATGATATTGGAAAATTTCATTTAACTATTGTTTGAACTCTTGAAATTTTTGGTTGCCATGCAGAATGAGTAACAAATGAATGCAAACATATTGTTGATAAAAAGTACCATTTATAATATCTCTCTCCAAAAACATAAATAAATAAAAATAAAAATCACATTTCTGGTAATTCATCTTCTTGTGGTGTATTATAGGGTATCAGATGTACAGTGACGGACAATAAGACCAAAGCCTGATTTTCATACAAAATGATCATGTAGGGGGCTTGTCGTTCATTTTCCCGTGAACCAAGCTATAAGCTGATTTAAACAATACAATATAATACAGATGTTAAATCCATAATTTTTCATTCTCCACTTCAAGTGTTACATACACCGCTTTCGACAAAACAATAAGACCAACTTTTGATTTCCATAAATAATCGTCAAATTTGAGGATCTAAAATTTCATTTCATTTGAATTTTCATTTCAATTGAATTTTCATTTGTGATTTGTTCATTCTAACATCAGTATACAATTCTTCATGATTTAAATTCATAGTCTTAACCGAAGTATTTAAAATATAGTTTTATTGTTTGTTTTAAGCTGTGTCTGTAACTTTTGAAGTGGTGAATTGAAAATGACACATTTAGTTGGTTTTACTTAGGTCGGTAAATTTATAATGAGTTTCAAAGAGCTGAAAAAGTCAGTAAACTTTGAATAATCAGCACATGGAATGTAAGGAACATTAGTGAAATCTTATCCATTTCTATCAGTTAATATTGTATCTATGTAGATAAAGTTGAAATGGATCATTCAGTGCACATTTCGAAATAATTTATGTTTTCTTCAATTTTTAAGAATTGTTTTTAAGTTTATAGAACTGTTCAGCTGTTTGAAATTTAACCGAACAGGTTGAGTGTGGATTTGATACAGGTCCTCCCTTAGCTCAGTCGGTAAAGGCGCGGCGACAAAGCAGCACCATGCTAGAGGTGGCTAGGTCTGACTCCCGGTCTGGTCTAGGAATTATTCGCTGAGGAGAATTTCTCGACTCCCTGGCAAAAATGGTATCTGGCATCGAAAGCTTTTAATCAATAACTGTGGAAGTGCATTAAAAAACTTAGTTGAGAGCAAGCAATAAGCTAATTGCGAAAGTAATAAGCTTGAAAAGCTAAGAAAGAAGAAGACTTATGTAGGAAAATGAGAGACAAGACTCCAAAAATGATCATGAATCTCGGGCTTGGTCTTATTGTATTGTCATAGTTTTGAGCATGAGCATGAGCATGAGCATATTGATCACCCGTGGTTTGCTACTTCGTTATTGATCGAGACCAGCTGAAATTGCACAGAGAACCAACAGAATGTCACCTGGGAGTAGTGAATCATTCTCAATGTGCAATTCCTGGTGGTCTCAGTTTTTGGATCAATACCGACGCTGGCCACGCCCGTGTAGATCAATTAGGGAAGGGAAGGAATGTTGGTTGGATACTTGTTGCTGCAAGAGGCCGTATATACTACTGCACCCCCACAAGTATCTCAGGGAAGGAGTTTGTTAGAGGGAAAGGGTTTGTTCGTAGGTCCATCTTGGTAAATGGTGATTATAAGTCCGTTTTTTAATTGTTTAGTCGTTTCGATTTACTCTCCTATCAGCCGGCTGACTAGAGATGTGGGATGAACTTATTTAGGTTTGAATGCTGATTTAAACCAACAGTAACGATGCTATTGGGGACAACCGTGTGGTTTGTTTCAATGTAAAACACATATATTAGTTCACTTTGTTTGCGCTGTCTGTGGAATGCACGCTGCATGCAAGCAGAAAACAATTATATGATCCAAAGAAAACAAATTTTTGTTATAAGTTATACTGTCCAATTGTGACACTATCTCCTCTTGCAGTCGAATCCGGAACTACACTTTACTTCATTACTCTGAAACACAATTGATGATCGCACGCGGAGCTTTGAATTTATTTTATTCTTGTGAGTCTTACCGCGTCTTACCACTTTTTGTATGTCTTAAGCAAGCATCACACCAGCGATGCCACTGGCAATAATAAATGTACAATCAACCCCGCCGCCAGGAGACTCGGCCGAACTGGAGCAGAGTCGGAGTGTCCGCGGGCAAGTCGTACGACAGATTTGGCAAATCATCTCACAAACCCGTCGCACAACCTGTCCACAGACGCCCCGACCCCACGTCAACCCCTCAAACCACGCTCCATGTATATGTTTTGAAAGCTCTTTTGTAGTATACCAAACGGTCAAGACATTTTTTTGCAATTAATGGAATTTTCCCTACCGCACAATATCCGCTACGGGAGGTAAAACTATTCTGGTATAAAAAAAGAGTACAAAAATACTTAGCTGTATTCCAATCAGTTCCGTATCCGATCAAAAAAGCCCGACCAGGCCACCAGCAACGAGCAAAACCCATCGCCACCAGCTGAATACTGCACGGGTAATGTTAAATCCACACACTTTTCTCCATAATTACTAGTTGAACAAAATCACAGCACATTTTAAAACACACATTTTAAAAAAATTCTTTGAATGTTTCCTAAACTATTCGAATGCTCAAAAAATCCAGTTTCCTGTTTATCTGGGACGTTTTCTGAAATTCTGGAAAGTTCCCCGATCTTGGGGGAAGTTTTCTGAAATTCTTGGAAGATCGCAGGACTTTTGAGAAATTTCCTGAATTGCTGAATCCCCTGAGCATCCGGGAGTTTATTCGAGCTTCTGGAAAGTTCCCTGAACTTCTGGGAAATCCTCTGAATTTCTGGGACGTTTTCTGAACGTCTGAGATGTTTGCTGATCTTTTGGAAAGTTTCCTGATCTTTGGGGGAGTTCCATGAACGTTGTGAGCATTTCCTGAAGTTCTGAGAAAATTTTTTAAATCATGAGAAACCCTGAAATTCAAGGAAGTTTCTTGAACTCCTACATGTTCGATGAACTTCTAAGAAGTTCTGTATATGTCTAGCAAGTTTCATGAAATTCTAAGAAGTTTACTAAACCTCTAGGAAGATCCGCATACTCTTGAAAAGCTTCATGAATTTCTTGACTGCTCTCTATTGGAAGTTCTCTAATTTTCTGGAAAGTTCCTTGAATTTTTGGGAAGTTCCCTGAACATCTTGAGTAGTTCTATAAGCTTCTGAAAAATACCGAAAATAATTTGATAAGTTTTGTAAACTTCTGGAAGCCCCCTGAATTTCTGGATAGTTACCTGAACTTCTGTGATGAACCCTTTACTTTTGGAAACTTCCCTGAACTCGTGGTTAGCTCTCTGAGTTTGGGGACAATTCCCTGATTTTCTAGGAAACAATCTGAATTTCAGGAAACTTGCCTGAACTTCTAGTAAGAACCCTTAATTTCTGGAAAGCTCCCTGATTTTATGGAAAGTTCCCTGGTTTTATGGTATGTTCCTTTGACATCAGGGAGAATAGCTAAACGTCGGGAAGTTCTAAGTCAAATCTAAAAAGAATACCGAGTTTCTGTTTGGTTCCCTGAGTTTCAACGTGCACTGAATTTACAAGATTTTTTTCTAACTTTTGTGAAATAATTTTTTCATCAGTTTTTTAACCTTTTCCGATATTGGGAGCGTAAATACTGCGGGCCGTAAGTCTTAAGGACAGATTTGCAAAAAATCCTCAACCCTCCCCCAAGTTTTCGTTGAGAGAACTAGCTGACATCCGTTAGGCTGCAGTGCACCTATGTAACACTAAGGCCAACATATCCAGCTGCATCGCAACAGCTGGAAAAAGTCATCAGTTGACTCTAGTTGTCGCATAATGTCTAAGATCATATCCCTTGGCATGTTGAAACGTCGCAGAAAGGGCTTCTTGTCATAGGTTGGCGTGGCGCTATCTATCACTATCAGCACTATCTAATATCGTTTAAATGAGATGCATGCATTCACACACTCACCACCACTCAAACCAATCAATGGTAAAAAGTTTGCGAAAAATCCTCGGTCTCTGAAAAAAAACAAAACTTCTGATCTCTAGATATTGTATGATTGGCAAGATGATAGGTGTTGGTGGGTTTAACAACAAGAAATACTACACCGGTGCGGGGAACGCAAACTTGGCCTGTTTGAGCTGTTTTTTTTTAAGTTTGCTAATAAAAATCAACTATAAAGATGTTAAAATAGACCACCGCTGAAGATACTCTAAGCGGTACGTTTTGAACAGGCTGAACAATGAGATCGGTGGACCGAGTAAATGACAACAACGCTACTCAAATCATTTGAAAAAGGTGTGAGTATGGTTCCTTCCATATGACAAAAATTCCCGATGACTTTTGAAATTCCAGCCTTTTTCCCGCATATTTCCCGATGATTTTGGATTCCCGCATTTTTCCCGCATTTCTCGAGTCTACGTGACTTTTCAATTTGCTCTCACTGATAGTAGGATCAGTTTTAAGTTTGATGTCACATGAATAAATGATGTCACACGAATAACGATAGCAAGCTGAGTAATCATTATCGGCAACATCACAACATCATATTTAGTTTTGTGCTTGATCCCAGACTCTACTCGTGTTCTTTGACAAATGAGTATCATTTAATTTGAAAAGTTCCAATGCCATCGTGTTCCTCGAACTTGTTTACGTAAAACTCACTTAAACTTCAAGGTACTCAGTGCCGTTCTGGAATTACAGCATTTTGAAACAAAGAAGTCCTTATTTATCAGTTGTTTTGCCATTTATCCTTACATACTTACAATTGGCTGAACTATGTTTTATGCAGTCTTTAAGTACTTCAGAAAAAATACTGTTTATGGGAGGAAGTGTTGCCAAAAATGATCTGCATTAAAAATAAAATTTCCGTTTTACTTCTAAAGAGGATTATTTGATATGAAAAAATAAAATTTTATAGTGTTTCTCAGACTTTCCTAGATAACTTTTCCGAGTCACTTCCGAGACACAGCACTTATAATCAAATTAGTCCATAGTTATAAGTTATTTGTTGAAAGCCATTATTTTTTTTTAGATGGCCAACTTTGTGCAATCTTAGAGTAGGCACGAATGTCAGCCATAATGTGCCTTTGTACTTCTCTGCTGGTGTCGTTATCGGCGGTCACCAATGTGCCTATAATTCATCAACCACCTCGATTTCATCACCGTCGATCTGAACTCGTGGTGGGAAGCAAACATTGTTTTCTTGTGAGCCTCTTCCCTTCGTGTACTTTGTTTGCAGCCCATTATTCACAAGCCAAGGAAGTGGAAGTACATTGAGCTGTTTTTCCTACTCTTTCAACATCTTCATCGAGCGCATAGTTTTGCAACTAGAAAATGAGAAGAAAGTTTCGTAATTTCCATTTAATTCCAACTACCTTTATTACTTATCTTGACAGATACGCGTATTTCGTCTACAATGTGAAGACTTCTTCAGTGTCGTGTAGAGTATAAGTACACGAGCGATGTAGTAGAGTAGTAGAGCACAGCGATATTCGTTAAGTGGAAGCCGTGATGGATCGGTAGAGTACGCAGAGCACACCTCACAAATTTACACTGTACTGACTCGATTTGTGAAATCCACCAAACGGCAGAAGCAAACTTTAAAATAGATCTGACTAATGAGCAATACAAGGATCGCAAACAGAAAGGGTCGTCAAACTCACTTAATATCTTGAAAATAAATCCAAGTGTGCGATTTGCTCGATCTACTATTTCCGTATAGTGCAATTTAAATGTGAGTTGATAATCCAGCATCACAACCCAATCTTTAACATGATCAACTCGATTTGGTACAGTGCCGTTATGTATGATAGGACTTTTCGTTCTCCGGAAAGGATTTGACACAACATTTGGACACACTGACAGAGAGACGATTCAGTTGACACCAACTGATAAATACATCAAGCTGCTGTTGTAATTGAAGACAGTCATCGGTGCTCTTAACGAATATGTAGATCTTCAATCATCTGGGTAGAACATCAGACAGCAGTTTTCGAGAACGTGGGACACATAATTGATCAGATTAAAGGGTGCTCCGATCAAAATTTGGTTAAACAGTAATGTGTGTGAGTCGATCAAAGTTTTTATTAAAAAGTCAAATTCTATGATTTAGAAGGAGATGTTCGCTCATCACCATGAGGCACCAAGAGTGAACAACAATGTTTTTGGCTAGAATGAAAGATGTGAAGAGAAAGTGTTGAAAGGTCCGTCAGAGTGCGGCAGGTAGGAAAATTAACAGATGTTTTTGAAAATTGAGCTAAAGGGCATGTATCCAATGGTACTCGAACCATGGACGTCAATCTTTGCCTAACATCCCACTGCGGGGTAGGTTGTAGCGACGGAACAAGTCCGCCACTTCAACAGGCAAAAATTGACGCATGGAAAGACGCTCATGTACCACTGTGGCTTGTATAGTTTATTCTTAGCGATCTATTGTGAGCACTCTGTTTACTGATGCGCACATGGGAGAGGAACTCTCTCCTTTTTTGGGTTTGTTTTGATTCGCACCGACTGACGATCACTCAAATTCTATCTTTTTTTCAAGTTCAGTTAATACAGAATACAGGAGAAATATTCAGCTAAGCTTCCTGTTTACTGAATGCGAATTTCCGAGTCTTTCGTTTAACACCTGCCATTAGATTACGTACAGTCTTTATTCGCCGCAGAACGCCAGTTTGCCTTGAACTGTTTCTCACTCACAACAGCTTTTTGAGTCTTCTTAAGATTCCGCTTGACGATGGCCCAATATTGTTCGATTGGGCGGAGCTCTGGCGTGTTGGGAGGGTTCTTGCCCTTGGGCATCACTTGAACGTCGTTGGCAGCAAACCACTCCATGGCCTTTTTCCGTAATGGCAAGATGTCAAATCCGGCAACAAATAGAACGGAACAATTGACTGTCACTTCAGGAAATGCAGTAGACGTTTTTGTAGGTCTTATTGTATTGTCATAGTTTTATAACCAAAGTACAATTTCAATTTTGAATACTATGAATATGGCTAACAGTCTTGCATTAGACGATATTTACTGCTTTGACCGGTGTCGGCTAATCGTATGTAGACCTTAATGTGGTCCTAAAGTTCATCTTCAAAAATAAACGCCAAATCGAACTAATTTGAGTAATTGAGTTATTGTAGTTGGAAACCCTCAATGGAGCCACTTTTACGAGGTATCTGCAAAAGTACTATTGATATGGTTTAAAATAAAATGTCAATGAAATTCTACAAAATTTTAATGTGTCGCACGACTGTTGAAATTTTATTGTTTCCTCTTATATTATCTATTTCTGCGAATGACTAATATGCCACTGACCTGCAAACTACCAACATGTCATGTAAATTTCGTAGCCCCGAGACCCACCCATATAAGAATGAGTTGAAAGAGAGAAAAAAATAAAGTCAATCAAGCACATCTTTTGTCGACTGGCGTATGTGTCAGTTTTTAGGAGACATAATTTTACACGAACTCTTTTCAAACAAGTTTTTTCAAACATGAATTACGTCTCGTTGAAAATTCATAATTTTTAAGTGTATGGTTCAATAGTAACTAATCAATTATTCTGTTGTATGATCAAAGATATTTACAAGCTAAGAAGTCAAATTAGTCCAATTTGGCGATTATATTCGAAGATGGCACATATGGACGATCTAATCACGATGCGCCAGCACTGCGCCGGCTGCCTCAGTCGAATCCTAGACTGTTAGCCATAGTCATAAGATTCTAATCTAATCCCATCTAATCTAATCTCATCCTAACGCAAACAATTCTTCAACGCATCCTGGAAAATGACGACTTCTTGAATGCATCATTTTTCTTGTCACCGATAAGGCCAACTGCGTAGTATGTGCCGCAGAGAGGACTCCCAGAAAGAGTGTCTGCAATCGATCTACTATTTCGAAAAAAAAGGCCTTCCTTAGCTCCGTCGATAAAGGCGCGGCTATAACGCAACACCATGCTGGAAGTGGTTTTGTTCCATTCCCGATCTGGTCTAAGATTTTTTTGTAATGGAAAATTTCTCGATTCCCTGGGTACTTGCGATACAATCATACTAAAGCAAAAATGGTACCTGTCATCGAAAGCTCGTGATTAATATTTAGGGAAGTGCATTTAGAACACAAAGTTGAGAGCAAGTAATAATCTAATTGTGAAAGTAATAAGCTTGAAACGCTAAGAAAGAACTTCGAATTAAGAGAAGGAAGATAATTTGTATTTTATCGTTGGGAGCATAGATGCGAGAAAGACTAGTTTATGCTCCTTTTGTCTGTGGGTGGACAATTGGAATTTGAACCAAAAGTCTGGCAATAATTTGCCAAGGCTATAGCGTCTTATCTCGCTCAGTCATAAGATTCAAACATAGTTCTAGGTTCAACTCGACTCATCAAAACACTGAAAATAAACGAAATCTTGACATATATCAGCAAGTCTTCATATGATTTTCTAGTACTGATACTGGAAATACTGATCTTAAGAAATGTTCCTTTAAAGTGAATATAAGCTTATAAAATATCGTAGCCAGTGCTGGTAAATGTACATTTTTCGCAAAACAGTCTCCTGCTGCGAAATTTTGAGGCCCAGACAAAAGCAATATCTGATCGTCCCGAGCAGGAGAAAATAACATATGTATGCATAATTTTGATCTTAATAACTGGCTTTGGCATTTAAGAGCACAGCATAAGATCCCGAGCAGGAATGAATAACTTGATAACTGGCCCTGGTATTTAAGAGTGCTGCATAAGAGGTAAAATACCTGAGGATAATACCATAAAATTGTTCCTACAATGTTATGCGAATACCAAATTGAGGTAAGACAATACCAAAATAGTACCTCTCAGGTATTCCCAGGTATCCAAAATAACAAGTTTTGTTATTCGAGAGATATTTTGCTTGCAATTCTTAGGTATTTTGCTTAGGTAATTTGGTATTCGCATGACATTGTGTAACATTTTTATGGTATTATCATCAGGTATTTTACCTCTTATGCAACGCTCTCAAATACCAAGGCCAATTATCAAGTTATCAAGTTATACCTGCTCGGTGGCAGATTATTTGTTGGAATTTATCTCAAGCCATCATTAAGATTTAATCAAGACATCAATTCGATTTAAAAAATTCGCTGAAACAGAACACAACCTTCAAGGAATAGTTCTACGGGTTGTACAAACTATTGCCGTAGAACTACTATTACTATCCTCACAGAGAACCGGCTTGTACTGCTTCTGGTAGGTCTTTTTGGTTTTTTTTTTTTGAAGATTTGGTATCGATTTTGTATAAATTGAACTGTTACAAACGATTCCTGATAGGACTTGTAATAATACAGTTTGGAAGAAACATTCAACAGTCTGCGATGTGTAATCACATATGTGGAATTTCATGTCAATTTAAGCAAGATGTCGCCTAAATCAGACATGAAATATTGCAAACAATTTCGATGTTCACGCTTGCGTTGGCTTACAATTAAACGAGGGAATTTTACGCGTTTTTTCTGTGTACCGATTTTCCAAATGATAAGACAAGACTCTGCCTTTCGCAATTTTTCCAATAGTTTGATTCAAAAATCTACAAAATCTAACGAAAAATGACTGAGTAGTTAATGCTAAAAGCCAGACCGGTTTCGTGACGGTATGATTTTTCTTACTCGTAAAGTGTACTCCCATCAGTGGCGTCTCGTTCGCATGTTAAATCTGGGACTAAACTTCTAGACTTCTTTAAAATGAGCAAACAACATCAAAGTATAACAATATGTTGCCGTTTCCTTTTAGTAAGAAAATCACAAATCTCGTGAAAATAGCCTAAATCAACCGGACATAACATGTAAATCATAGAAAATTATCCTTGACACATATGCTACGGTTCTCGCATGGATGTGGTATGCTGGCATCCTCAAAAAAAGCAGCAAAAAGTTACCTTAAACGCTGCAGCGGGATCTCCTCTCTAATTGACATGATCAAGCATTAATAATCTCTGATTGTCCTCATCGTGTCATTGTACGAAGGGCCAAAAACGGATTGGATGGATCGATAGGCAACATCCAATTCGCTTCAATCGGGTGCCCTGATGGTCCCTCCTTTATCCAGATAGTATGACCTTATACGCAAGAGAATATAATATATGTATGTACAAAATATTCCAGACAAACGCTGGTTAGCTACTGAAAAGAAAAATTCGGTTTGAAATAATATCTTGATAGTCCTAGAAAAGCTAAAAATATAAATCATTATGGATAAATTTTCAATAAATATGGAAATCTTCTGTTAGTTGAAAGCGTTCACTACAAGGAACCAAACGTCTTTATGGTGAAGCTCTCTAAAATCAAAAAATAGTCGACTCATGGCTGTTTCTCAGTGTCGATTCAAATTTTTGAAGGCACAAATATACGAAACTGGAATGATTTAACTTTTCAAACATTAAGGGAATTCTTGCTGCACTGCGGCAGACAAGTCAGTGAAGTTTGGCATGGAAAGTCTTTGTAAGTTCTTAGATTCGATCTGTCAAAAAATCGAAGTGGCATTGATGCACATCAAGTATTTTGTATTATCTTTACTATGGCGACTATTACACCCCTAAGAGGTTCGTCGTAAAATGCTTCTAGCAGTTCGTCCTTAGAACTAGTTGTCTCCGAACGATTCATAATATTCATTGAACATGTTTGAATAGTTATCGTAGTTTTGTATAACCCAGGAAGCTGTGGTTACTACTGTATATCTTATGTTCTGAGCTCAAAACAGTTTTTATAAACTTGAAATTCCCAAGATAATTTGATAATGACTGGTGATCTTACAGAAGATCAACTGAATGTGTCGGAATGCATATCGCCACCTTTCGTAGGTTTTAAAGCTAATATTACGACTGTTGATACTAACTTCTGAACAGTTTTAGCGACATAGAACATCCCAAGATATCTCATTATATCTATTTACCTTCCAGGAGGCTCACTTAAATTAGTCAAATTCATATTGTTAATCTGTTTGGTCCTGAAAGTTACAGTTACAACTGTAGATTTTCAGTTTTATATCCAAGGATAGTTTGGGTAACCTAGAAAATTATCTCATAATGTATGTTGGTCTTCCAAGAATATCAATGAATATGTTTCAATACACAGCGTAGCTTTGCATAGCCCAAAAAGCTTTTGTTTCAACTGTAGGTCCTATGTTCTGATTTGAAGGATAGTTTGGATGACAAAGAACGTCATATTGCTTTATAATGTTTGTTGACCTTGAATATTAATTGAATATGTTTGAATATTTATTGTAACTTTGTATTATCTAAAAAATACTGTTATAACTGTAAATCTGAACGCCAGCACAGTATGGATGATCTTTCAAAAGGTTCATACGATATTTCTGAATACATGCGATTTTTTTTAAATTGTACCTTAGTAAACAAATACGTAGTCTCACGTCAAAAAATAAGCTTCTTGCTACTTAAATAGAATTGAATATGTTCGCTTATCTCAGCACAGTGAGATTATCAAATATTCGTTAAACAATTTGATTTTATTATATGCGACACCTCCGTCCCATATAGAAGTCCACGTCAAAACCCACAGCGTAACTCAAGCCTGGAGAAGTCTGCACATTGTAGACGTAATACGCCTATCTGTCAAGATAAGCAATAAAGGTAGTTGGAATTAAATGGAAATTTCTAATCTTTCTTCTCATTTTCTAGTTACAAAATTAACGAAAAATGTGTTGATGTTACTTCTGTATGTGATAATACCAGACCATTAATAATTCCTTAGAAAACAATCAAGCACAAGAAAGTTTCAAAACATTTAGCTTTCACTACTTTTAGTGGCGGCTAGTTTGTACGGCTCATATGCAACGTTGCCACATGTATTTAAGTGCCACGGTGGTAAAGATTTGTTGTTCCTGCTTTGGCTTTCAGGAAGCTGTAAAAATTTACTTTTCACTGAATTCATTCGGAAATTTACTATGGCCTAAGATTCCTTCTAAACTCCGTTCGAGGCCTAAAACAATTTTAACGTTTTTTGTGAAAGATTCTCTCGAATACTACTTCTATTTTACAATTGTGGACTGCATTCCGAGGAATCAAAAGTTGTAAAGAGCAAACTCTGCGTCTCAATAGACTTGAAAAGCACGCTGCACTGGTTTGTTATATGAACGTAAAAAATGGTAATGGCTCAATTCAATGGTACACATTTTTCAACTGGTAATATTTGCGAGAATAAATTAGGAGGTACAGCCTTCAAAAATAAACAAAACTAAGAGTTTTACGCTGTTTTTCAATACTAAACAGAAGATATTAACAAACAAGCCTACTATATCTGTTGTGATAATGGAATTGTTTTTAACAAATGTTT
Source organism: Aedes japonicus (assembly GCA_034211315.2). Lineage (NCBI taxonomy): Eukaryota > Metazoa > Arthropoda > Insecta > Diptera > Culicidae > Aedes > Aedes japonicus. Next base: position 27,844 of record JASCZW010002119.1, read on the forward strand.
CTTATGCGCGATGATAATGGATTTCATTTCCCTTACATATACAGCAAACAATTATGCTAAAATCCATATAAATTCAATTAGGTCATATTCAATCTACTCGCCATGTATCGTTTTTTTTAATCTTCATGAAATCATACAAAAAAAGTCGGTCTACATATCGCGACAACGCCACATCATACATGTGTTCTGAAACATAATTAATCGTCCGAGGCAGTATTCTTAAGACTGCAAAACCTCGGACCCGGCCTCAACCACTCGAGACCGCTTTTTTTTCGTAGCTTCAACCAATTGTCAGCTGGTATTTGTGTCACGCTACCTCACAATGAGCTCTCAGTGTATTCATACACTTTTCATCCAACCCATCGAGTGATACTCTTTTTGCTCTTGAAGCTCGGAATCTCATCCCGAGTGAAGAAACATGCGGGTGTTCGGGGGGGTTTGAGGTAGCAGCAAATCTTGCAGAACTCTCTGTGTGCGAAGTGAACTGGACACCTTTTTCCATGCATAGAAGAGGAAAAGGGGCACATCTCGCGGAGAATCGCAAATTAGATTCATTCAAATGTCAATCACGACGAGAGATCTTGATCAATAACCGTCGCCGTTGTCGTGGCGATTGGACCGTATCTACGGCAACGATGGGTGCCGGGCGAATGTAGGCAACAGCATCAATCATAATAGGAAAATCGCACAATAGAAGACAAGAAGGCAATCACCTGCTGAACCGATGCACATTGCACACACAAAAAGCTCGCTTCTCGTCTCACCTGACACCCAAAGCGACATAGGAAGCGAACGTGCGCGCGGACCACTTTTCTGGACCAGTGAGCCGGAATGGAAAGCTCCCGTCACCGCCAGAAGGGGCTAATTTCCCTATTTCACAAAATAATGCTAATTTCCTATCGAGCAGCGCGTTCGGAGCTTCCTAACCGTGTCATGTTTGCTGGCCGCGTGCAAATTGCAACATGACATGAGAGCGGAAAGTGGACCAACCGCGCTGCCTGCCTCCGAGATTCATCGCGAGATGCAACGCCTGTCGAGTTCGGATTGATAACGACGAAGGTTGATGAGCTGGTTGGGTGAAGAAATTTGAAACTGGATTAACTTGAAGCGCGGCGTACTTCCAGTTTCGGTGCACATGTGAACGGTATGTGCGTAAAGTAAGTAAGTGCCGCAGCGGAAAGTGAATTCACGGTACGGACGACTTGAGCAACTTCATTGAACATGTTCAGTGGTGCGTCTAATCAGCAGCACCTTCTAGAGTGTTGCGGCATTGGCATACGGCTAGTGCTAACTGCCAGCTAGTTGGCTGCTGCTGCTGTCGCCGCCACTGTGGCTACATTCCATGTTGAAATGGAAAGGAAGGTCAGCCAAAGTGGGAAAGTTAGTCGAGTGCGAGCTGGTTTGAAATTGAAACCTTAGACAGGATAGATCCTAGTCGTAGATCGATTTCGAAACGCTGTTGGTGGTTCTCAATCAGTTGGTGTTGATTCTGTGAACACATGGACTGACGTATCTCAGGGGTCAAGTTGATAGCAAATTCGAATTTGATAGATCAGGAAAATGTCAATGAGTTGCATATGTTCGAATAGAAGTTTTAAAATTCAAGTTTAATTTGAAATAGCAGCAAAAGCCGATTTCACACAAAATGATTAACTTTGACGTGCTGCGAATTTGTTTCTCTTATGATAAATGTAGCTGAAATGAACGTTTTGTAAGTTTTGTGAACTTGAAGAGCTTATTCCATATGAAGACCCACCATATATGTGGCATATGATATTGCTTGCCGAAATGGGATGGGGACGAGTACAGAAGAAAGGACGTATATGCTTACGTATATGTTTTATATCATAAAATCAACTTTAATTTTGGTTGTCTGGGGAGTACATTTCGTACTCTAAATTTTATAATTTGCCGTGTTCCGATTTGTTTTATTGCTGTTCTGACTAGAAGCAATTTCGAAGAGTGTGGTCGAAGTATTGGAACTGGCTCGTTGTTCATTAGCTTACTCATGGCTTTTTGTAATACATATTTCTTAAAAAATGAAATTTATTAGCATTGTGGAATTTGGTGAGACCATTCCGAAAATTAAAAAATAAATATTCTAGCAAAATTCAATCCTAAGCGATGGAACGCCATAAATGTGAATTTTATTTCAGAACCAGTGAAGCAAATGTTAAACTTGCCAAGTCAGGCCGGCTCAAATGACTATTAGTATTCTTTACACATTCAATTTTCAATGTGAGACAGCGGGAGATTATGAGCTTGTGCCTTCTTAGTCCTTGATATAAGGCTTTTTCTCAAACACCTGATGAACTGTCTTTCGGCAATTGTTATATGCAAAGATTACTTGAATTGCTTCAACGATTTTTATTTTTGAGTTTGAAGCTAAGGCTTGAGTCATTTAATATCTGAACTCACTGTTTTTTTTTACTGCATCGCTCCTAGTCGTCGGATCTTGAATGTTTGACAGCAATTTATTTTAAAAAGTTTCCACTTTCAGTGCGAAAAAGTTCATCACGATTCATTTTGTTTCAAAGAAATTATACGTGATGGGAGCCACGAACCAAGATTAATTGTTGACACCTATTTCAAAAATCCGACGGTCAGGTCAGGTTCAAAATTCGCGAAGTCGTTGAAATTGGTTAAATCTACCATATGCAGCGTTCTCAAACACTTCCGTGAGTTGCATACTATCCATCGGCAGGATTGTAGCAAGCGTGGTAGTGAATCTAAGGATAGGAAGTAGGATTTGCAGGTGTTGAGAACGATTAGGGCAAACCAAGGGCTGTAGAATTGTGATATCGCCAAAAAATTCAATACCAGCCAAAGCACCGTCAAAAGAATTCCTCTGCGAGAAGGATTACTATGTGTTCGGGTCAGTAAGCAAACAAATAGGGCACTGAAGCAGGTTCTAGTGGCCAAAAGACGTACGCGGAAGTTGTACAATGAGATTCTTACGAAGTACGAACGATCCATCCTCATGGACGATGAAACATACCTGAAGATGGATAATGAACAGCTTCCCGAAGAAAAGTACTAATAAGCCACTGGTTGAAATGTCCCTAGCAAGTTCAAATTCTTTTTTCGCCGATAAATTTGCAGGAAAGCTCATGATGGACCTGTAGAGTTTTGGCCCGATTTGGCAAGCTGCCACTACAGCGGAGAAGTACTACATTCCGCCCAATTGAGAACTGTTGGGCAATTGTCAAACAGAAGTTGGAGAAGAGTGGAAAGGTGACTCAGGATGCAATAGAGATGAAGAGATGGTGGAACAAAATGGCCGCTCAGGTTAGCCAACAAAGTGTCCAAAATATGATGCGTGGTGTTTGGAGAATAGTTCGCTTTCATTCGCTTTTTCCTTTAACCATTTCAGCCCTAAATTTGTCTAAAAGCGTTATTATACAAGCAATTGGGTGACTTCTAATTTATTTGGTACACAATAACATAGAAAAAATTGAAAAAACTAGGAAATATTTTTTTGTGATTTGCTACGCCGTCCAAGCTGTCCTGAAGTTCAGAACTTAAGATCTACAGTTGTTACAGCAGCTTTATCCGTTATACAAAGTCACGGTATTTATTCAATCATGTTCAATGAATGTCCTGGAAGACCAACAGATATTATAGGATAATCATGGTATATTCTATGTCATTTAAACTGTCTTTATCATTCAATACGTTTGAATATTTATCTTTCATTTGAATGATTTTTAGGCAACGGTTACTACTGTATATCTTGAATTCTTAATTCAAGGTCAGTTACTATGAACTTGAACATCTCTAGAATATCTGATGATGACTGATTACTTAACAGAAGATTCACTGAACGTGTTTGAGTGAATGTGTTGACCTTTCATAGGTTGAAAAGCTAATAACTGTACTGTAGACTGTAGATCCTAACTTCTGAACTCAAGGACAGTTGTGGTGACCTAGAGCTTCCCAAAATAGAATTAGTACTAATGAGGTATTGTTGACTTTCCAGAAGACTCACTTAGTTTGATATAATACATATTGTTACTTTTTTTAGTTCAGAAAACTACAGTTACAGCTGTAGATTTTATGTTTTGAACTTCACGATATCCTAGTACATCCGAGGATTATATCATAACGCCTGTTGATCATCCAAGATATTCAATGAATATGTTTCAATACATATTGTAGCTTTGCATAGCCCAGAACGCTTTTGTTACAACTGTAGGTCTTTTATTCTGGTCTCAAGGATAGTTTGGATGACCTAGAATATGTCATTTTATTTTATAATGTTTGTTGACCATAAAGAAGTTTAATTAAATATGTTTGAACATTTATTCTATAGTCTAAAAAATACTGTTGCAACTGTAAGTTTGAAGTTCTGAACGCCAAGTCAGTTTGGATAACCTATACCATCCCAAGATTATCTTTTTATGTATTTTTACGTTCGAAAATATTTCCTTAATATGCTTGAAAACGTTACATGACGTGACTTTGTATATTCCAAAAAGTAACTGTTACTATCGTAGATTTCAACTTCTAGACTCATGGATAGTTTGGATAACCTATAGAATCACAAAGTTATAAAATTTTCGTTAAATATGTTTGAATACATATCGTCAGCTTAAATGTCCCAAAAAAACTACTGTTACAATTATAGATCTTATATTTTGAACTTAAGGGTAGTTTAGTTGACCTAGATCATCCCAGATTCTATCATAATGTTTTTTGCGTTCGAAAATATTCACTGAATATAGTTGAATACATATCGTAACTTTGTACAGCCCAAAAAGCTATAGTTACTACTGTAGGTCCTAAGTTCCGAACTCAAAGATAGTTTGGATTACCTAGAACATCACAAAATTATCAAATCATGACATTTGACCTTCTTGCTTTATTCAATATGTTTGAATACATATCTTAAACTTATATAGCCCTAAAAGCTACTGCTACAACTGTAGATCTGATGTTTTGAACTCAAGTACATTTTGGATAACCTAGAACATCCCAGAAAGATACAAAATTGTTTAACATTTTTCAGCGACAATTTTTTGATGCGTATGTATGTGTAACACATTCTAAAACAACGCTTGTCACCTTTAATAAGGCATTTATTTTTTCTTTCTGAATTTCTTCACATTCAGGATGTTCTAGGTCGTTCATCAGGCCTTAAACTCATCTCAACAAACATCAATGATGAATAACTGGTTGTTCAAACAAATTTGGAGAAGTTGTTTAGCTGTTTCTTCTAGAAAGCTGAATAACTTCTCCAAATTTATTTGAACAAGCGGTTATTAGATCCTGATGTTTGTTGGAATAGTTTTTTTTTTTAATTTTCCAGATAGAAGAATTGATATTGAACAAATTTGTTGAAAACAATGTACACTCTTATTCAATCTGTGATTTTATACTGCCATTTTCCTTTTGCGGTCACTTATGACCCCTTAGGCCTGAAGGGGTTAAAATGCAACAAATGACCTTCATTTTCAGTACTCAACATTGTTTTCACATAGTTCCGAGATAGATCCGTCTTTTGCGTCCCGACATTAAATGACTCAAGCTTTATTTTAACTATCTCTCGTCCCTCACGATCGAAGAGTTTTGATTTGCGATGAGCTCTTTTGTTTTTATCGTACCTTTTTGGGTAAGTCAAATAACTGTATACAACTTGATGAGACCGATCAATCCGAGGAATAATTCCCCTAATAAAACGTGTTTCGATCAAAATTTAGTCGACTTAAACTTGACGCATTTCCCAAGCTGGGAGTGGCGCCTTCAACCGTGGATAGAGCCGAAAAACGAGCTGGACTCTCGACTTACAAGAAAGTGGTGACTCCAAATCGCGACGATATCCAAAACACGTCGGCCAAAGCATGATCGTGCATGTTGTACACGACGATGCTAACGAAGTTTGACTGCGTGGTACAGGACGATGAAACTTCCGTCAAGGCAGACTTTAAACAGCTTCCTGGACAGGAATTTTATACGACAACCGGACGGGGAAAGGTGGCAGATATTTTCAAGCAAATTAAAGTATCACAGTTCGCGAAGAAATATCTGTACCTGTGACTTGAAGAGCAACGTTTACATTACGACCGGAACCGTCAACCAGGAAATTTATCTGAGCGAGTGCCTACAGAAACGTCTACTGCCCTTTCCTGAAGCGACGCAATTGTTCCGTTCTATTTCGGCCGGATTTTGCATCTTGCCATTACGGAAAGAAGGCCATGGAGTAGTAACAACAACTTAGGCCAACCACGTTCAAGTGGTGCCCAAGGACAAGAGCCCTCCCAACACGCCAGAGCTCCACCGAATCGAACAATATTGGGCCATCGTCAAGCGGAACCTTAAGAAGTCTCAAAAACCTGCTGTGAGCGAGAAACAGTTCAAAGCAAACTGGCGTTCTGCGGCGAATACAGTGGACAAGGAGACTGTTCTCCTGTGTTCTGTATTAATTGAACTTGAAAAAGAAAAAGAGTTTGACTTATTAATAAAAACTTTGATTGACTCTCACACATTACTGTTTGACCAAATTTTGATCGGAACACCCTTTACTGACATTTTCTCAGCGAAATACCTTGTGTTGTTGTTTTCCGTTAGCAATATTCCATTGGGCATTTTGGTGCTTTCTGGGTACTGGGTTCGCCATTAAGTTGAGTCAACTCGGGATTGATTCTTCACCATACGCCATTTTTACAAAGATGGTCCTAAGCATACTTCGTTCAAAAACTCCAAGTACTTGCAGGTTCTCCTCGAGCATTGTCCACGTTTCGGGCCTTTAGAGAATTAGAGGTCTTATGAGCGTCTTGTACATGGTAAACTAAGTACGGGAGTGAGGTTTACCAGACCGTAGGGTCTTCTGGAGTCCATAGTCTAAGGTCCAAGTTCATCTTCCGGTTCCTCCTGTCAGCAGATACTTAGGCTTTAATGTAATCACCCTTAATCCAACCGTTTCTGCTTCACGTTTCAGCCTGGTGTTCTGAAAAGTACTTCCGACAATGTCCACGCTTTGTCGGCGAAGCAAATGAATTGACTGGATTTATTGAAAATCGTGTGCCGCATGTCTCGTCCATAATATTCCGTAGCTCTTCACGGTCATTAGTTTGTATGCAGCCCTGAAATCGATGAACTGGTGGTGCTTAGGGACTTGATATTCGCGAAACTTTTGGAAATCCTAGTGCTTGTTTATTTGTAAAAATTACCAAGAATCGGACTTTAGCACAAGAACGTAAGTCCACAAACACATGATCTATTTTCATATCTTGTGAACCTAACTATCTAAAAGTGCTTAAAGAAAGAGTGTAGCTCTCTGAAGAAAGATCCACAACGCCCAACAAACGCATATTTCATTTGCAAACAATGTTACATTGTAATGGGTAGTTCATTTAGTCCGGGGAGTGTGAGCGCTACGGACCTTGTCGGGGCAAGATCTACACTCATCAGGCAGATAAATGTTAATTTTCACCCACCTTGAATTCCCTATGCTCCAGTTGGAGGAACTGTTCTTCTGCGCATTGTTAGCAACCATCCCCACCGGACACACCCGTTTCAACAATGATAGATCCATTTCAACCTCACCACCCCACGCAACCTGCACCGGACAATAATGCTTTGCATAAACTCATAAGCATTAGCATTTCAATCAGAGGCCTTTCATCTATACACATACCAAGTGTAACAATGCATGTGTTGGTCGGGTCCTACGCATGAAAATTCTTTCGCCAAGCTCATCTACACTTCTAAATACCCTTGACACATGTCTCGAAGTTGCGAAGGCAGTCGACGTTGTTGTTGAAAGGTGTTATTTTTCTCATTAAATTAGCACATATGCGCTGACAAGCGGTGGATAGTTTGTTTACTTTGCTGTTGATTTTCCGTTCATACAATATTAAATTGAACTGGGCTCAATCGCCAGCGCGTTAACGGAGTCGGCTGATGGAACAATGGAACTGATTCATTTGGACGCGTCGCATCATATCCAGCGGTTATAAAAAATAGAAAACCATCGACCATATCTGATTGTGTTTGAGTCGTATGTCAAGAATTTTAATAAACATGCATCTCAGCTCGCTCGTTTTCTTTGGCGTCAAACGTGAATAATCAAACAGGTTTTGCACACACCTTTTTTTTTTTTCTTTCGTCGGTCGCGCACGGTTTCCATTAATTCTGTGTGCATTCTCTTGCCTATTCTCCACCCGAGTTGGGAGGAACTCCCATTTAGGAGACTGAAGCGTTTGGTAGAGGAAGATGATTTGGTCTTCCATAACGATCAATCCCGGTGGCCATTTTGGCTATTGGGGACGCGATCGGAATTCGTAATAGTAGTGTTGTGCCTTGCTGGATTCTGAAATCGATTTGCTTCGCGGCTTTCGCACAGCCCAATCAAAGCAAACGAGTTTCCAATCCGTTGCTACGCGACCGGTCATCCTTCAGAAGGTCAACTCAGCTAAAAACCTCTCCCAACAGGCGATTCCCCGGTTGGCTTACTTACTAAAAATACAATCGCTCACTCTCTTTCACTTCCTCAATTTCACCCGAACCAGCCTGGTTGGTTGCCTCGTTTTGGAAGGGAGCTAAGAAGCCACAGATTTGCACTTTCCGTCACACTTGCCTAGCGAAAAGCGAAACGGGAAAAAAGCTCGAAGCCAGATCGAATTCCCTCGAAAATTAAATTAGCAATTGATTACTTCCCATATTTACGAACGAACCAAGCTCAGAAGAAAAAAAACCCTATCATAAATTCAAACTTAACGGAATAGCAGCACCAATACGTTGTTGGCTTTCTGATTTGCTGTTTTGCGTTGTCAGTCGCCCTCGTCGCCGGCCACTTGTTCGCTCACTAAAATAACATTAACACAATACTTCTTCTGCTTCTGCTATGGTGAAGTTTCAGTCAGTAATCAGAAAAGACTCATGTGCTTTTTTTTTGTTTAAATTTAATTTTGGAAATCTGTGCCACCTGCCGGGAGGTTGGTGGAAATCACCGAGCGCTAAGAAGCGAAGATGATGTTGCATTTTATTGGCCTTGCAGCAGAGCCCCTCAGCAGCATTCAGTCGGCCATCGGATATAAAAATATATAGAAGGAAAGTAGGTCTCTCCGTTCGGAGTCAGGTGTGTTTTGATGTTTATGGGGATTAAAGATTTTGACGAGCCATTCGGAGAACGATTGAAGTTGATGCGCTGCAACGGTGGAAGAATGGCGTTTGAGGCGGGGAAGATTTTGATAACTCCAATCGGAGTAAGACGGATTCTCAGGATCGTGTCTTTCATCGAGAGATCGTGGAGATTAATTCAAAATTGAGTCTAATTCAACTTTACATTGCAAATGGTGGGGTTCCTCGATGAGCAGTGTTGAGAATCATAGTAAACTTTCACGAAATATCAAATGAAGTCAGTGATAGAATACTAACGATAACAGATGAGTTCAAAATTATATCTGAGATAACAAAGCGTGTTACTTATTTGATATCAGTTTGTTATTTTTCTTTGCTAGGGTAGTTCTTGAAGTAAAGGTTATTTTATTATGATTGGTTTAATTCCATTCTTGCAGAAGGCAAACTCTGAAATTAACAATAAAAATAAAGTAGTGTTTTACCGAATTGAATTTAGTTTCTGTAATTAGAATGGTCTCACCAAATTTTGCTTATTATTGAATTACAATTGAGAATGAAAAAATGTTTAATCTCAATCGGACATGGGTCAGGAGTGCCTCTAATCGATCAAAGTTTTGACATTATTCCCATGATAATTTTCCAAGGGGAGAGGGGACCAAAGGAAAAATCGAAAAATGTTTTTCGATTTTGACCAATTGACTTGAAAATACATAAAATTTCGATGTAACCTTTATACCGTCCATTAAGTTCTGTACAGAGGTTTTTGTGAACTTCCTGTTGATCAGTTTTTCTTGAAGTCTGACATGTTGTTGGCCACTGTTTCTGCCTTTCTGAGGTTCCGCTTGACGATTGCCCGGTATCGTTGTTTCAGAAAACCACTGTAGAGTTGATCTGGCATAATGGACAGACGCCAGATCCGGCCAGAAGAGCGGAGGAATCTCATGGTATCGATATAGTGAAATCAATCACGTCTGCATGCGCTCGTTTCGGTAATTTTCAGCGTTTATTGTTCCTTTTGTTTAGAAGATGGAAGATCCCAAGCCACGTGCGCAAATAGCTTGACCAAACAGGGCTAGAAGCGAGTCACTTTTCAGGGATTGGGTCTGTATTTTCAAGCCAAAGTCACTTAACTATCGAAATAATACGAAAAAAGTCACTTTTTTCAATTATTTGTGTCTTTTATTAAAATCTTTGCTTATTTTTCTGATTTTTCGTGCTCCAATTTGGATTCACCACTACACATAAACGGCAGCAGCCCTAACCACAAAAGCTTACAAAGCCTGCTAACAGGGATGCCTGGTGTATTTAGAGAAACTCTTCATTGATATCGACGAAATATCTAAACATATTTTCAGCTCTATAGGGGACGCTCATTGTTTTTAAATGTTCGTATAGAGCTGATTGATTTCTGGCTGTAATATATTATTCTGCATACTGTTACCAACATATTAAAAGTGTTCAGTGAACGTTTGTCGGCAGCCAGAAAAGCTGGATCGGAAGGAAATCGAAAGCCGGAGGCCACAGCGACGACAAAAAGAGTTGTCCGCTGTTTCGAGCGGAACCCCAACCTCTCCGTCCGAGATGTCGCAAAGAAGTTGAGAATGGTGATTTCAACCGTGGATAGAGCTAAACAACGAGCTAGACTGTCGACTTACAAGAAAGTGGTGACTCCAAATCGTGACTAAAACAAAACACGTCGGCCAAAGCACGATCGCGAAACTAGTACACGACGATGCTGACGAAGTTTGATTGCGTGGTAATATACGTCAAGGCAGACTAGCTTCCTGGACAGAAATTTTATACGGCAACCGGACGGAAAAAGGTGGCAGATATTTTCAAGCACATTAAACTGTCAAAGTTCGCGAAGAAATATCTGGTCTGGCAGCCCATCTGTACCTGTAGCTTGAGAAGCAACGTTTACTCTGTGACCGGAACCGTCAACCAGGAAATTTATCTGAGCGAGTGCCTACCAAAACGTCTACTGCCTTTCCTGAAGCGACACAATGGTTCCGTTCTATTTTGGCCGGATTTGGCATCTTGCCATAACAGAAAAAAGGCCATGGAGTGGTATGCTGTCAACAACGTTCAAGTGGTGCCCAAGGACAAGAACGCTGTTGTGAGCGAGAAACGGTTTAAGAAAACTGGCGTTCTGCGGGTAATAAAGTGGAAAAGGAGACTGTACAAAATCTTATGGCAGGTGTTAAACGAAAGACCCGGCAATTCGCATTCTATAAAAAAAGAAGCTTAACTGAAAATTTCTCCTGTATTCTATATGCACTGAAGTTGAAAAATAAACAGAATTTGACTTATTAATAAAAACTTGGATCGACTCAGTAATGTGTAAAGTATGGCCAAATTTTGATCGGAACACCCTTTAGAAGTTCGGTGAATACAAAGAAAAGAAATAAATAGATCTCCTGCAAATTAGAAATTTTGACTCCGGACTATATCTTTTCAGAAAGGAACTAGTGAGACGGCTTGAAATGAAGACTCGAAAACTTGAAATAACGAAATAACAAACTAGCTTTATTGAGTACGTCTGAACTGGTTGAAGTTGTAGTTGGGAATAATCTGTTATGAAAAATAATTGGTAGTTGTTATGTTAGTAACCGATTGGAGAGCGAGCGATTGCCACTATGTTAACAGGAACATCAAGGAATTTGAGTTATTTTTTTTTAGAATGTTAGGGCACATAGTTTAAGTTGTAGAAATTTCGGACGAGTCCAGTTGTGCTTATCTAGTTACTTTGTTCCTCAATATACTCCCCATTTTTTTTATATAAACGATCTCTATCAGAATCTTATAAAAATTTCCAGGATGTATTGGACAATTTTTGATACTCTCCCAAGTAACTTAATGTACACTTCGCGAAAACCAAGAACAAATTCCAAAGGACCTTACGTCCAAAATTCCAATATTTGAAAGTGATGGTCGTTAGAATACAAAAAATAGCCTCCGTTCATCGTCACTTCGACTTTTCGAAAGCTCACATCTAATAAACTACAAATATTTCACATGTCAAACTTTATCGACTTATGGCAGCCATTGTTTGGATTCTAGCGACCTTCACCTTAGACGAATTTCAGCCGAGATTCTGATTGCATGGAGCTCAAAATTCTCAGTAAACCTTCCTGAGGACTCTGAGCTGAGCATGTCTGCCTTAACTCAATCTCTATCAAGAGTATATAGGAATTATACATGACATTTTGCTTAAATCACTCAGATGTGAGTCTTTCTAGATGAAGCCTTTCCCATAATTATAAAGTTACTCTACTCGAGGCGTTTACTGAATCAAGCTCAGATTTGTTTTTACAAGTTTGGCTGAGAATTTTTGGCGAATGCTGCCCAGAATTTTGCCCGAATATTGAAAGACATTTTTCACGTTTACGAATCAACGTCGATAATTTTCGGTTTTACAAACGAACAAGCTAATGTTATTTTGGTGAGATCAATCTGATTATAGATATATAGCAAGAATCCTGTTTTTAAACAGTACTAAACCCGTGCCTGGTATGGAAATGTAACATTTTCAAATGTGGAAGTCACTTTTTAGCATTTGACACATGACACTTTTACCCAAATGATAGTGTAATGTTTACATGCGGTGCTTATTGTATGTGAAAGTAACCCTGGAATGGGCGTGACTGTCTAAACACTTTGAAATGGGTTGCTGGATCTACAGTAGAGCTTTTGCTTTTTAGCTCCCGGATTGAAGCTGCTTTCAATTGTCACGTTAAAGATTGTTGCACACATAGTATTGCGAGCCATTTTCAACAGAATTCTCAATGTATTTTGTCAAGCATTTTAAGGATCGTATTGTCTTAAAAGGTTTGAGAAATTATAGCTTACTAGCTGAAGAGTATGCGCTAATCTACTTCAGGTTGTAGAAGCATCTTGTTCGGCATTCTAAACGAAATAATCGCAGCTCACACATTCTAAGATGCAGAATCTTAATCAAATCTCACACGAGATTTTAATGTAACTATGTTTAAATTTTGTGAAATTTTAGGCGAATTTTCCTCTGGATTTAAAACCAATTTGAGTCAAGCTTGGTTGTCGTGAAAATTTCTACTTATTATTTATAGCGCTCGGGACCAAAAACAGCTTCCATTTGGATTAAAAGACTGTGCTCAAAAAATTCCACTTCATTGGATTATTGGATCTCTTCTCCATGACCAAATGCCCACGCTTTGCTCATAAGCTTTTGTGCAATAGTGAAGTTGACTTGTTTGATACTTCTACCCACTGATATACCTACCCATCTTTTGATATTTATAGTCACTGTTTCTTCAAAGCCAGTTCGTTTTCAAATACTTTAGATGTCAATCGGATGAAGTTCCAGTGAGTTTGGTGGGTTGAAGTCTTCTGGTACAAAAACAACGTTATTATCGTTGTTGCTAACGCCGGACGCGCGCAGTGGCAGGATGCCAAATCCGGCCAAAATAGCGTTTGTCTCCTTAAGATAGCAGGGAGGATAGTCGGCACGGCACTTCTGGAGGCAGTCGTGTAGATAGATTTGCCCATTCAAGGTACCCGCCCTAAACATCTCTCCACACCCACTGATGGCCTGTCAGACCAAGAATTTTTTGGTGACTTATTAGTCCTTGCCTCCTGACTTCTGGTCACTTCTTCCTCCTTGCCTCCTCATCATAGGCCAACTGTGATACAGCATTGTAAAACTCCTGCCCCAAAAATTTCTTTTGTCCACCTTAAGGTAAGTCGTCCATCACGACGCACCTTGGTTTCGTCAGCCACTCTCGGTACAGCTTCCTGGCGTGGGTCTGGCTATCGTGTTTTGTTTGTCGATTCAGTTGGGTGCCTTCCTGACCTTGTAGACGCGATGGCCGGCACGTTTCATCGCTTTTTTCGACAAACCAGATGCAAACCTCTGCCTTCTTCGCCACATCGCGGATCGAAAGGTTTGGTCGATGGTAGAACAGATTCAAAATTTTCCTTACCTTCACCGGATCAGCTGTCTTCGCGTTTCTGCCGCTGTTTCGTCTGGGTCTCCTTGAATGACTTCACCACCCTGGACAGCGTCGAATGATGGAATCCCAGGTTTTTTGGCGGGTCTGATTTTGCCTCTATGTTGTCTCGATAACCAATTGACAGATTGTGATGAAATTTTGCTCGTAAACATTATATTAATTGGCTAGTTTTAATTAAAAAATTTATCAATTTTTACCCACATTCTAAAAAGGTACAAGCTTTTCATTGTGTTTAATTTATTTCGAGTACAGTCTTTGGGAGTCAAAAAATTACAATTTGTTAAAAGTGTATACCATAAACCTAGACAAATATGCACGCTTAGAAAATATCATGTAAAATAAGCCTTTTTGCACCCAAACAAAGTGGCTTGAAGGGCTTAAATTTACTTACTGTTTCAAAGCCAGATAAGCCAAAAATTGAACATTTAATTTTACATGACATAACGTTAATTTCAGTCACAAAGAAAGCAAGTGCTAGTGCAAAACAAATAACCGTATTATGCATGCATCTTATTAGAGAAGCTCCTTCAAAAACTATAGCAGTCCAAATTACGATTGGATCGTCAACTTGGAGGCGTGAATGTGTTTTTTTTGTTACATATTTCGATTGAAAAAATACTAACAATGTATCAACCTGTCACGCCAAATTCACGAGTTCGAAACTCACCCCGGACAAGTTACGAAAATGCTCAAAAGGTATCCAAGTAACTACGAAGGGAGATGAAAAAAAAAGCGTCATACTTAACTTATTTCTGAGAGACAACAATTATTTATGAATTTGCATCTGATTTTACAAAAAATTAAAAGTTATTTGAAACTTTGACCTTTTATCAATTAAAATTTATTTGTAATTTTTATTATTTTAAAGTGTAGATATATATTTTCAATTTGCGCGATTGCACATTTCAATATAAAATATTGGAATGGTCTCACCAACCTGCCAATTGCTGCCTCTTTCGAAAGATATACCAGTGGTCGCCATTACCCTAAGCGTGACAAATGTTTTCTTTTTGCTTTTATTTTTTTTATACAATCTTGGCAGTCACTTGGAGGGTGAGTACAATTTTAGAACCCGTTTTTATATATGTTTTTTTTTAACTAGTTCTTGGATAAGCTGGTAAATAAAACATCTGGTAAAAAGTCGTGAATGCTGGAATTTGAGAATTGGAATCCAGTGGTCACCTTGCATTATAAATTATGAATTGTGTGTCATTAAATTGTAAAACATATTCCATTCGAAAATTGAGAATACTATGCGTTTAGATCTTCTACCTTTGTCAATATAAGCGGAACTTTTTTGGAAAAATCAATTCACCATCATCGATGCTCTGAACAAAACCGCATCATGGCAAAACTTCTCCATCATTCACCGGCACACAAATTCACGTCGACTTTTCCGTTCCACATACTTATTCGATTCGAACCGGGTGAATTATGAAACTAACAAAGAAAGGTCGGAACCTTCTCTGCTTGTTGTGGCATTCAATGACGATGGAAGTCGTCCATATTGCGGCCGTCGCAAACTCTTACCGAAAATGCAACCGATGTAACTCAATCTGAGAGCTCAATTCTATTTTAATGCCGTTTGAAAATTGGCAATTTGCTCTCTGTCTCTCTCTCTCTCTCCCCATCTCCTTGATTCATTTTCAATTCCAATTGGTTTTTGCGGTCTTTCGCCGGCAGCTGCTAGCTAAAATAAGATGCACCTTTTTCGGATCGATTCGAACCCATTCACTACGGTCAACAGAAAAATTCGACACACTTGCTGCTACTACTGCTAGGGTCATTGACTGCTGTTGGTCACCACCGAACGTGTTACAAGAGGCGTCAGCAAAAAGACGACTCTAATTAGGAGGCTAACATGATCTTTAATATTTTGGGGAGGCAAAAACTGAGACAACAACAAGATTGATGATGGGAAAAATAGCACCGCCTTCTTTGTGTGTGTGGGTCGGAATTGCGAGTAGGCTCAAATGAACGCATTAATAGTCGCCGTCGGAGAAAGATAAAAGAAAGAAGTGCTTCTGCCTCTTGGGCTGACTTTTGTGTTCGGACGCACCGTTTTTTTTTTTTTTTTGCTGACGTAAGACTTTGCAACGAGGGGCCAGCAGCAAGAGATCAAAAGCGACCATTCAGTCGGAGTTGGATTATTAGATAATCGATGTTGTGTGGCGTAGCACAGGTGAATGCAATTGTTGTTCAATGCATTGTCACGTCGGTGCCAGTGTGGCATTGATTGTTGAGACAGGGCGACAAATGAAATTGATTTCACAGCTTCTGAGATGAGAGAAAAGCCATCAACTTTTAGCGACGCAAGGTGGACGCAATGGCCGTAAAAAATGCAGTAGAAATTGACGCAATACCTTTTGTATTGGAAACTAATTACCCGTTCCATTCAAGTGGCGACCGGTCCGGTTTCGATTAACTTACGTTTTGTTACGTCGAGAAAGCGAATTTTAATTTTTAGATTCAACCAAGTGGTAAATTTGAGATTTTCCACGTTGATTAGAATTAGCATTCCCGAATTGTCTTCTTTTACTTTATTTTCCGACTCGGAGTTGGGCAAACTCATCAACTTGAGCCTAAAATGACTGACGTTAGAAGGGACGCCGAGTGACAAATGACAAAGAAACCAACGGGACGCAAGACAAATTGGAACGAAAACCGAAATAAGTTGCCCCAAAATAAAAGAAACGAGAGATCTCCCACCCCGTTGAAACCAGAGGCAGAAACCTGATAGCGAAGATACTGTTACTTTTTGGTCATATTTTTCTTTCGAAAAGACTGAGCAAAACATAAAGCGCGAATTAATTATGACCATCCCGGACCCCCTCCCTCCCTAGGTTAACAGCAAAGCAGTTGAGGAAAATAGCCTCACGGGTGAGAAAGAGGACCAGCGCTAAATTTTTTGGCTTACATTTAGGTTTTATGGCACTCGCAGATTTGGTGGAGGAGGACGGACGGAAATGGATCGTTTAGTTGCCATAAACATTAAAGAGTTAATTGTGCGATGTCGTGGGGTTCTCTTGGCCTCAAAGTTGGCCTCAGAGACCTCATGAATTAGTATGTTTTTGTTTGATGGTTGTTTTAGAGTTATATGAATGATCGGAATTTTTAAAATATTGTGATTTATGCTAATTTTAGCCATACAATTTCAAAGATCGCAAGATGACCAACGTTTCGATTCATGAGTGTTTGCTTTAGAAAACTCTAGATTATTATGTAGAAGGAGATGTTCGCTCATCACCATGAGGCACCAAGAGTGGACAGTAATGTTTGCTAGAATGAAAGATATGAAGAAAAAGTGTTGAAAGTTCCGTCAGTGTACGGTAGGCTGAAAATAGAATAGGAGTATCACAACGCTTCACGGTATTTCTCTCCGAGGTCTCTTGTGTGATCTCAGACGTTGCGAATCAAAACAAACCCAATAAAGGAGAGGGTTCCTCTCCCATGTGCGCAGACAAACAGAGTGCATACAACATACAAACTATCGCTAGAAACTATCACAAAGCTACATCACAGTACATGAGCGCGATCCAACACGTTACTTTTGCCTGTTGAGGTGGCGGATTCGTCCGTGCCTCGACCTACCCCGCAGTGGGATGTTAGGCAAAGATAACGTCCTTGGTTCGAGTACTACTTTACCCATGCCCATTCGCTCAATTTTCAATACTTCTATTCTATTTCCCACCTACCGTACACTGACGGAAATTTCAACACTTTCTCTTCATATCTTTTATCCTAGCAAACATTACTGTCCACTCTTGGTGCTTCATGGTTATTAGCGAACATCTCTTTCTACATCATAATCGTTACCCCACGCACGGAGAAAACAAAGCATTGCAATTAGAGTCTTTGTTGTTTTTTTCTTGGAGAAGCTAGAAGATCGAAGTAATCTTCTTTTCCGTTCGAGAGTCTTCCATATGTAGTGTTGCTAGAACTAAAAGAAGTTGCTCTGAAGTTCATGATATCTGGGTTCACGTAAACCACGAAAGAAAATTTTAAAACACCTACTTATATTGTCACTTATCTTCTGCAAAACAACCTGGTCTTTGCATAATGGTTTTTTTTTCTTCTTTCAATCTTTACATTTCACCTAATTAATAAAAAAATAAATAAAACTACACGGAAAAACATCCGTGCCCAGATCCGTGAACTGCAATCATGAATTCGAGAGCAAGCAAAAATACTGAACTGAATAACGTAATCATGAGCAAAATAGCGTTTAAAGGGAAAAATCCTGAATACGTGAACTCGTTCACGGTCCGTTTTCATTTTCAGGAACGCATTTTTTTCTGTGTATAAATTCATTACTCTACATTCAAGAAATTACTTGGATTCTACCAAAACTTGTTCTCAAGTTTCTTAGTTCTTCGATTGTTTTTTTTTATGTCGCCAGGTGAAGTTTCCCAACTTTTTATTTCAGGTTCTAATTTCAGTTAATTTCAGTTAATTTAAAAGTATTCTGAACATGTGCTTGAAACTCCATGTACTTTCTTAATTTTCCTACAAAGTAGTTCTGAACAACTGCTTGAGACGTCAAATTTTCTCAATGTCAACCACACTGGGTACATACCTTACAAATCAGACCAAAGCCGGCGTGGCCTCTGCTGTATACAGTAATTTTCAAGTTCACTGGGCAGAGTATTTATAGAGTATTATAATTCATTATCTGCAGTTCTGAATCCTTCCTAGACATCCGTTGAACTTCCACTGGAATATTTAGTCTTATCTGTAAAATCGTCATCATACAATAAACTTCCTACTAGGCTTTCTCTAGGAGTTCTCTCTCTAGGCTTGCCAAGGAAAGGACTCTTGGGTGAGTCTAGAATTGGACCTGTTTGATTAGTCTTCTAGCCTGACCTTATCAGAAGTCTACTGAGTTGCCATTCCACATTCTCGAAATCCTTTGGAATCTAAACTTGCGGCAAAAGTTCTTTAATCCGGCCCTAGAAGTCATCCAGAGCAAATTTAAGAGTAGGTGGACTTTCTCTTAAAGTTTCATCTGAATAAGTATCCTAAATTTCAAGCTTGGGAGTAGAATTTCTCTAGAACTACTTAGGTAATCGTCAAGGCATACTCTATAAATCATTTAGCTTCAGAAGTCTTTTTGATTTCGTTGGAAAGGTTGGCATGCTTGAACATCACCGGAATGCCCCCCCCCCCCCCCACACCATCCAGCGCTTTTTTGCTACTTTTTAATGAAGGCGGCAACTTCTGGAAGGCATTCCAAGCAACACAAAACTGTCAGAATTAGTTGCAATAACTTAATTGTGACTTAATTGAGTCACATTGATGTTACTTAAACTGAGTAGCAACGAGTGTGCCGCTAGGGACTGTAGATCTCGCCGTTCACTGCCAGCCCCGACATCCTCTTTTCACTGATTATGAGACAGCAACACCTTCTTTGGGAACTTCGTGTGCGCTATGTACTTCACATCGCTGCTAATTTCTGTTGTCGGAGTGGTGAAGTAGCCTTCGCCTTGCACAGTCGTTGCCGTCCAATGTGAGGTACATCTCTTCGTCCATAACGATCACCACGTTCCGTTTCGCCTGTATGATCACGGCTGGCTTGGACCGACGCTTCCGCACGTGGTTAGCCATTCTGGCCAAATACTTCATTAAAGTTTGGCCGGTCGCATCGACCTCCCGGCCCAACGCACGGAAAGATAGTATCCACCTCGCCTTCCATCTTCCGTTTGAGCTTCTGTTGAATCATCCGGTCGTTTAAAACGGTCGAACGGCCGGAACCAGCTTCCGCTCGATGGACAGTACACTTCTCCAGAAGTGCCAGAATCTCGTAGATGTTTCCGCGATCGTTTCAATGGCCGACTTTTTTAAGCCCGGATGGCGCAAGCGGTACGAACAAACCATAGATCGAAATAAACTGATGGAACTGTTCAAATTTTCATAGTATGCAGGCAACTATTATACATTGACTACTGACTGATGGACCGACCACCAGGTGGCAGGATAATCGAACATTTAGTAGCTTTCTTTATGCACGCTTCAGAAAATTTCCGACTTACTTACTTAAGAAGGTCCTTCAACTTGTTCAAGGACTTATGTCGAATTGCTTCAAATCTCCGAACCAGAAAGCTTAGGAATCGCACAGTGATCGGAAGAGTCTTTTTCACGGCAAAATTAATAACACCTAAGGGTTACGTTTCCGAATCATGATGTCGTATACAAAATTGTACCTAAGAAAGTTGTCCATCGTGTGGTGATAGTTTCGTAGTTTCAAACTTTACCGCTAGGACGGCGCTGTTGCTAATTATTGAACGAAACACAATAGAAGAGTGATGTCAAAGGCAAGTTTGTAGGGAATATAATTTCAACCAACTTTGCTCATGCCACCAGTTTTCTTGCTTTTCATTCGACCATGATAGAGTTATTTTTCTGCTTTAAGTCAGGGTGTCTTTAAAAATTGTATTGTATTGAATGTATTGAAAACTTTGTTCAGAAAAAAAAGTGCGATTTAACGTTCTCTGTATTTTGTCGCAAGATCACTTTTTCTAAAGAAGAAAAACGAAAAAATTATAATAAAAAAAACTCATTTATTTTAGAGGCACCCTAATATAAAGTAGAAAAATTGCTTTATCAGGGTCGAATGAAAAGCTAGAAAAATTGTACCTTGAGCAAAGTTGCTTGAAATTATATTTCCTACAAACTTGCTTTTGACTTCACCCTTCTATTGTGTTTCGTTCAAAGGTTAGCGCTTAGCGCCCTAGCGGTAAAGTTTGGAACTAAGAAACTGTCACCACAAGATGGACAACTTTTTTAGGTCCAATTTTGTAGACGACACCATGATTCGGAAACGTAGCCCTTAGCAGTTATTATTTTTGCCGTGAAAAAAGACTCTTCCGATCACCGTGCGTCAGCAGTGAAAAATTTTAACTGAAAGGATTTTGTGAATATCGTTGTTTTCTAATACCCTTAAGATTTGTTGCAGAAAACTTTCAGGCTTACTTTTAGAAGTAGTGAACATTGTTCAAGTAGGTATGTCGAACTACTTCAAGTCTTCTTAAATTCTCAAGAAGCTCTTCGTTCTTCCGAAAATGTCGGTGTTGTCTGCGAAAAGGTTGAACTGACTGGATTCATTAAATATCGTTGTTTTCAATATCCTTCAGAAAACTTTCGGGTTTATATTCCTTCAGAAAACTTCCAGGTTTATTTTAGAAGTTCCGTCAAATAGTTCAAGTAGTAATGTCAATTGGTCCAAGTCTTCTGGGAATTCTTTAGAAGCTCTCTGAAATTATAAAAGCTCCTACATTGCTTGCAGTCCTCGTTTAATAAGTTCTTGGGATCACCCTGGGTCTTGTTTCCGAAGCCATAAAAACTTTATATAGAGATCTGGTGGAACTTAATGTAGCATTTCTCTTTCTTATCTGCATTTCCTATCTAGAATTTTTCTCTGTGTATCCCATTAACTAACAGAAGAAATATGTATTAGAGAAGATGTAGATTCTTCTGGACATAGTTATCGGTCCCCTTTTTCATTCAAGTTTAAGGACTTCTCTCCTTATTTTTTTTTTAGGTTTAAATACCATGAAACTATGATATGTTGAAGCAGTTCTCTGTAAGCATGCAAGAGGCTTGCTTGGGATTTGCATGTTTGGGATTTGCTCTAGAAGTATTTCAACTTGATATCACTGGACATGTCCAGGGTTCCTTCCTTACCTCAGTCGGCAAAGGTGCAGCTACAAAGCAACACCATCGTGGAGGTGCCTGGGTTCGATTCCCGGCTGGTCCAGAAATTTTCTGTTAAGGCAAATTTCTCGACTCCCTGGCACCTGGTTCTACTTGCCGCACAACCATACAGGGCACCTGGCATCGAAAACTCTCAATTAATAACTGTGGAAAGGCATTTAGCACACTAAGTTGAAGGCAAACAATAAGCAAATTGTAAAAAAAGTAAGCTTGAAACGCAAATAAAGAAAAAGAAGAAGAAGGACATGAAGAAGGCAGTGGGGTCACTCATAAAGTGTGATGGTGATTTTTCTTTCGGAAAACCAAAAATTTATGCAACTAGGCTCATTGAACCGATTTGAATCAACAGTAAGGATGCTGTTGGATTCATCTCACAAAGTGTGACGATAGTGTCCGTCATTAGGAAGACAAGCTTGGACCGATTTATATTTACCAACCGTAAGAACCATGTTGAGGCCACTCACAAAATGTGATGGTGTTTTTTTTTATTGGAAAGGCAAGGTTTTAATAATGCTTGCATAGTTAAAAAAATGTAATAATTGGAACATTGAAAAAGATTCCAAATTACAGTCCAATTGAGCTGCACGATTTGAAAATTACTGCAATTAATTTTAAAATGAAACGAATTTACGCTTGCAAGTGCAAATAAAAATTAATATGTTTATTAAGTAGGCTAATTTTCCGTGTACCCAGATTCACGAGCATATCGAGGATAGCGTTTCAGAGATATTTTTATAAAAAAATAAAAAATAAATGTGAATATTATATTACCATTAGCATTAGCATTAGCATTGACGTTTGCACACCTCGTGGATGGAGCTACGATGAGGAATAATTCGTTGAAGACATCACCTGGCCACGTCCATGCAACCGTTGGAGATTAGGAGGATTTGGTATCTACCTTAAGAAGACACGGAAACCCACGTAACCTTTAGTAGATATCAAAGGAAAAAGGAAATGAATAGCTGGAGAGAATAGTTAAACAGCATGCCCTGTTTGGTGTACTGAACAAACTATTATTTACAAATGGTCGTTGTGAGCATCTAGTCTAAGAAGGTTAAGTGTTGCTCCATTTCTCTTCAAACGGCTGGGATTTAAGCATTAACTATGGCTTATGGTTATAGCGCCATTATTCGCTCTCTGAAAGGAGAATAATGCCTCAAAATATAATTACGGGTGGTGAAAAATAACTCGTGAGATTTCTTGGATTGCAGCAACAACATTGCGTTACTTTGATATAAAACTCAATGTTTCATTATTTATGTGTAGTTTCCGCTATCTGAATCAATAGGTTCTACGGCTGCCTGTTAAATATGAACGGTGCAAAAAATATATGATAAATGAATAAATAAAGCCTTGATCTATATTCATTACAAATCTATAGCTTATTTGTTTTATTGTAGAGATTTAGCAGTGAATATTATGATAGTGAGATCCAATTATGCGGCATGGGAAATATATTGGAGTAACAATTTTCAATCCATTTCATAACGATTTAAAACAAGAAGCCTGTTAAAAGTAAAATATGTTAACTGACCGACAATGACTGGTCTTCGCATAGCGAGAGCCACCAATCTTAGAAATTTTGGTTTCTTCTGCAGATTCTCAAAATTTCACGAACAGGCTAGCCTGTTGAAGTGGCGGACTTAGTCCGTGCTTTAACCTACCCCGCAGTGGGATGTTAGGCAAAAATGTCGTTGGTTCGAGTACCACTGTACACATGCCCTTTTCGCTCAATTTTCCTAAAACATCTGCTATGTTTCCGAGCCTGCCGCACACTAGCGGAACTATCAAAAACTTTCTCTTCATATCTTTCAATTCTAGCCAAACACGGCCATCCGTTTCAACTCAGTTTTGATTCGTTTTTGACTCATTTTCATCAATAGTGGAGTCACTCAAATTTGAGTAAATGTTAGTGGCATTGGCAGGTCGACAAATCAAAAACATCGACTCAAATCAGATGGATGTTTTTGATTTGTCGACTTGTCAATGTCAGTAACATTTACTCAAATTTGAGTGACCTCACTGTTGACGAAAATGAGTCAAAACGACTCAAAGCTGAGTTTAAACGGTTGTCCGTGAAAACATTGTTGTTCACTCTTGGTGCCTCATGGTGATGAGCGAACATCTCCTTCAACATTCTATTTCATTTCAAATGTATAAGAAAACAGAAAAATTGTGACAGCTTGCGCAAAAATTACCATCCACGAGCAATGCAAACTGTAATATTTTTTCGTTCTAATAATGTTCTTGTATGACTGTAGAAAATAAATAAATGTGAATATTATATTGTCTAAAAATAAATTTGGTTTCGACGGCCTCATTTTCATATCAGTATTCTTTGTTTCTTGCTAACCTCTTCCAACAATCAATCTTCCGCTCCGTCAAAATAAACAACAATTTTACACTGTGATTTGATTATTATTTTTATGTTGATAAACCAACCAAATTTTATGCTTGAGTTTAAAAAAAATATAAACATCCAACTACCCTGTGATTCTGGAGCACTTTGTATGCCTGCTAATCGAGAAGATAAGTCAGCAAAATAATAGGGAGCCATTGTTTCTTTAGTTTTAATACACGAACCTAGAAGTTTACACGTTCATGTGATCTTCAATTTTTATTTATTGAAGGAGGGCGTTCCACTCGATTTGTAGAGCACTATGTAAACTTACATTGTGGCAAAAATTTGATTGAATAAAAACAGTAAATATTTTTTCTGTGTAGAGCCGATTGCAACCGATTTATATCAACAGTAAAGATGCTGTTGGTGCGACTCAGAGGACAAGATAGAATAAAAGGGAGTAAAAGCAGATTGTTTTGCGATTTATGCGAACAGTAAGGATGCTGTTAAGGTTGAAGGATTCATCATCAATTTTGGTCATCATCGAAAAATTCGAAAGCAGTTTTTCGTTCAAAATCAAAACATAGTTCGTGAAAATGTATTCACTGTATTCTGCTCGCCAAGCGGAACACAGTGAATACATTTAAACGAACTATGTTTTGATTTTAAACGAAAAAACTGCTTTCGAATTTTTCGATGATGACCAAAAATTGATGATGAATCCTTCAACCTTAAGGCTTTCCATAACCTCATAACCGAACATCTTGAAGAAACGAACTGTTCTGTGGCACAATTTTGAAAACATCATTTTGCAGTCTTTCGATTATGGTTTTTTTCATTCACTCCTGTTCTTAAGATATATTTATATGTTAGAATATTTCAAGAAAGGTGGAGCGATATTTCCGTCTTCCACAATTATAATTATTCGGTGGTATCCAAATCAGATGACTTGAACTTTTGTAGATGATTAGTTCATGTGGGGCTCAATACTTGTTCAAACTATCAAGTCGCTTGGTTTGAATTTGGCCGAGTTAAAAGGCGATGGATGTCGGCAATTGGTACGCTGTCGAACTTGACCGTAGCCCTATGTTCTAAGGGGATTAACAATCTTTGTTGGTAACGTGAACACAAGAAGAAGTAAACAGTGAAAAGAATAAGTGATTCTGAGAAAATGTCCATTCTAGAATATAGGCAACGAAAGTTCAGCTCTTCCAAATCTAAAACTAGTTACTCTCCACAACATGAAATCAACTTCGATTGAACGAGATTGAACTTGAAGGAGCCACAACAAGATTTCTATAATTAAATATTGTTACAGCAATGCACTGACTCCAAAACGGTGCAAGGCTGTTACTGACACTGCTAGTTACTCCGGTTATAACCGCGATTAGTTACAATTAGCCCCGCTTCAAATCGGACGGCCTACCGCGGAGGGATTGTCGGACAAGCCTACTGCGAAATTAATGTCGGAATTCTACCATTCCAATCGAAAGCTACAACGTTTTCTCTCGTCCATTCGTGCACACAGACACAGAAACACACACACGCACTCCGAGGGCATTTGCTCTGCATCGTCATAATACGACTGACCAAAAGCTTTCGACTGGCTATTTTAATGGCTGCGCCACAAAACAGCTGTTTTCAGTGCAACTAAGAAAAACACGTAAATACAATGAGCCAAAAACCCGGACCGATTCCGGGCTTGGCGCTTGAGGCGCATGGGAAACTGCGAACAACGAATGCAGCGCAAATATTTTATTGCGTTTCCTCGATCCCCCCCCCCCCCCCCTCCTGGGCCGCGTCCCATGGCCGCAGTACCGGTCTTGGGTCGCGCTATGACCGGTATGATGATTAGGACGATGATGATGGAAGGGAATCCGTTGTGATGTAAGAATCCGTAGGCTTGCTTCGGCTTCATTGGGCGGTCAGTTGCACTCTTGTGGCTTACTGTTGTGTTGCGGTGGCTGTCGGATAGTTCTGCGATTAGTCATTCACCCTTTTGCGGGGCGATGAATGAGGTCTGATATTCGAGGTGAATGGGGTGACCCAAAAAATAAAAAATAAATAATGAAAGACTCGACCCGACGATTGAAGCTTTCTGGTTCTTTGTGTTGCTGGCACAATTTGGAATTTGGAGTGGCGATCACGATCGTGATCGGGCATATATTTTTTCCTGGCGGTCGCCGAGAATTTATTGGATATCATAAAATTGTCAAGGTTTCGTATAAAATTTGAAATTAATTCGTAAAAAGAACTGTTAGTGACAGTGACGCCCCGTCTGCATCTTCTAACTGTTTATGGAACAGGTAGTCGGTAGTTACAAAACTTTATAAACTGAGATATTTTTTTTTAAATAACGTATTTACTTTTGAACTGCTAAATAGTCGTTTGCTCCAATTACCAAAGATAACAAAGACAATGGGGATCAAAACGAGTTTGAACATATTTTAATTAATTGGAATGAACTCACCAAGTTTTACTATGTAATGAAATTTGTGGAACTACTTTGACGCGTCAGTTCTGATATATCTTCTGGTGTTTCAAGAAAAAAAAGCCTTTTTCTGCTTGCCGCTGGATCATTCTTGGGTTTGAGTTTACTTTATTTAACTTTATTTATTTATTCCGTCAAGCAAAGAAGACTACATCCAATGATTACAATGCACTATGGTCCAGATCACGTATTTACGAGGAAACATGCTTCCAGTGCCTTGAAACTTTAAAGCAAAGTGATGTTTTACAACATGGTTTGTATCACTAAGGCCCATTTTTTGATGTTGATTAAAATTAGAGTGGTCCCCATTCTCACGGAAATACAAAACCTAATTTTTTTATTTGCAGAAATAAACGTTTACACTCTTGGGTTGTAGTGCAAAAAATTCGTGGAATTTTCATATATAAATTTTTTGTAGCTAAAAAATTGACCGATTTAGAGCAATTTTCCCTCATCAATTTAGGGTGTACCATAAAAAAATGTTTTTTTTGCCCTAACTTTTTTATTTAAATTTCCACCGTAAAGTTGTGTTCCGACGAGTTTTAGAACTTTCAAAGACGCGTACTTTGGTATACAAATTTTGCCGCTAGCTTCAACCAATCAATAGTTATTGAAGTTTTTCTAAAAAAAATACGCCCTTTTCAAATGTTGATTTCTTTGATTGGGGCAAACACAAAACAAACTGAAAGACGTCATTCGAAAGGACGATTTATATTGTTAAACATATGTGAATACTAGAGATATGTTATTTCTGTATCTTGAGAAAATTACATTTGAATCTGGGATTGTTTTACAAGAAAAACCTCAATTACAGCTAGCGGCAAAATTAATGTATCAAAATACGCGGTTTAAAAAGTTTTACAACTCGTCCGAATAAAATTTTATGATGGAAATTGAAATAAAAAAGTTAGGACAGAAAAACTTTTTTTTATGGAACACCCTAAGTTGACGAGGGAAAAGTTGCTCGAAATCAGTCAATTTTTATTAACCTTCAAAACCAAAATTTCATGTTGATAAAATTTTTAAAGGGGAGGAGTCTCGAACCACCATAGAAAATCGTGCTTCCAAAACCCCAACATAAAAATTTGGTTCCAGTTGCTTGGTTAGTTCTCGAGTTATGCACTAATTTGTGTTTCCTCTTCCAGACGGGGAAGGAGTCTTGAACAACCTTTGCATAAAAATGTTCATAATAGTAGGAAGAATTATCATGTTTGGTAGAAATATGTGTTTAATTTGTTTGGATTTGTTTGGTAGCCCCCCCCCTCCCTCTCACCCCTCCTTCCAAAGAAGAAAGGGGTCTCAAACCACTTAACACATTCATTGCCTTCAAAAACCTCCACATGCTAAATTCAGTTCCATTTGCTTGATTAGCTCTCGAGTTAAGCAGAAATTTGTGTTTCATTTGTAGGGGATTCCCCCCCCCCTCCCTTCCAGACGGGGAAGGAGTCTTGAACCACCATAAGAACTTACTCCAGCCCAAAAACTCCTGCATACAACTTTTTCATAACAGTAGGGATAAGTCTCAAGTTTGGTTAACATTTTTGTTTCATTTGTATGCGAGCATGAGGGGGGTGGTGGGGGGTGCACCGTCCAAAGAGGAAAGGAGTCTCAAACTACCGTGGAAACTTTTCATGCATACAAAAACCTCCACATGCCAAATTTGATTCCGTTTATTTGATTAGTTCTCGAGTTATGCAAAAAAAAATCAGTTTCATTTGTATGAGAGCCATCCCTTCCTGATAGGGGAGGGGTCTCAGACTATCATAGAAACATATGTTGTTTCCAAAATTCTCCACATGCCAAATTTGGTTCCATTTTTTTCATTAGTTCTCAAGTTGTGCAGAGATTTGTGTTTCATTTGTATGGGAGCCCCCCTCCCCAAACCCAGTTTCACGGGGACCCCCCTGCCCTGAAATAGGAGGGGTTTCAAACCACCAAAGAAACATTTCTAGCCTCCAAAAAAACATGCCAAATTTAGTTCCATTTGCTTGATTAGTTCTTGAGTTATGCAGATACTTCTGATTCATTTGTATGAGAGCCTCCCCTTATAGAGAGGGGAGGGTTCTCAAACTACCATAGAAACATTTCTTGCCTCCAAAAACTTCTACTTGCAAGATTTGGTCTCCTTTGCTTGATTAGTTGTCGAGTTATGCTGAAATTTGTTCTTCATTTGTATAGGAGCCTCCCCGTTCCAGAGATGGGAGGGGTCTCAAACTATCCTAGGAATTTTTTCCGGCCCCAAAACTCCTGCATACAAAATTTCACGCCGAACGGTTCAGTAGTTTTCGATTCTATAAGGTTCAGACAGACAGACAGAAATTCATTTTTATATACATACACTCTTAGAAAAAATCATGTAAATTTAAGTCAACATAGATGCACATAAAAGGAGCGGACCGTTAGGCAGAAATTTGCGTCTGTTCTTAAATTTACAAAACTGTAAATGGGTCATGTGAATTTAAGGCTTGCAAATCCTTGCAAGTATTCAGTCAAGTGACTTATTTTTAACGCCTTACGGTGGTTAAATTTGACGTAACATTTCCCGAGCAAAGGATTATACTAAATTGATAACAAGTTCTAATACCAGGTTATCATTTTTTGATCACTGAATATGTTATCATTTAGGCTGAATAAACAGCCAAAATAACAGAATGAATAACAAGAAATACTCGTTGAATATCATAATAATAACTTATTTTGTTATCACTGTGAACAACTTGATAATAACTCCTGTATTGTAAAAAAATTTCAAATTATGTTATCAATCTGAAATCAAATTCTCATGCAATTAAATGAAAAAATATTTTGATTAAAAGCAAAATTTCTTGTTCAAATATGCTGGAAATATTTATAGTTTTACAATTCAATTTATAACGTTCGTAAAAAATAGTGTGTTCAAAATGATAGCATATGATAACAAAATTTGCCAATGGTGATAACTAAATTTGTTATGCGATAACAGCGGAAATCAAAACGATTAGCTGGGATAACGAAACTTGTTACTTATCTGATATCAGTTTGTTATTTTACTTTGCTAGGGAGTTCCTAAATTGTTCCAAGGAGTTCCATGATTTTCAATGAGCTACAAAAGTTCTTGGTCTATGTTTATACTAAAATTTTGTAAAAATTTGACATCAACAAGTTCATGAAAAGTTTGCCATCCTTCCTATGAGTCTAGACCATTCCAGGCAAAAGTTGATACCAAATTGATAACAAGTTCTAACATCAGATTATCAGTATTTGATCACTAAATGTTTTATCATTTCGGCTGAATAAACAGCCAAAATAACAAAAGAGATAACAAAATAATGTTAGTTGGATATCATCAGTATTAACTCAGTTTTATTATCATCTGAGTTCATTTTGATAACAAACTTTGTGATATGAACAAATTTCTTGAGATAATTTCAAATTAAGTTATCAACATGATATCAAATTCATACACAAATAACAGTAGTAGTTTTTTTTTGATTTGGTTACGACACTTTTGCACCTGAGTTGCATTTGTGTCGGCGGTATAAACAGTAGTAGTGCTTCCGGTTGAGAACTTCAATTAAAACTCCATCACATGCTGGTAATATTTAGCATCCGTCAGCATACTGCAAGAGCTCAGTAACTTTCATCAAAAATCGTCTCAATAATTTGATAATCAGATAATAACAAAATTTGTCAATGTTGGTAACTAAATTTGTTATGCGATAACAGGTGAGTTCAAAATGATATCTGAAAATAACAAAACTTGTGACTTGCTAGATATCAGTTTGTTATTTCTATACGCTAGGGTACGGAGCTATTGCAACAACATACTGCATTCCGAGCAACGAACGGTGAGTGTACAGTACTTATTATTTCGGAGTTCAACAATTAGTGTTTAAAATTATATCAAATAGAACATACAACTGCAACATATTTATCTTTGAGTAACAAAGCATTTACGTGCAACAAGGATTACATCGCTCGTAATATTCATTATTTTTAAGAGATCACGGAATCCTAGCAAAGTAAAATAACCAACACTGATATCATACAAGTAACATGTTTTGATATCTCAGATATCATTTTGAACTCACCTGTTATCGCATAACAAATTTAGTTATCAACATTGACAAATTTTGTTATCATCTGTTATATTTTAAAGTGTTTTTGACGAGCGTTACTGGATTTTACTGGCATGCTGACGAATGCTGAATATTACTAGCATGTG
Organism: Aedes japonicus; assembly: GCA_034211315.2. Classification (NCBI taxonomy): domain Eukaryota; kingdom Metazoa; phylum Arthropoda; class Insecta; order Diptera; family Culicidae; genus Aedes; species Aedes japonicus. The sequence goes on from JASCZW010002119.1 coordinate 58,662, forward strand.
ATGGATATGAAATTGAGTTTCTCACCAGTAGCATTACTTCAGTTATTAGTGTATGAATTTGATATCATGTTGATAACTTAATTTGAAATTATCTCAAGAAATTTGTTCATATCACAAAATTTGTTATCAAAATGAACTCGATGATAATAAAACGAGTTAATATTGTGATATCCAACGAATATTATTTTGTTATCTCTTTTGTTATTTTGGCTGTTTATTCAGCCTAAATGATAACATATTTTGTTATCAAACACTGATAATCTGATATTAGAACTTGTTATCAATTTGGTATAAACCTTTGCTCAGGAAGAGAACTTTTTTCCTGTAATTTGTCGTGACGCGTGAAACCGACTGCGTGAAAAAATAAGTCTGATGTTCAAAGTCTGAAGAAGCACATACAACTGTCGATGTAACTTTCAGGCTTTGAGAATCTTCAGTATTAAGTCTTAGTGGCTATTTTTCAACGGATTACAGACTTAGATTTGAGGGTATCTAATAGATCCTATAAGCTGTTGTGAATCTAGTGGAATGTGATTTTGAGTCAGACAGTACTATTTTGGGAAGTTAGAATTTAACAATACATCAAGTAGAAACCTACAGTTGATTGATCATATTTATCTTTGATGCTTGAGGGTATTTACGTGCAAGAAGGATTGCATCACTCGTAATGTTCAATATTTTTAAAAGTGTACAGTATTTGTATGGAAGTTGGTGAAGAACTTTCCTAGTCAATCGAGTAGCAATAACCCACACTTGTACCTAGAATAACGAACCTCATCCCCTCGCTACGCCACCGAATCCGCTTGCACACACAAACTCGCCAACTCGCCGAAGGGACCTAATCTTTACATCCCAAGATCGGGCCCACATTCGCGCGCCCGTAATTCAATCCACGCTCGAAACCACCAATGTGAACAATCCAAGCGGCGGTCTCGTGGCTGCAAATATGTATACATGTGCAACGATCGCTTTTCCTCAAGATCTCCGCCCGAGACACTCCATCCCAACTCAATCACGCCGCCATCGCCAGTGGAGTTGGGGAGGAATGTCGGCAAAATAATTCGTGAAATTTGAAAGGTTCCTCCATAGGTTTCGCCTCTAACTGGCTTTGTCTGGTCAGTCGAAATGTCCAGGTCGGGAGTGGGACGTGGTCATTAACAACAACGGTAATGAACTGGAAAAATCAGCTGGTCGTTCAGCAGCCTTAGTAGGTTTTGGCCGCAAAAATCCCTCCGAAGCAAATTTCACCGATCGGTTCAGTAGTTTTCGATTCTATAAGGTTCAGACGGACAGAAATTCATTTATTATATACTAGCTGCATAGCATATATCATATAGCTGCGTCCGGTGCGTGCGCTGCTACGCTTGCAACTAAATGAAGGAAATTTAATATAACTTCGCTCTTTGTGGGGTTTTTTTGCTCAAACCCCTTATAAATTTGATTCGATTTGTCTTGTTTAGTTCTCGCGTTATGAAGTAATTTGTGTCTGTTTTGTATGAGACCTTCCTTCCTGAGAGAGTAGGGGTCTTAAACAATCATATGAACTTCCAGCCCCAAAAACCACTTCATATAAATTTTTCACGTTGGTCGGTTCAGAACTTTCCGAGTCTGTAAGAGTCTGACAAACAGACAGACAGACAGAAGAAATTCATTTTTATGAATATGAAATCTAGCCTCCAAAAACCCCATATGCTTAAAGTGGTTTGATTTATGAACAATGAGTTCTCAGTTATGCAGAATTTTCGCTTTTCATTTGTATGCCCCCCCCCCCCCTTTCAAAATGGGAGGGGTATTGTGAACTTCCATAGAAATATTTCTTGCACTCAAAAACCTTCACATGCGCAAATTTGGTTCCATATGCTTGATTGTTCTCCGGGTTACATAAATGTGTGTTTCATTTGTATGAGAGCCCCCCTCTTACAGAGAGTGGAGGGGTTGTCCAGTCACCTTAAATATTTCTTGCCTTCAAAAATCTCTACCTGCCAAATTTGGTTCCATTTGATTAGTTCTCCCGGGAGATATATAGAAGCACGTTTCATTTGTGTAGACCCCCCCACAGAGAAAGGAGGATTGTCCATACTATGTGAAACAATCATTGCCTTTGAAATTCCCATGCCAATTTGGTTCGATTGCTTTATTAGATCTGGAGATTGCTGAAGAAATTTTAGTTTCTTTTGTGTGGCCTTGCCGACTAGGAGAAGGGAGGGGGTCCTCCAAACCACCATAGAAAAAAATGCCCTCCAGTGAAAACCCCACATGCCAAATTTGGTTTCCCATTTAGCTAGATTAGGTTCTTGGAGACATGCAGAAAAAGTCTGTTTCATTTGTATGGGAGACTCACTTTTTAGAGAGGAGGGTCTCTGACTTCCACCATATAAACATGTGGCCGCACTCCAAAAACTTCCACATGCTTTAATTTGGGTTTCTCGGCTAGACGAGTTCTCGAGTTATGCAGAAATTGGCGCTCCATTTGTACTGGGGCGCCCCCTTTTCAGAGAAGGGAGGGGTCTCAACCATCATAGAGCAACTTCCCCGGCCCCCAAAACCTTCTCCATACAAAATTTCGCGCCGATCCCAGGTTCAGTGAAGTCTTCCGAGCCTATTAGGTTCAGACGAGACAGACAGACAGAAATCCATTTTTATATATATAGATTTTTTACTGGTCCAAAGCGTTCAACCACCCACCACACCTGTAATTGTTCCTTTCCCACGGAGTTCATGTTGTCTGTAATAGACTAGTTCATCATTACCATTCCTTCATCGTAGGCTTTGAACTGACTTGCGCTTTAATTGCGATGCAAACTGCAACCTGCCATACCAAAATGAAAATTAAATGAAAAATCGCCGATAAATGCTCAACGTTTCCGAACACAATTTCTGACTCAGATATTCAGTACAGGCATGTGAAACCGACGACAATGAAAAATGAAACAAAGTGAGTTGCATAACACTCATGCAGAAGACACAATCCTGTAAATTTGAGTCTTTCAAATCTCAAGATTCATCTTGGTTCTTCTTTCACCGCTCATTGGAATAGACTTAATGTCACGATACCTATTCAAGTAAATGTTGTTAAGCTACAAGCCTGTACTCGAAAAATCAACAACATTATCGGGTTCATACAGCCGGCTCCCTTGATACGTTTACCCACTGTTTTTCAATCAAACTCGGTCTTGAATACTTTAGGTGTTTTACGAAGTTTGCCATTCATGATGGCCCAAGATCTTCTCAACCGAAAGATGTTCTTGAAGTAAATCTTTCGAGCATGATTGACCACCCAAAGTGGCTACTCCGTTATTATCGGATCAGCTGTTTTTACAAAGAAAATCATCAGATGATGCTTGGGATTAACATACATCCTCAATGTGTAATAACTGGTGATCCCAAACTCATGCAATATCGGCGTGGGCCCCGCCCGAATGCAGGTCAAATAAGGAAAGGAATATATTGACGTAATACTCGCCTTATTGAAAGCCGAGAGCACCTCTTCACTTCTACGATAAATCACTGGATTGTTGAGTAACAGGATTAGGGTGAACTATTAGTTCCGATTATGATTTTTCATTAGCAAAACCAGGTAATTTATATTAACACTTGAGAGCCGATTTGGATCGATTTATACCAACAGTTGCTCGCGATAATCATTGCGCAACAAAGCATCGACACAACCGTTCACAGCCGATGCTCGACGCAGACTCTTTGTTTTGTTAGCTGAAACAAGCATCTTAAACGCCCTATGCTGCAATCTATACCAAAAAACTACGATTGATATATTTGGTGAAATCAGTGTCCCTAGAAGCATTTCGTGCCTTCTGCTACCAATCGTATAGTTCCAGGAGACTTGGTCCTGGTGTTCCGATCCATCTGTGGGACGCAGTTGAATTTCGCACGACTTTGCATTTTGACGGATCTGTTCTTGCCCTCTCGATAACCGGGTGACAGATTGTGATGAAATTTTGCCAATGGAAGCACTACCTTCTCACCTAGTTTTAGTTGTCAAAATTGCATTAATTTTTACCCACACGCTAGAAAACTTCGATTTAATCATTGTATCTAATAATTTTCCGAGTACAGTCTTCAAGAAAATTCAGTATTGCCTGTATCACCGAAACTCACTCTAGTTACATCTCAGGACGAAGTTCTCTTTTTATTGATTCAAAACTATAAATCTTTTGAATGATTCCTTTCGTCTGTGGTCATTATTCCAAATCATGAACAAATTTAATATAGATTCAAGCGGCGCCGGTGATGTAGTGGTAAACGTGACCGCTACTTGGCACCGCAGTGGATCAGGGTTCAATCCCATATGAGGTCGATGAGATTTTTCTGAGGAACATTCCACTGCAGGGTAGGTCGAAGCACGGACTTAGTCCGCCACTTAACTACCCCGCAGTGGGATGTTGAGCAAAAATGTCGTTGGTTCAAGTACCACTGTACACATGCCCTTTTCGCTCAATTTCCTAAAACATCTGTTCTATTTCCAAGCCTGCCGCACACTGACGGAACTATCAAAACTTTCTCTTCATATCTTTCATTCTAGCCAAAAACATTAATGTTCACTCTTGGTGCCTCATGGTGATGAGCGAACATCTCCTTCTACATCAAGTTAACAGGGTCCTTTCGGACCACCACAAAAAAGTATATTATCCATTACCATCAGAAGTTCATCGTAAATGGCTAGAAATATGAAAACATTTATTAGCATTATATACTTGCACATACCTTATTTTTTTATTAAATTTACCTAATAAAATTAATTAATTTGCTATTGTTCTCTAAACTTGTGCTACTTGGAGCTGAATTATCGAATTCTTTCGCGATTCATGTACTTTTTTCCCACTGTGCGGTGTGTCATATGATCAAGGCAAGATTTTGTGTTTGGCCGGATGCGGCGACGACGAGACTCTTCAAATCTAATCAAAATTTAAATAAATTCAAAACACAACACAACTCATCAAAAATCTTGAGAAATTCATCTAAATTTAATTTCGATCCAAATACGAATGCAATCCAAATCTTATTCAAATCAAATACGTATCCAAAACAATTCCAATTCAATTTCAATTCAATTACATTCTGAAATCAAAGTAGACCCAAACCTCCTCACTTACAAGCAGTGCTGTGCATTTTCATCGCGGTTATAAGACTATAACTCATCATCTTCTTATGATTATTAGAACTCACGAATGATGCTGAGTCACTCACAAATAGGTGAGTGACTGTGTCACTCACAAACAGGTTGATTTCATTTGACCGTTTGTAACAAAGCCTTCATGGCTTTTCTCATGACTGCTGGAGAATGTGATATGAAGAGAGTAGGAAAATCAGCACTCACTAATTATCTCTTAGAACGATGTGCAAGACAAATTATTTTCAGCATAATAGGTGTTAACCTCTGGCAATTATTGTCCCATTTCAATTATGTTGGCACCATTAGATTCAAAAACTCACCTGCTTCATGGATATTATCGGCAATGTCCGTTTGGATTTATCTGGTTCCGGAAACCGGTTGTCGGTGTGGTCCGGTACGGAGACACTATTTGGGAATTTCAATTGCATTTCCAGGATCTTTGGAATAATTGCTACAAGCTATTTCTATTCCATTGTGGATCATATGCCGACTTATTCCTGGAACGGCCATTCTGTAACAGGTTCCCAATGGCCATGACCTTATTTAGAAGGAATCCTTGGCAATATGGGTATCAAAATTCGAGAACTTTCTCCAGGAGGATATTTCTTAACGTTTTGTGACCATCTGATGATTTGTACCCGAACCGGTTTTTTTCCGGAACAGGTTCCCGCGGGACCTGAAGTTGCCAGAAACAAACTTTGAAGGAAACCCTGGCAAAATTGGTATCAAAATTCGAGAAATTTCTTCAGAAAACTATATCCAACGTTTTGTGGCCATTTGATGATTTGTCCCCGGAACAGGTTCCCGTGGGGTTTCGAGAGGCCATGCACATCTTTAGAAGAAAACCCTGGGAACATGGCTATCAAAATTCATCAAATTTGTACTTGAACCGGTCATTCCGGAACAGGTTTCTGTGTGGTCTCAAGTGGCCATTAATATATTTAGAAGGAAACCCTGGCAAAAATTCATAAAATTTCTCCAGAAGGCTTATTCTCAACGTTTTGTTACCATCTGATAATTTGTCCTCGGAAAGGTCATCCCGAAACAGGTCTCGAGTGGCGATTAACAAAACTAGCCACAAAACAAACAATATCCTACTGAAGAAATTTAATGAATTTTGAAACCCATATTGCCAGGTTTTCCTTCTCCGTAACGCACCGCAGCCCCGGAAATCCGGAATTCCGGGAACCAAATGAATCCAAATGGTCACAGTGCCAAAAGAATTAAAATCGGTCAATAATTGTCAGAATTCCATTCATTTGAATTTGGTGGATACCCGGGTACCCTGTCGAGACAGCTAAAGGGTAAAAAATCGAAATTACCCTAAGAGAGCCTTGCTACTTTACAAAAATGTTATATATTTCATGTTTTATTCAAAAAAAAATGCTTTCCGTTTTTACGAGCATGTCAGTGATTTTCAGCTTTCTGTTAAAAAAATGAAATTTCGTAGTGGAAAACCTGAAAAGGTGCCCGGGTACCCTGTCAAACCCATAAGGGTTAAAGGAAAAAAACAACAACTTATCCTTCAATCGTAAAGCTCAAGCTGCGGACATTTCGCCACTGACGGGGTGTCAATGTCTGCTGAATTTGACGGTAGAAAAACCGCTACTATCGATGACCATCATGATTGTCTGTGTACTAGAGAAGTAAAATGACGGTCAATTCCCATGCCGGTATATTTATTCTCGGTGATACGATCGTAGTCACATAACACTCGAATGAGATATAGAAAATGAGAAACGCGAGAGAAAAATTTCTCTCAGTTGTTTTACTTGTTAATGAGAAGTTTGAGAGAGTGAGAGGCTCTTCTGTTGCTTTGATTGTCAATTGCAAGAATCTCATCCGTCAATTCTAACGCTGTTAGTTCAGCACTGCTTACAAGTGGTTTACAATGAAGCTGGCTACTAACGCGGGAGAACCAGTTGTTGGAATCAACAAGGATCAATTTCAGTTGCTTCTGATGTTCTTATCCATAAGCTGGCGGATTCTGAAGTCTGTTCATTTTATGAAGGTTTCCATTTTGGCTGATGCTGGCCTACTAACGATCTGTGACAAAACTCAACGTATTGATCGAATTAACTCAACCTTAGAGCCTTAGTCCTTTAAGTGTTATTGTCTTCACAATTATGTTTGCGTACGTAGTCCCGTGTTATCAAACTAATGCCGAATAACTCGAATGACATCACCTAGAACAACATAATCAAGCAGTGTTGTTGTTGTTCGTCGTAACAATTGTATCGACTAAATCCACAATGAGATAGCTTTTCCCTTGCCAAAATAAAAACTCCATTCAAATAAACCACCCTCGTCCATTGCGGCATCGTGACAAACCGCTCGTGACGGCAGATTACCGGTGGTTCCATAAAACCAACTGCAGACGACGAAGCGACGCCGTCTTATCTTATCTCCGCGATCCGTCATATACACAGACACGAAGCTCCTCTTGAGCACCTCGTTCAATTAGGCCATTTGTTTGAGTTTTCTATTATTGCCCTTTCATAAAAAACAAAATCAAAGCCCATGTGGCCCGTTGTTGGGGTGGTATCAATCAGGTGGAAAAAGGTGCCGCTTCGGTTGTTTGATTACCTGGTAAAACGTCAGCCAACGAGAGGCGAGACTCGACACGAACAGGTGTACGATGTCTTGTCGATTTCCCTCGAAATTGTGTTTGCTGTGACGTAACAAGGCTTGCATCGAGATCACGTTCCAGATATGATCATATCTGCTAATTGCTAGTTTTCGTGCTTCGCCGAAGTGGTTTATTGGAGTGCAGAATCCCGCCCCTAATGCGTAGCTGCAGTAATTTCCGCTCCAATTACCACCCAACACAGCCGGCGCACTCTCGTGATGTACTGAAAGTGAAAATCCACCGAATTAATTGATTGTTTCTCTTTTCTCCCTTTCCGCAGAATCCCGACTCGTGGGTCGTGGTGCACCATCTTCAGTCACAGTCCGGCATATTGGATCCGGACGATCAAATAAGCGACGTAGCAGACGATCGGGAGGAGATCCTAGCCAGTTACGATGATTGTCCCGGTGGACCGGATCCGGGTGTGCCACAAGGCGGTGGCGATGGTGCTAGTGGCAGTTCAGTCGGGACCGGCAGTCCCGATATATTCCGTACCGAGGCGGGAAAGTATGGTCCGGAAAGTTCAACACCTCACATTGAGGTCACATCTACAGAACAACCTCCCATGGGACTGGGCCTGCAGGTACGGCGAGGCAGTGAGCCATCTCTCCACCAGATTGGAGTAACAGACCAGCGAAGCCCGCTGTACAATGTCAGTCCAAACGGGCATCAGGATACGAAACGATGGTCGGCAGCTCCGGTATGCCGAAGCGATACGGAACCTCCCGAGCGGTTACTTTCGCAATCGAATGGAGTGCCGTACCTGTCGCCGGAGTGGAACGTCCTACCGGAAGAAGAATCTCACGACAGTCTGCCGCAGCAGTTCTCCCGGTCCGGACGGCTTTCGATGCAATTTCTAGGCGCCGAAGCCGCCAACGGATACCGCTGGATCGATGCAGCCGAACGGGTAGCGACGAATGCGGTCTACAACGGAACCAGCGCGAACAGTAGCTTCAGCTCCAAGTCGCTGCCGAGGGAGTCGAAACGGAAGGAACCGCTCGGACAGGCCAACGCCTCCGTGTATGAGTCGCTACGGGAGAAAGATGGGTAAGTGTGGGGTTGGAGTCGTAGTTTTCTTGATTGCAAGGTCAATTATTGTTCCGGGAAGTAACTAGGGCAAATTCTGAGGTATTCTATGGCCCTCTACCGCATACAAGTGATAGCTCCAACAGAAGTTGAAATCGATCTTAAATCACAGGTGGTACAAATCCTATTGAAAGTTTACATCTATTTCGTTGAATCTAGTTGAATTGTCATTTCTCGCGTAACTTTCGAAAAGGGCCTATTTTCGTTGATTGATTCTCTTCGTTGACTTTTTCTTTTGTTCTGCTTTTGCGGCCGCGAAAGCATTTTCCTCGAAATTTTTTATTCAAAAAATGTACAAGCTACAGTGCTGGACAAAATAAATTATACACCACTTTAATTTTGTAAATTTCTTTGATATCTCATCTGATTTAAATGGTAGAGGGTAAGTTTCTGCTGGGCACGGAAAGTATTTTTATACGAAAAAATTGTGCCGGTATGAAAAATGTAGGAATGAACATGACTCGCTCAATACTAAATAATTGACTTAGTTTTTCAACTTCTAATGCTTAGTGTGACTCCTCTTTGCCTTCAACACTGCTTTCAGTCGACGAAGCATACTTTCGACTCGCTTTTTGAGGTATTCCGGATCAATATGTTCCCAGGTTGTTGCGAGAGCTACAAAATAGTTATTTTGGTTGGTTACCGATGTTTGTCCACTCTATAGTTCAGATACTCCCACAGATTTTCAATCGGATTCAAATCAGGAGATTGCGAAGGCCATTCTAGCATTTTGATTTGATTCGGCTTGACTTGAAGAACGCCGTAGTTTTCTTCGCGGTCTGGATTGGATCGTTGTCTTGTTGAACAATGTCGTTGGTTTCCAGGCCAGGTTTCAAAAGAGACACCTCCAAATTTTCGCCAAATTTTTACTTTAATATGTACCAAACTTACTACGTCAGATCATGCGAACACTCCCCACCCAATGATATTCCCACCTCGCTGTTTCATTATCTTCTGGATGTATCGATCCTTGTGTGTTTCACCAGAAGCTCTCCAAGCTCTCAAGGACTGTTTTTGTCCGAATAGCTAAAACTTACTCTCGTCCGTCCATAGAACCCGTTTCCAGAAGTCTACCGACATAACAGCGTATTTTTGGCCAACTCCAATCGCTTCTTCTGGTTCTGCTTGCTGATGAAAAGTTGCGTTAAGCCGAACAGTAGTTGATCAACTCTTAGATTTAGTGATTCAGCAATCTCGATGAAAATTTCGGATTTTGCTTAGCCAATCGAACAATCCTGACAACCCCACGGGGTGTTTTCGAACGATAAAGTCCTTGCTCGGATAAGTTTTTCATTATTCCTTGGCTTTCATAGTTGCTCCACATGTGTTGCACAGCCATATTTCGGAGAGAAAGTCAGTATTCACGATCGCGAATCACCAATTTTCTGACATCAAGTGAAATATATTTCCCGGATATTTTAAACTCTTTGAACACACACGGAACCAACTTCGACGGGAAAACACCATATCTGCGCTTCGACTACAACTGTCAAAGAATGCAGTGCTGTCAAAATATTGAAACTGGTTTTAATAATATTTTCGAGAAATCTGATTTTTTAAGTTTACGATTTATTTTGTCCAAGAATTTTTTTTTTTCGATTTTTAGATACAAACTAATTTTAAAAAAAAATTAATGGCCTACGTCTCTGTATTTAGCACACTAAAAAGCCAAAAAATTTCCATATATGTCACAACGAGAATAATATAATATATAATGCGTCTTCGGGCCAAGTGTGTGATTTATTTTGTCCATTACTGTAACAAAGTCTTCTCTCGAAATTAGCTGTAAGCAGAGCCACAAATTCATTTTTTTCTTCGTGATAAACCAATGTGAAAGTCAAGGAAGAGAATCGATCAAGGATGATAGGCCCTTTTCAAATGTTACGCGTGATTTCTGGAAAAATAATCCATATTTAATCAACAGTCAAATCGAGTCCCTATAACTTCGCAGTTTGCTGAGCATGAATCCCAAATTCTATAATGCGTGAAATTTTCCACAAATCAATATACAGGGTGGCAATGGTGGCTTGTCAATGAAATAGTTGTTCATAAAATCATAACCGGAATGGCTTAAAACCAACAAACGCCTCGTACCTCTCACCTTTTTCTTTTACCAGGTCGTCCAGTTTCTCAAACACTTCGCAACTGGTACGCACAGCTTCTTGAGGCAACAGGGGGAAGCCCATATGGAATAAGGTCGTTTGGCCTAAAGTCGATTAGCATAAAGTCATTTGGCATAACGATAACTTGAAATAAGTGGTCATTTGGCATAATGCTGTTTGGCATAATAACCATTTGGCATAACACTCTTTAAATAACAAATAATCTAACTGGTCATTTGGCATAATGACCATTTGGCATAATGTCATTGAGATAATATCATTGGCATAGGCTTTTATCCATAGTGATCCCCCCTTGCCTATCCTGCATAGGGTAGTGTGACAAAGGGTTATGTGCCTGATCGGATACTACCGTTCAAATGCCCTCCGCTCGTTTTCAATCTTGTATCTTTCATTTTCAAAGCCTGCCGTTGCCTTACGGACCTATCAATACACTTTCTCTTCATGTCTTTGTGTTCTAGCAATAAAATTACTGTCCGCTCCTAGCGCTTCGCATGGAGATGAGAAATTATCTGCTTCTGAAAAAACTTCATCAAAGATCGTTACTTCCGCGCTGGGGAGAATACAAAAATAACAATCAAAAGTGTTAATTTACAGATTTTCATTCCAAATAGTCTTTCCCAAATTGTTCGGTTCTAATGCCAAAAGACCTCTAGACCAATTGAATTTTGAATGTAATATTCTTAATATTTACTTATTTTTATACCAAATGGGCATTATGCCAAACGGTCTATATGCCAAATGACCATTGATTATCCAACATCTTTTAACTATAAATTAGAAGAAAAAATAGTAATCTCCATTTAATTCCAACTACACGGAAAAAAAATCCTTGCCCGGATCCGTGAACTGCAGTCATGAATTCTAGAACAAGCAAAAATACACCATGAACTGAATCACGTAATCGGGAACTAGTTCACGTTTTTGGGTAAAAATCATGAAAACGTGAACTAGTTCACGGTCCGTTTTCATTTTCGTGAACGTTTTTGTTTCTGTGTACCTTTGCTTATCTTCGACAGATACGCGTATTTCGTCTACAATGTGCAGACTTCTTCAGTGTCTCGTACTAATAACTCGACTCGACTAATTTTTCTTCTAATTTATTTTTACAAGTATTCCACTAAACAGCTCAAACCCTCTAGGATTCAACATCTTTTGCCAAATGACTTAATGCTAAACGACTTTATGCCAAACGACCTTATACCATATAGGGTAGAACCGTTCCAACAATTGATCAAAAGTTTCTTGAAAGATTTAAGAGTGTGACATTTTTGTGTTTCCAACTTTATTGCGCATGTATCCCCATGCGAAGAAATCCAAGACATTGAAATTTGGCAGGCCATTCTTGTGACGATATGAAATGGGGCAAAATTTGGCAAGACACCAATCCTGTGTTGCTTTCGATTGTTAAGAAGGGGCAGATCCCGTTGTGAACAGTAATTTCCGTTTGGAATCAATATTTAAGCATGGAGTAACAAGTGATTCTTCTAATTCCAAAGCAAACAATCTTCCAAAATAAATCACATCCGTCGAATGCTAGATGATCACTCGCAAAATGAAAAATATGCACATATTGGTAAACAAAACTGTACCAAAAACACACTGAGACAATAAAAACTGACAGGCAACCTTTGCCACCCTGTAGAGCAGGAATAAGGGCGGATTCGACTTCATCGATTTTTCTTCGGCTTCTCATCTTTTCTTTTCCTTCTCTTTTGAAATAACGTGTCAAGAAGCATGTTCGATTACATGTTGTCAACCTAAAACGCTAGATATCTCCGCTTATTGTCTCTTTATTTTGAAACAGTTGATGTCTTTAAAGAGGTTTTAGTCACCCTTATATTTGCTCTACACAGAACTGTTTGCTTCTCTGGAGCAGCCTTTTACTAACTAACTTAAGGGTCCTGCGCACCCCGGTTGGTACAAAGGACCGACTTAAAAGATCTCCATCCTGGGCGATTGACCACTATCGCCATAACCTGTTGTCAGGCCATATTTTCGTCGACTTCTTTTGTTTCTTTATTGAGGCTACGTCGCCATAAGCCTCTTGGCCTGCCTCTGCTGCGAAGTCCTGCTGGGTTCCAGTCTATCACTTGTTTGCATATTTTGTTTCCGTCCCTTTGTATGGTGTGGTCGGCTCATTTCCGTTCCCGAATTTCAGTTCCTATCGGCTTCTGGTGACACCGACGATAAAGCTCAGCATTGGAGATTCAATTGTGAGGCCACCTAGCTCGAATTATATACCGCAGGTATCTTTTAACGTTCAACTGTAGCGGTTGAGTGTGCTCCACTGATACACACAACGTTTCACTAGCACAGATTTCAAGTTAGAGTTAAATATTCGGACTTAGGTACGTTCACTGATTTGCCTTTTTTTCATAAGTTCCTCCCAAAGGCAGCTCTTGCTTTCTTGATCCTTGCACCTATGTCGATCTTAGTACCGCCATTTGGCCGTCAAGATATCCGAATCTTTCAACATTCTTCACTGTTTGCCCGGCTACCGTAAAGCTGGAGGAGGTCGCCGTTTTCACATCCAACGATTTGGTCTTGTTGACGTTGATGGTTAAACCTGCCGACGAGGAGCGTTCGGCAAGGTCGTCAAGCCTAATCTGCATATCAGAGCGCCGTTAACAGCCAATTCGGAGTCATTTAGGTGTTCCATTGTAGTAGGCTTCCACAGCAACCCGCGGTGTGGTTCACGGTCAATCGCACCTGACCGTTTCTCGTCGATTACGCTGAGGAACAGTAGTGGTGATAGTATACACCCTTGCCTAACATCAGCTACGACCTGGATGAGATAGGACAAAACCCCGTTGTGCAACACTCTGTACGAAAAAGCCTCGTACTGCGCTTCGATGAAGCCGACGATTTTCTCAGGGACTCTTTTGTGTCCTAGGGCGTTCGACATATTCTCGTGATTGAGGCGGTCCAAAGTATTTTCGTAGTCAATGAACACCAAATAAATGGACTCTTTGAACTCGTTGACCTGCTCCAGAATGATACGGAGAGTGACGGAATACAGCCCTCTGCCGCCGGAGACTCGCATCGATCTTCTTCTGAATCCCCATTGGGATCACTTTGCATAGAACTTTGAGAACGGTACACAGCAAAATTACGCCACCCCAATCATTGCACACAGTTGGGCAACCCTTTTTGGGAACCGTTACTAAGAAACTCGACTTCCAGTCGGCCGGAAAAGTTGCGGTTTCCCAGCCTTTGGTTAACAATATGTACCGTGTTGGTTTTGATCGATCTGAGCTCTATAGTCTTTCAACATGAAGTGATAGTCCATCTAACCTAGTCGATTAACTCCTCCCCATGGTTAGTTTTTGTACATTGAGCTCCCCGAAGAGGCGATGGGGATTATTTGAGCTTCTCTCTCTGATGAACAATTTCATGAGAGAGAACTGAAGACCTAGCTCGCAGATACAGTATCACATGTGTAACAACTTTTTTTCAAAGGCCATGTCGTAGTACATTTATCCAAAGGCATTCGCGTTGAGTGTGATGCTGGTGGATTTCGGCGCAAATAACTCTTACAACAAGGAAAGTCAAGGTGTGAAAATGTTCCTATAATCGCACCTTCTACTTAAGCGACGAGCTTTCTTTGCTGTTTCTTTCAAAATAGTATTCTGGAAATAACCTAAAATACCGATTTGGTTGTATGTGGTATTGTGATTGATTAAGGCTGTTTTAATTCCGATATGTGATTAAAGTTTCGACAATCGCTTGGGATTACCACTGTGGAAGTTAAAATCGATCTTAAAAAAGAGGCGATACAAATAAAACTTTTAGTACAATTGTAATTTCTCACGTAACATTCGAAAATGGCCTATTTTCGTTGATCGATTCTCTTTTTGTGGACGCGGTTGCAAAATCATTTTCTTTGGAATTTACTGTTCAATATAAAGCGTGTCGGAATACTTTATGATGTGACGCATACGGTTGAGAATGCTAAAATGTCGTTTATGGATTTCGAGTTCCAAATCATGAAATTTTGCAAGTTTAATCTCAGTTTTCAAAACTTACCATATTTTTCCGGGATCTGATCAATTCAACCAGGAACTCCAATGTTCTCGTTACGCAAAATTATGAGGTTTGATACTTCGCATGCGAGGTTTCAGAATCGATCGAAATGTGGTCATTTCCCAGGGGAAATGCAATCACCGGGATACCTCGGAATATATCCAAAGCAACCAAGAATACTGGAAATGTCCTTCAATGAACTCGTTTCGCAAAATCGTGAAGTTTGATACGTCGCAAGCTTGGATTCCGAATCAATTAAAAATTGCCATTTCTCTGGGGGAATCAGACCTGCGGGATACTCCAGAAAGTGGCTAAAGCGACCAAGAATCCTCGAAATGTCCTTCAATGAACATGTTTCGCAAAATCGTATAGTTTCACACGTCACAAGCTAGGGTTCAGAATCGATCAAAATCTGGTCATTTCCCCGGTGGAATTAGATCTCCAGAATACCCCGGAATGTATCTAAAGTGACCAGAAATCCTCGGAATATCTTCGTTTTGCAAAATCATATAGTTTGAGACGTCGCAATCTAGGTTTCAGAATCGATCAAAATGTGGCCATTTTGCCTAAGGAATCAGATCTCCGATAATACCCCGGAATATGTCCAAAGTGACCAAGAATACTGGAAATGTCCTTCAATGAACTCGTTTCGCAAAATCGTGAAGTTTGACACATCAAAAGGTTTCAGAATCGATCAAAATGTGGCCATTTCGACGAGGGACTCAGATCTCCGGGATACCCCGAAATGTGGCCAAAGTGACCAAAAATCCCCGGAATATTTTCTTTTTGCAGAATCATAAAGTTTGAGACATCGCAAGCTAGGTTTCAGAATCGATCAAAATGTAGCCATTTTACGGAGGAATCAGATCTCCGATATGCCCCGGAATGTGGCCAAATCGACAAAAACTACTCACAATGCCCTTCAATGAACTCGTTTCGCAAAATCGTGAAGTTTGACACATCGCAAGCTAGGTTTCAGAATCGATCAAAATGTGGCCATTTCCCAGGGAGAGTTGGATCTCCAGGATACCCCGGAATGTTTCCAAAGTGACCAAGAATCCTCGGAATATCTTTGTTTTGCAAAATCATAAAGTTTGACACGTCGCAAGCACGGTTTCAGAATCGATAAAAATGTGGCCATTTTGCCGGGGGAATCCGTTCTCCGGAACGGAATGTGTCTAAAGTGACCAAGAATACTGGAAATGTCCTTTAACACGTAGCAAGCTAGGTATCAAAATCGATCAAATGTGGCTATTTTGCCGAAGGAATCAGATCTCCAATATACCCCGGAGTATGTCCAATGTGACCGAGAATACTGGAAATGTCCTTCAATGAATTCGTTTCGCAAAATCGTGAAGTTTGATACATCGCAAGCTAGTTTTCAGAATCGATCAAATGAGGATATCCAGGATTCCCCGGAATGTTTCCAAAGTAACCAAGAGGCCTCGAAATATCGTTTTACAAAATCCCAAAGTTTGACACGTCGCAAGCACAGTTTCAGAATCGATCAAAATTTTGCCATTTTCCTAAGAGAATCGGATTTCCATAATATATCGGAATGTGGCCAAAGTTAACAAGAATCCTCGAAATGTCTTTCAATTTCGTAAAATCATGAAGCTTGACACCTCACAAGCTAGGTTTCAGAATCGATCAAAATGTGATCATTTCCCAGAGGGAATTAAATCTCCGGGATACCCCGGAATGTGTCTAAAGTTACCAATAATCCTCGGAATATAATCGTTTCGCAAAATCGTGAAATTTGTCTCGTTGCATGATGATAATGTGGCCATTTGCCTTCGGAAATCCAATCTCTGGAATACGCAATTATTGTCGGGTCGATTGACCTCTAAACCAAATTCGACTACCCGCAGTAAAAACTATTCCCTTTCCCCCGCAGGGAGATGCTCCTGGTGGTGAACGAAAACGGCGGTCCCCTGGGTCTGACGGCGCTCCCAGACCCGGAGTACGGTGGACTGCTGGTGCAGAGCGTGGAACCGGGCAGCCGGGCGGACCGGGGTCGGGTGCGCCGCGGCGATCGCATCCTCGAAATCAACAACATCAAACTGGTAGGCCTCTCGGAGAATTCCGTCCAGGAACATCTCAAGAAGAGCCTCTCGTCACCGGAGCTCAGGTTGCGGGTCATCCGGGCAGGGGTCGGAACGAAGTACAAGCGTGACAATCGCGTCTCGCAGATGATCGAAGCCGAGGAGAAGCCAGTCGGGACCAAAGTGGCCACGGTGTCACCGACTCGGAAGATCCCCGGGGCACCGTCGGGGATCAGTTTGCAAGCGGCGAATACCCGCAAGTTGGGCAAGCGAATCGAGATTTCGCTGAAGAAAGGTATCAACGGGCTGGGGTTCTCGGTTACGACCCGAGACAATCAGGCGGGCGGACAGTGCCCGATCTACATCAAAAACATTCTGTCGAAAGGTGCCGCCGTCGAGGATGGTAGACTGAAACCGGGCGATCGGTTGCTGGAAGTAGACGCCGTTCCGATGACGGGCAAGTCACAAAGCGAAGTCGTTTCGATTCTCAGGGCGACGGAGTTCGGTGCGACCGTGAGGATAGTAGTCTCGCGACAACAAGAACTGGCAGAAACGGAAGAAAGAGAAATTGTAAGTACCCAATTGGTCACAAATGACCAACTCGACTGATTAACATCGTATTTTTTAAATTTATTTGAAGGGCTGTGGAGTGGAGAGCGAACAGAAAAACACGCCGCCGAAGCCTCCACCACCGGTGCTACCGAAGTCGTCCCTCAAGCAGAGTTCCCGTGCTCGGTCGGAAGAGGTTCTGGACACGCACGACTCGGCCGCCTCAGGCGCCGGTAGTTTGAACAATGTACGAGCGACCGTTCCAAAACATGCCAGCTCTCAAGTGCCACCCCCGATCCAGAAGAAACCCCTGACGTCGATACTGAAGTCCGCATCGACTAATCAGGTTTCCGAACTTTTGCAGGATCAAGCACTGCAGCAGCTGCAGTCTACTTCGACGGGCCCCGGAGGAATCCAGTGGAAGAATCGTGAGATTCTGACGCTGCACATTCCGGTTCACGATACGGAGAAGGCTGGGCTGGGAGTCAGTGTGAAGGGTAAGACAGGATCCGGGAACAGTAGCGGTGGAAGTGGTGGCAGCGGTAGCAAACATGACGGAGACTTGGGAATCTTCGTCAAGAGCGTGCTGCACGGTGGGGCAGCCAGCAGAGACGGGCGACTGAAGATGAACGATCAGCTGTTGAGTGTGAACGGGGTTTCCTTGCTTGGGCAATCGAACGCCGAAGCGATGGATACGCTTCGGAGGGCGATGATGCAAACAGGTAGGTGGCCATTTTGGTTTGGACAATCCTTCAGGAGTAGTACATGGAGCGTTTATGAAACTTTCAGGCAGCAGCAATCACCCAGGTAAGATCATTCTAACGGTGGCTCGTAGAATCGGTCGGCCGGTTAGTACAGGGGAGCTGCTAGAATCGATCGACAACTCCAACTCCAGTGAACAATCCGGGGCAACTGTGATCTACCTCAGTCCCGATAAACAGCAATCTCAACAACAACAGCCATCCAACGAGAAACAGCAGCAACAGCAACATAAACGCTACAGCAATCCAGTGCTGGACCGTCTGACGGGTGGAACTGGCCAAACCGTCAGTAGCGGAAGCAACGGTAGCCTCAACCATCATCCTTCAAGTGCCAGCGGTAGTCCAACCATCAACCAAAGACCTTCGCCACTGGCGCCGGGCCATGGCCTACGCAACGAAAGCTACTACATGGCGACCAATGACAACTGGAGTCCCGCCACGGTGAACCTCAACGGCAGTAATGCAGTGCTGATCGAGGAAGATCCAGAACCAACCTCACCGTGAGTTACAACTCCCTGCAAACTCCCCAACATTTTATTCATTTCCAATTTTTTACCCTCAGAACGTTCCATCTGACGCGTCCTTCGGATGGTGGCAACTCGACGTCCACCCCGAACGGTGACGTCACCTACGCCAGTCAACTTTCACTGGACACGAATCCCCCGGTGGCGGATGCATTCAGTCGTGATGCCGTCGGTAGGCGATCGATGTCGGAGAAGCATCACGCCGCGCTGGATGCCCGGGAAACGGGCACCTATCAGCGGAACAAGAAGCTACGCGAAGAACGGGAACGGGAGCGGAAACTCAACTCTGGCGGTTCTGTGGAATCAATCACTCAAATGGGCCGGATGAGTAGTCTGAAGGCGAAGTCTTCGGAACTACGAGCGGAAGCTCTGGATCGCTTGGGTGAGTTGGGTCCATCGCTGGGAATGAAGAAGTCCTCCAGTTTGGAGTCGTTGCAAACCATGGTGCAGGAAATTCAAATGGCCGATGAACCAAGGGGACCAAACGCTTTGCGGACGCCACGCGGACGTGGGCGGGAAGAGGTCTTGCGGGCTGCCGTCGAACGACCACCGGAAACGCGTATGTATTGAACCTTGATTCGGCAAGTTGATTGTGATAACTTATGTTTTAATCTTTCACAGAGGCTAAAAAGCATTGGCTTTTGGAGGAGGCTGCCCCGGAAGGGGACTCGGGTGGATTTGTACCGCGTGGATCTCCATTCCAGTCATCACTCACCGACGGCAAAGGCAAGAACCGTCAGAAGAAAAGTCTTTTCCGCGGTATTGGCCATATGTTCCGATTCGGCAAACATCGAAAGGATGGCATTGCTCCGATCAGTGATAACGTTCCGGCAGACTACACAGCCGGGTGGGCGGGCAGCGCAGAAGATCGCCCTACGATGTCAAATAGTGTAGCTTCTCAGCAGAAAAGTCAAACATTAACGGTAAAGCAGATCAGTTCGAAGAGCTCCGCGGGCGCCGGCAGCACGTCTAATGGGCCATCGTCGCTCAGCGGTGGCCTGCCAAATGGGTCAGTGTCTTCCGGCAATGCCAGAACCAACTCCATCGAACGATCAGCCAGTTCCGGTGTAGTGGTAAGTCATCCACCGATGTATCAACCTCCGCCGCCGCCACCGCAGCAGAATGGTTCCGCAATCCATCACACGGACGTATTCAACCATCGATATTCGCACTACGTCAACTACGAGGAACTGCAGCAGCAAATCAGGTGAGTTCGGTCCGCTGAATACATTTTGGTCATGTGTACATATTACATGTAAACTGTAAGTACGGTCTCTAACTCTCAATGGTGGTTCTATGTGGCGGGAACTGTGCCTAACCCTACACAATAATAATCCCTCTTCCTGTTTGTCTATAATCTCTCATCGCGTCAACGATGGATTCGTGCAGCTTTCATGTTAACAAGATTCTTTCGTCACTGAATTTCTAACAGAAGCCGGAGACGGCTCGGGTTTGTAAGGGTACGGGCCTATCACCACAGTATGTATATGATTTCACGTTGCTTTTGTCGTAGGCTTGAATGTAAGGACTTCCTTGTGCTAGAAGAACTCTGTTGGAAGCGGTTGGGGTATGTGTTTGTGTCCTTTTTTGTTGCATATTTACAGGGGTTTCTGCGGGAATTGTGGGAACATTGTTCGGATATTTTTACGATGCTTTGCGAGATGTTTTACCGACTAAAAGGTTTCACTACGTACTGGGATGACGTGCAAATGACGTTACTCTTGTGTTAAAAATATTCTCAGGGGTCGTTAAAAGTTAGTTCCTTCTTGACATGTTTGCTTAGGGCATCTCCAACGGTGGTCCAAACCATGGTTTGGATTTATTTTTTGAGACCAAACGCGAAAACATCGCTTTACCGGTGTTGTAAATTGTGTTTTATATGCTTTGATCTGTTCATCCAGCAATTTGAAACAGGGAAAATACCGTTCCAAAACACTAAACGCTACTTGGTAATATAAATTAATGAGTAAAATTTCACCTTTACTAAATTTAGAGATATATTTATGAGTCGAAAAGTGGCCGTGTTTGGTGCGGGTGAAGCTGGCCCCGGACGGAAATTGGTGTTCCTTTACTCCAAGTGGCTCCCGATGTTAGCGAATTGGGCCTCTTCGTTTCATTCGAAAGATTCTCTTCGTTGTTTACAGAAAACGCTGACTAGTTCGAAGTGAGGAGGTTCTCGGAATTGTGACTGTTGTAGAGTTTACGACTAATTTGGTGGCAAACTCCGATTGCTCGGAAATTAAAATTAATAAACTCTTCAAACTGAACAATCGGGTTATTGATTTGGAACATGATTGGCACTCGCAAATAGCTCTAATAAATAGAGCGCAAATAGAGAAGCCTGTTATATAGAAACTTTTGGGAACTTCGAAATTTTCAGCCTTATCTTCTGGGGAAGAGGATACACATTTCTATGGCAATTTTGATAGGCTTTCTGGGGAAAACCGATGAAATCTTGAAGATAGAATCAATTCGAACTTCTCGGAGGAAAAGTTTTAAAAACGTTAGTTGATTTATTGATGTCTGATTCTTGAAGGTTTCAAAACCTCTAGGAAGCTCCATGAATTTCTGGATAGTTGCCGGAACTTCTGGGAAGAACCCTTAACTTTTGGGAAGTTCCTTGAAATCACGTGAAGCTCACTGAATGTTTGGAAAATTACCTGAATTTGCGGGAAATACCCTGAATATCGGGGAAGTTTCCAGAACTTTTGGAAGTTCTCTGATTTTCTGGGGAGTTCCATAAACCTCAAAGAGAATCGGAAAACTTCTGGGAAGCATCCTATTATGTTAAGAAGTATACTAAACTTCTGATACGTTCCCTGAGTCTCGGGGAAGTTCACTGAATGTATGCGATTTTTTTTCGGACTTTTGGAAAGTGTTGGGGGCGCAAATACTGCGGGCTGTAAGGCTTCAGGATAGCTTTGTGAAAATTCCTCAGGATCAGCAGGCTGGTTGATTTCCCAATCCTTACATTTTCGTCGAGAGAACAAGCTGAGGAAACGTACGCCAACAACCGTTAGGCTGCAGTGCATTTTTGTATCGGGCTAAGGCCGACTTTTCCAACTGGATCGCAACTTAGCGAGTCATCAGATGACTCTAGTTGTGGCACATAATTTCCAGGAACATCTCCCTTGGCATGCGGAAACGGCGCAGAAAGTGCTTCTCGTCATAAATATGCGTGTCGCTAAAGTGGTCTTGGGACAGCTTCTGATGACCAAAACCGTCTTCCAAGATGTGACCCTCTCCGTTTTGACTATTGTTTTCCTGCTGCCAAATGACAGATCCGCATTATCCTAATATCGTTTAAATGAAATACATGCATTCACATACTCACCTTTAACCAAGCAAAAGTGCAAATATTTCTCGTCGTCTAACGACGCACTCCTGGTAGTAAAAAACATTTTGTCAAACCAACCCTAGGCAGAAAGTTTGCGAGAATCTGCGATTTTAGGAAAAACAACTTATGATCTCTGATGTTGAATGATTCGCAGTCTGACAGGTTTTGGCGGACTTAACAACAAGAAATACAACACCAGTGCGGGGAACGCAAAGTTGGTCTATTTTAGCTTGGTCTAGCTGATGAAGTTGTTCCAAAAATAGACCACCGCTGAAGATGCCCTTAGGCAATTAAGTTTTTATAAGAACAATTTCTGACCCTGAAATTTCCTGTGAAACGGCTCAAATCAAACTCAGTGTCAAGCATTCATTGGAGTCAGTAAATGAACCAACTTTTGCTTTTGAGGAATGTATGGACAAAAACGGATAACAATTGTAAATATGTAGTTGTGTGGACACAGTACTTTTGGGCAATATCTTAAAGCTTTTTGTGAGTTTTGAAATGGTGTTCTTCTGCTCTTCGATCTTTTGAGCAGAAATTTTATAATGAGACAAATTTGAAAACGACCTTGACGGTGCGATTCGGCTACGTGTCAATATAGCGGTAGTTTGCAAACAAGATATTGGTCAATCCTTTCAGAATTGAAGTTCTTATCGTACAACCAGCCATCTCAAAGACATATCTTGATGTTCAAGCTTACTTTAACCTAATCTAAAGTCACAATAAGTTAGAAGCAAAATAACAACATTCAATACATTGTCAAATGCTCTGTCAACTAGGCCAAAATTATTCAATCCAAATTTTGATGTGGGACTCTGTCGATATACACTAAACAGATAGGAAATGGGCACTCCTTCAACGTTTGCAAAAACTGTATTCTTTTAACTTCTCTGGCTAATTTTTGTTTAATAAGTAATTCGCAATGCTCACGGGGCTTTCGTTTTGTAAGAGAAGGAATATCTGCAACCAGATTTCTGATAGAACTCATGGTGGGAGTTGTGTGCCAGTCTCGATCTAAAATCTGCGTCCCTCGTCCTTCGGGACTACCTTTCAATATTACCTCGGGTATGGGGCTTTTTACTTTGAGCACCCGCTGTGTCAAACTACTTAGGAACGTAGTAGTTAGCTAGTCTCGTCAGACCTGCAGCTGGTCATTGCGCCATCTGCCTTAGAGCTCTAGGACAATATCAGAGAGGCCGCTGCACTTGCGACGTTCCAAATGTCCCGGTCTTGGCATATCTTCTGGACGAATTTATCCGGAGTTGTGTCCGCCATCATAGAGTTTCCCGCGCAGTCAGAGCGATGCCATGCGATGAAGACATGTTCTGCGTATTTCTCTACGTCTTCTCACCCGGGACACGCGGAGGACTCAGTCGACACGTATTTCCGTAGGATCTAAGGATCAACGTCAAATGGAAGTTAACTTCATCGTACCGCTGACCAGGCCATCCGAATTGTTCCGGAATTAGTGGAGTTGTTCCATCCCTTTGTGGAGTTGTTCTATTTGCGTTACCATTTGACCATAGATGCAACTCTAGTGGTCTTCTATATACGTATTGTACCATGTTGAACGAAGTACTTCACGTCTTTTTTTTATGATGATGCCAAAGGGCAGCATCCTTGCTAAAACGAAGACCGCATCGACTGTGCGGTATGCGCTGGCCACTCTCAGGCACAGTAGTCGGTGCCTTCTGACCAGCTTTCCTAGGTAGCTCCTAGCATTTAACGCGGTGACCCATGCCAGCTCGCCCATAGCTAGGATAACCAGGGCTTCCGCTTGTTCTGTACGAAGCGCGCATCGGGGCACTGTCGATATAGCCGCGGTGGCAGGCGTAGTCGACGTGACTGATAAAGGACAGCATGTCGTAGATCATAACTTCCACATTCCTCAGGGACCGCTTTGAGCTGATAGTGCAGTTGCCCGCTCTAGGCGTCGCCTGCTCGGTTTTCCTGTTATTGACCCCATTAACCTCAGTTTCCGGGAGCGCATCCATCCCTCTATTAGGTCAATAAAGTGAGTTGCCGTTAACTCTACCTCTTCTATGGATTCTTCATAGACATCAAGGGTGATATCGCCTGTGAAACCGATAATCTTTACCCCGTTAGGGAACTTTAATCTCAACATTTTGTCATACATTGTGTTACAAAGCATCGGGCCCAGGATAGAACCTTGCGGTACTCCTGCGGTGATTTGGACAAATGTGTACTGTGTTCTAAACCAGTACAAATTTCTGGAAGTGGTTTCCCAGAATCCTGTTCAGGTACTCGGGTACCCGGAAGCGTTGGAACGAGTTGACAATACGCTCCTAACTGGCGCTATTGAACGCGTTTCTAACGTCAAGGGTGCCTCTTACGCTGGAGTGCTATCTCGGCAGTCTTGACGACAACAGTTGACTTGCCTTTCCCCAAGCTAAACTTGTTGTTGGTCGTGTACTTCGACAGACTGTTGAGGATCTCAAGCATCTTTCCCGTTTTATCCAACTAACATATCAGTCAATATGGCTCATTCCGTATGCATTACGTAGTTTGCTGGGTCATGATTATCTCATAATATCTTCCAGAAGATTCAATTAACATGGTTGATCATATATCATAACTTTGTGTAGCGATTGAAGCTACTGTTGGAGCTGTAGATCTTAGTTCTTAGCTGCAGACTAATTTGGATGACTTTAAATATCCTGAAAATATTTTATGGGCTGATGAGCTTCGAGACGGGGGTGACCCCGGCGTAATGGTTATCAAGTCACGAGTTCGAATCTCACCCCCGGAAAAGTTACGAAAATACCAAAGAGGTGTTTGAGGGACTACGACGGAAGATGAACCATCCCGAGGCTGCAAACCTCGATAATCTATTAACGTACTGTTTGTAATGTGCGTACTGTTCAGCTAAGCAAGCTAGCTCTTAGCTCTTATACGCGGTGATCCATGGCAGCCTGCCATACCTTGGGAGTGGACAAGGCAACACTACCCATTAGCTTCCGCTAGCTCCCTTATACCGTTGAGCTATCGGACATCATGCGGGATAATGCCGATATAGCCGCGGGGGCCTTCTTGCAGGCGTAATCGCCGTGGCTGATAAAGGACAGCTTATCGTAGATCATCGCTCCAACGTTCTTCAGGGACCGCTTTGAAGTGATAGTGCAGTTAAACGCTCTAATCGTCGCCTGTTGCTCGGTTTCCCTGTTATTGACTACATTAAACTCAGTTTCCTGGAGTGCATCCATCCCTTCACTAGGTCAATAGACTGAGTGGCTGTTAACTTCACCTCTTCTAAGGGGTCTCCATAGGCATCAAGGGTGATGTCGGCCGCGAAACCGACAGTCTTTTTCTCGAAAGGGAACTTTAATCCCAACATTTCCAAAGCAGCTGGCGTAGGATAGAACTTTATTGCGGTAATTTGGGCATATTTCTGACCCACTGCTGTGTTGTAAATCAGTACACAATCCAGGAAGTTGTATCCGAACTGACGCTATGGAACGCGTTCCTTAAGGGTCAAGGGTCAAGGGTGACCACTGCACAGTAGAGGACTCTCCGGCTCTTACGCTGGAGTGCTATCTCAGCTGTCTTGGTGACAGACAGGATGGCATCCACCGATGACATGCCTTTCTGGAAGCCAAACTGGTCTCCGTATAATTGAACAGAGTTGTTGATGGTTATCCTCTCAAACACCTTACCCGTCGTAGCACTCTCCGTATGCAGTCCTTAGTTTATTCGCCACGAAACTCCCACAGCAAGAGAGCGACGAGAAATCTACGACGAATGAAGTTTGGAGTAATCTAGGTCATCTAGGGCAGGCCTTGAGTTCAGAACTCCAGTCTTCTAAAGCCAAAACAGTAGAATTTTAAGTCTCTTTAACTTAAGAATCGCTAGATAGACCGGTATTTAAAGAAGTATTATTAGACAGTAAGTGTCACACCGACCAAAGCACATTTATAAAACGCACCAGGAGAACAGGAAAGTGGCTAAATGCAAAAAAATTCTACGCCCTTGCGAGCGGCCTTCTGGCAGTTAAACGTAGCATTCGCCATGGCGGACGAAAACATACCTGTAGGCATGTACCGACTTGGGTACGACATCGATATTCAGCCGCTCCATCTCTTCTACCGACCGCTTCGAGTAGTGGGCCGACGCCAGATCCGGCCAGAATACCGCGTCTTCGCCCTTATGGTATTTCTTGATGAACGACGCAACTTCCGGCTATAAATTTCCCCGTTCACGACCAGTCCGGAGCGATAGAAGAGCGGCTGTGACATCCCCTTCTCACAGATTGTCAGCCACAGCAGCACCTTCTTGGGGAGCTTGGTGTGTGAAATAAACTTCACCTCGGAGCTAACTTCGTTTGTGGAGGAAGTGAAATACGAATTGCCCTGCCAGTCGTTGCCATCCCGGGTGAGATAGATCTCATCATCCATCAACACCGCTACGTCGCGATTCGCCGGGAAAATCGAGTTGACCAACTTATTCAGCCTCTGCCGCTGCGTCATTGCCTGCAGCTCCGAAACCAGTGGACGCCTGACATGTATGTTCATGTTCGCCAGGTACTTTTCCACTGTTTGGGCGGTTGAACCGACCTCCCGGACAAGCGCACACAGCGATGTAGCCCCTTTTCCCTTGATCTACCTCTTCAGCATCCTTTGGAGCTTCTTGTCGCTCAGGGTCGTCGGCCGTCCAGAACCGGGCTTTCATTCGATGCTCTCATTGTTGTTCAATAGTGCCAAGATGTTGTAGATGGCGGAACGGGCCTATCCGGGCCGCACAATGTCCGTTTTCGACGCGGCGCGATGCCGTTCTTTGAACGCGCGCACTTCTGAACGGAGAAGCTTCACTGTTTTTGCCATCGCGGCTAGAGTTTGACTGATAGAGCTGTTAAATTTTGACGGCTGACTCATGGGTTACTATGATTGATGCTGCATGGGTAGTTTCGTCAGTGCGGGTGAAGGTAAACCCATGAAAAATCGGCAAGTTTTGTCCATTTTTTTTAATGCAAATGTTACAACAGAAGTGTAAAGTATTATCTCCCCCCAAAATAATCGAAAAGTTCTTCACGTCATGGGTGTACGCTCAATTTTGAGACTGACAGTATTTTTTAAAAATAGTAGAAGTAATTGAAGGTTCCACTACAATTTTCAATGATCTCTCCAACAATTTTAAATGATTAGTGACATATTTGAATAACAAAATGGGATAAGTTTAATTCTTCTAAGATACATAAAACATCAATCGCATTGAAAATATTATTTTTCATACATTTCAACAGATACAAGGGGTGATCAATTTGCCCTGAGTGTTCATATTGCCCTCATGTCCCTTAATTAGTGCTTCATCTGAAATCTTCAACGTCGTTATATTGGATTCCCCCCCATCCCTCCTGTTGCTATCACTGAACCCCCCATTTACACCTCAACTTTTGTACAAAGCAAAAATCGACTCTCGTTTGAACTCCTTCCAGTAACCGACTAACGCTGGCCTCACGGTCCTCATCTTACGGTAATATCGCTAGTGGTGGTAGTGGTTCCGCTAACCATATCTATGCCCTTATCAGCCAATGCCATAGTAACAATCAAGCTAACCATAACGCTACAGCAACCTTGCCGCCAGCCGGTCCAAGATCGCGCTCGACATCTCCCGAACTTCCCACAACAACCACCACCACCAGCACCGCAACAACACTGGAAGAGCTTATTTCCATCGATATGCTGCGAGCTCTCCAGCGAATGCAGTCTCCGCCTCCGCCGCAGTCATCGCACCACCACCAGCACCACCAACGGCAACGAAGCAGCGACTACTGTCGGTACGTGAGTCGAACCCGTATAGCCAGCAGCAGCAGCAACAGCTCAACCAGCGGCACCACCAATGGGGAAAGACCACCCTCACCTACGATGACACGGTTGTGCGCTGCCAGCAATGGTCCTAGTCAACAGCGGAAGTCGTGTCCCGTGGATTCTCTATCGGAATCCACGCTGGAACAGATGCGCCAACAGGTGCGCCGCCAGCGGGAAAAGGTGGAGCAGGAAAGGTAATGCCCCCCTGACCCATTCCTTGCACCCTTTTTTCCTTACTCTCGGCATTTGCACGTTTGCCTATAATAGAATTGCTTCCCTATATAGCTTACAAATGTAGTACTAGCTTTACATGTTGCATGCTTGCTTGCCTATCTGTAGGCGCAAACCTCAGAATCAGTAGCAGTAGAAACAGCCATACTAGATGGATGTGCGTTGCATCACTACCACACCTACATACTCATAAGTTTTCGAACCAAAAATCAGATGCTGTAACCATGCTTCAATCTCAAATCGAAATTCCGATTCTCTTTTCTTTGCTTTTCGTTCCGCCAAAAACCAACCAATTGTAATTGTACAAAACAAACAAAATATTCCGATTCGAATCCAAACAACACATTAGCCGACGTCATCATCATTATCATTCCCAAAGATCGACCAGGAACACTCCCCCGGTAGACATTGCCATTCACCATCAACACCACCAGCAACAACAGCATCCTAAAATGAAGCAACAACGTCCCGTTTCCAGCTACTACGATGGAGCGATGTACGAAACCATCCAGCACCTGGGCGGTTCCCAGCGTAAAACGAGTCAACCGTCGTCGCCTTCCAAACTGCAGCAACAACAGCAGCAGCAGCAACAACAGCAAAAGCAACAACAACAACAGCCGGGTAACTGGAACGGGACTGTCTCATCGTCGTCCGGTGGAAGTGGTCCGGGATATTCGAATCACGGCTCGATTCGAAGCCGGGGTCCCTTCGTGACCCAGGTGCAAATTCAGAATCAGCTGTCCTATCAGTAGACTATGAAAAGGAAGAAGAAGAAAAACTTAACGTTTCTGTGATGTTGCAACGTCTCATTCACACCCACACGAATATATATTGTATGTAAAAGCCATCCTCTGCTGTTATAATTGGCCGTTAGAAATTTAGGAAACTTTCGTTAGGTCTCGAACGTTTAATTTTTTCACGATTAAAAAAATGATGTTTTAGATCATTTTTTTAGTTACCATTAAACTTAGTTGAACAAGCTTAGTTCCGATCCGATCCACTACTACTGCTAGGTTTTAGCGAAACGAACAAAATCAGAACTCAATGATTATACTTCTTTTTTTTATTATTATTTACTTCTACCTAAGTCGCTAAGAGTTAAACAATATCGTTTAATTTAACTCTAGTTCACAATTTAAATATAAATGTGGAAAAGGCGTTACGACAAAGAGGTTGTAATTTATATCGTTCAATCCTTCCGCGCCTAGAAGCTGTAAATATTTATTGATTGGCAAATGGAAAGTTCTTTTGTTGTAATGCCGCGAAAGTTTAAAGGAAAAGAAACATGAATTTTGTTAATAAGCTCATTATCGTGTGTAAATATTATAGAATACTTTTTGCATTCCGGCGTTAGGAAAATTTGACAGGAATCGACGTTTCTCTGAGATTTATTAGAAAACAAAGCACGTTCAATTGTTGAGCTATGTGTTCAAAATTTTAATGCTATTCAAAGGTACTTAAACCTCAAAATAAAGTGAAAACCGTTGCCTTCTTGTACTTAACCAACTGTGCTGCTACTACTACTTAACTTTGCCCTAATGGAGCAATCAGATGAAAAGATATGATTAAATATATATAAACAGAGACGATATATAAAAAAAAACAGTTATTGTAAACTACACCAACACTCATACATCGGGATCAAAGAATCTGTGTAAAGTATTAAACGAAAATGAAAGTAACTACAGTGAAGGTTTGCGTTGGTTTTCTCGTAGAGCTCAAAAGAACAACCCTTTGGAGATGGAATTGAGAAAGTAGATTAGATCTGATGAAAACGGCGTATAGTTTGGTGATTTGGAAGTTGGTATCGACATCGAAGAGCGTCCTTTAAGTTGGAACTTTTATTAACTTAACGTGATTGTTTTTTTTGGAAATTCGACAATGTTGTGCGTAGATTCAAATCGCTTGCAACGAAGCAACCCCAGAATAAATTAAATAGATCATAGCAACCATGTTACAAGAACAGAATAAAGTTTTCACTAGTAATTTCCCATCGTTAAACCAAACCATTCGGTTTTTTAATTCGTCTGCTCTGCAACAGGTTATGGGTTTGCACGAGTAAATTATTTTCACCAGTCGAAACTTCTAGAACACGGTACGATGGACGGAAGCTGATTCAACCTACAAAAGCTGAACAACGCTAATTATTCGAGCTGGCGCTTCAAGGTGGAACTTTTGCTGGTCCGGGAAGATCTGTGGCAGTAACGGAAGCCATTAAGAACGCTGGAGACGCCAAGGCCAGGGCGACAATCGGGTTGCTAATTGAGCACAATCGAATACGAGCACAATCGAAAAAACAAATTTGCGACAAACGCTACTCGGAGAGAGAAGACATGGCGGAGCGCATTTTCGCTATGGAGGAACTTTTCAACAGTTCTGCGAATGCCGGACAGACGCTGGAGGAAAATCTCACGGTCGCGATGATCCTGTGAAGCCTACCCAGCGCGTACGTCACCCTGGCGACAGCCCTCAAGAGCTGTTCGGACGACGAACTAACCTTAGAAATCGTCAAGGGAAAACTGCTGGACAAGGCAGCGGAGAAGCATGGCTCCAGCTCCGATTCAACTATGTGAGTTGGACAAGGAAAGAAGAAGAAACCGGCCTGCCACTATTGAAGAGAATGTGCCACATTACCTGGGCGATGCCTTGAAGGAAACGAAACAAGGTAAGCCGAGGAAATCTACGCCCAAGCCGGATAGCATCGTGTAGTTTGCGTTTCGGGCCAGCGGAAGTGAAACTGAAGACGGAAGTAAGCCTTGATCGTAGACTCGGGCGCGACAAGCCACACCGTCGCGAGCCGAGATTTTTTCGTTGTGAAGCACGTGACGTAAGTCGACGGGAACAAAGTGATCGTCGAAGAAGGTCCGAGCGTGATCCAGTGCTACGACGACACCGGTAAGTAAACGGAAATGAAGAGCGTTGTACACACCCACGATTGGCGATGAACCTTTTGTCTGTTTCGTCGTTGGCGCAGAAAAACGCATCTGTTATTTTCAACATCAACGGTTGCCGGGTGATGGGCGGCAACCAAACCGCTGCCATAGCAACGCTCAAACAAGGCTTGTACTATTCTCAATCTGTAACAAGCACGCTTGTGGTTTGAATTAAAATAGCTGTTTCAACGACCCAAACTATGAAAGCAGTCAATCCACATGTTGGTACTTTGTTTATGATTTTATTTCAAAGTTGTTCACCGCATCAAAGTCACTCGCTTCTTGGATGGAAGTTGCAGCACACTGCCATGATTGTATACCACGTGTTTGTTTCACCCGTACAAGTAAATCTATAGCAAAACCCACCAAAGCAGGGAGACGCACAAAATTGCGATGGCCACGTGAGGCACTGACCCTCATTCCGGATACATTGACCCTTCCAGTTCTGGATTGCCTAAAACATACGGGGCGTTTAGTTCGGCCGTTTGAAAGAGAGGCAGTCATACCGATTAATGTTTCGCGTAGAAATTAGGACAATGTGGTGGCAGGATTCGTGGCAGCGAAAGGCAGTGCCTACACACTAATTTCATCAGTCAAAGATCGATCTTGACCGCACTCTGCGACTTCGAAAGATTCCCGGGGCACAAATGGACGAAAAAGGGGCGTGAGAGACATCTCAACGCTCCCTGAGCAGGCAAAGCCATCCATCACACCGCGTCATCGAGCAACATTGTTCGCAGGACGCTGAACGTAACCCTAGGTAGTGAACCGTAAGTAACAAGAAAGCATGCTAACCGTTGTGCGCACGAGACAAACGGCACAAATTGCCATTGAAGTCGCACCGAAAGATAAAAGCAGTAATCATCTGAACACCGAAGCACAAAATAAGACCGGAGAAGAAAGCGCTAGCTAGAAAGGGGAAGGAGAGTAAGGAACGGGAAAGGAAAAAGACAGACAAATGTGTAACGAAAGAGGACGTCCAAAATATATCATCTATGTTGTCGAAAAGTGAATGGTGAGCTTTATAGTATGTCCTGAAAGTTATCTGTAATTCTCAAACGAGTTTGTGTCATGGAGTCGTGTGAGGGATTTTCCTGTAGTTCGCGTTCGTGTCTTATTTTTGAGTTTTTGTACTGGGTAAGTCGGCCCTAAATCGACCTTCGACCACTCTCGAATCTGTAGCAGATCGCTTCGTTTGGACCTTCTGGCTCGACTTGTATTGATAAACCCCCTCTCCGTAACCGTTCGCTCTAACGAGGTGTCGTAATTTTTGGTTGAGATTTTGTTGTATCGTCGGCCTTTCAGCCTCTACCGAGAAATACAGCGGTCGGTTTAAACGCCGCCAGTCTGCTTCCTACCCGAGTACGGGAAACTTGATCCCATTCCCGTGAATGGTCTCAGGCCGGAAAACCTACAATCTAGTGGTTGGTTTCCTTTCAGGATTGGCGCTTAAGCCACCCATTTACAAAAGGAAAGCTCGATAGGCACGTGGGGTACAAAACAACCGAGCGAAGTCATCTTCCTGGTTGAAAGGAACCGCCCAAGGGACCGTGCCACGAATGGCATAGGAAGTTTAGCCATAATTTCAAAGCACTCACCACGTAGTGTACAGAGATTTGTTATCTTCTTGCTGCAAAGGGAAAAGCTCTCGTACGCCATTCCCATAGAAATCCAAGTCTCGGGCGAAGGCGCCATTTGATCTCGTGCACAAGGACCTGTGCGGTCCGGTGGAAGTACCGTTGGTAAGTGTTTATCACTATTTTATGACCATTATAAGATTTAGAGTACATGGAAGGGGTCAAGACCCAATTTGGCCGGAAGCCGAAAACAGTGCGTTCCTATCAAGAAGGAGAGTATAGCAACGAAAAACTTCACTCACTACTTCACTACCGACCAGAGAGCATCAAGGCACAGTTCACGGCGGCATACTGTCCGCAAAAAAACTACATAGCAGTGCGACGAAATCGATACCTTATCGAAATGAGTAGGTGCCTACTGTTCAATGCCGGACTAGAGCAGTGCTACTGGGCGGAAGCGTTGAATACGGCCGTGTACCTGCAACATATATCGCTATCAAGATCCGTTGCAATCAGGCTGTACGAGTTTTGGAACGACCGAAAACCAGATGTCGGACATCTACAGGCGTTCGGAAGTAGTGCATGGGTGCACATTTCAAAACAGAAGAGGAAGAAGCTTCAACCCACAGTTAAAAAATTGACCTTCGTTGGGTACTTCTAGGACCACAAGGCCTACCGGTTCCTGGACAAATCAACTCGGAAAGTATACATCAGTCGAAATGCAAAATTCATCGAGGACAAACATGTAGAGCTCACCTAATCCATTCAGGAGGAGAATGCTGTTCAATTCCATTCGGTACTGAAGCCACACATAATGGACACACCAGCCGGTGAGACTATCGGCCACGATGATAGCGACGACGACAACGACGACGCTGACGGGTACGAAACCGTCGCCGGCGGAAACTCAAACGAACCATCAAGTGAAGAGTCGAGCGAAGACGAAGCCACTGGAAACTAAGAGTCTCCAGATGAACCGAGAAGGTCCACAAGAGCCACGAAGGGAACTTTGCCAGAGCGCTATCAAGAAATCACCGGGGTCATCAGCACTACCGCCGGCGAGCCGAGAAGCTACATTGAAGCAATTCAAAGCCCGGAGAAGGAAGCTTGGCAGAAAGACATGCATGAGGAAATGCCCGGGAGGAAGACTGTTGGGTGCAAATGGACCTTCAAGAAGAAGCAGGACGAAAGCTGCAACACTGTGCGATACAAGGCCAGATTTATCGCACAAGATTTCAACCAAAAATACGGACGGACTACCATGAGGTCTTTGCACTAGTCGCACGGTAAACGACCCTTCGGACGTTACTTACCATCGCCGGTCGGGACGACATGCTGGTACAACATCTGGATGTCAAGACCGCCTATCTATACGCCCAGTTAGATGAGTAGATTTACATGCGACCATCCCCCGGATTCAAGACGGACGAAAATGTTTGTCATTTGAAGCGAAGTATCTATGGACTGAAGCAGTCAGCACGGGCCTGGAACCGCAAAATCGATGACACATTCAAGAAAATGGGGTTTCGTTCAACGACATCTGATCGTTGTACGCGAAGGAAAAGAACGGTAAGCGCAGCTACATAATCATTTACGTCGGCGACATGTTAGTTTGTTGCCAATCGAAGAGGGAAGTCGAGGTAACAACTAAGGCGTTGGCAAAGCAGTTCATGTTGTCGAATCCGACAGTTCTTGGGGTTCCACATGGAAAGCAAGACGATCGCTACACGGTGGACCACATCAAGCTGAACTACATCGAGAAGGTCGTAGAGCGGTTTGGATACGAACACGCCAAGCCGTCCAAAATTCCACTCGACCCCGTTTACGTGAAGTAAACGAAGGAGGAAGATCTGCCTACCAACGTCGTACCGCAGCTTGGTAGGTAGTCTGCTATATGCTCACTCGCGGTCGGACATCTGTCTCAGCACATTCCTACTTGGGAGAAAGGTAACGAAGCTGACCAGCAGGGACTAGTCCGAAGAATCTGTGTCTCCACCTGAGATCCGGAAAGCAAGGCTTGAAGTGCTTCGTCGCCGCTGACTTGGCTGGAGATGAAGAAGATCGAAACTCCAACTCCGGAAACTTAATCTAGTTTGGCAGCGGACTGGTCAGTTGGGGCACCCGTAAGCAATCGTGCGTTGCCATATTTTCCACAGAGGCCGAATTCGTGGCCCTAGTGGAGGGATGCCAGGAGCTGCCCTGGATGCGGAAGCTTATGTCGGAGCTCAACGAGGAACCAGTTTCCCCAATAGTTGTGTGGGAGAATAACCAATCCTGCATCAAGATGGTCCAAGCATATCGACAGCATGCTTTCACACGAGATCTGCAGCAGCAAGGAATCCTCGGCCTCCGCTACCTGCCGACCGACCAGATGGAAGCTGATCTGATGACGAAACCAATGGGTGAAACTGGAACGGCTTCGGAACGCAATCGAAATCCTAGCCAATCTGGACACCGAACATTAACCGTTGACTTCGTTGAGGAGGAGTGTTGTGCGTAGATCCAAATCGCGTGCAACGAAGCAATCCAAGAATAAATTACAGTGTGTCACACAATACGTGTCACGTTTTTTCAGTCTTGGTTTATTTCAGCAGGGTAATTTTAACAGCGGAATTGATTATACTCGTTTTAAGTGTATTCTTTTGGCAGCATATCACTGAAGATAAATAAGCGATTTCGTTTGTTTATATTTATCAGCTACCATGGAAGTCATACGGAAGTTTTAAAATTTTATTTGCAAAAGCTTATACCGTGATAAGATTTGCAAAAGCTTATATCGTGTTACTAGCCTTAAGCAGTTTGGAGTGGGTTAGAATTTTGTTTTTCGAACCTTGAAATGGTTCCATGAAACTGAAAATTTCCATATTCAACACAAAGAATCGCCAGACGAACTGCCAGAACGAAGAAAAATATAAAATGTGTGAGGGAGCGAATAAGACGCAATAAAGCAAACAATTTCAAATGTCCCCTGCTTCAATGAACAGACTCGTCAGACATGATCTGGAATGCAAGCCGTACAAGAAACAACGCGGTAATGGGTTGACGGAGCGTCAAAAGCAAGCCAGGATCCAAAGAAGCAGAAATCTTTTGGTTCGGCACGGTGACTTCGAGATTTTATTTTCGGATGAAAAGCTCTTCCTCCTTCAGGACAGTCATAAACTAGCTGTAGAACGCTATCAGAATGTATCGAAAATCATGGTATGGGGCGCCGTTTCACGAAAAGGAAAACTTCCTCTTCTGTTCATAGAAACTAACGTAAAAATCAACACTATATATATCATCGAGCAGGTTTTGAAGAACCATCCGCTTCCTCATGCTTCAACGCTGTATGGGAATACGCGGAAAATTTGTCCGAACTCATCACAAGCTAAAAATGGCCTGCATCTTTACCGGATCTCAACCAACTTGACTAGTTTGTTTGGGGTTATATGCTTCAACATATAGGCCCTACGAAAGGGCTTACCTTAGATCGATTCAAGAAACATTAGGTTGATATTTGGGACCAAATTCCTCAGGAAATCGTGCGTGCCAGCTGCGGTGGGTTTACAAAGCGTTTGCGCAAAGTTTGCAATGAAAATATCGAGAGATTCGAATTGAATTAATATGGTTTATTTCTATAACATGTATGTTTCTAATGAAAAATAAATGCTATGCTTTGGTTGATTTGTTTTGCTGTAATTCCAGTTTGTTTTAGTGACACCTATTGTGAGACACCCTGTAAATAGATCAAAGCAACCATGTTACAAGAACAGAATTAAATTTTCACTAGTCATTTCCCATCGTTCAACCAAACCAGTCGGTTTGGCATTTTGGCTGATATGCATCGCCACTTCTAATCTTTGAAGGCACAAATTTAAGCAATTACAAAACGACAAAGATTTTCCATTAGGGCCTAACTGACTAACGTAAACAATGGCTTTTTCCGCGAATTTCTCGTAATTGAAAACTCGTTATTTCCGATAGAATTGAAGGCTTACATGGGTAACCTTTGTGCCACGAGAAATTTACGGAAGAAGCCATTGTTTACGTTTGTCAGTTAGGCCCCTAAAGAAAGATCATTTCACAAGCCAAACTTCAGTACGATTCTTGTGGCATGTGCAATCTAATAGACCGAGCCATGACTTCATTCACATTGGAAGCGATTATTTGTTTTTATCTCGTCTGGACAGTAACTAGCCCAATTGATATTCCAGCTAATCTTCAGACGACAACACAGACCACACTGGGCACCCAAGTGCGCGTCCAATGTTACGAAAATGATTGCCAAAATAAAATCTCCCTGAAAAAGATCAAGACCTGTCTGGCCTGTTAGAGATAAGAAAACACCGTCGTTGCCTCTCGTGCAATCACCGACAGTCGTTTAAAGTTGTTTGAAAAACAATATTAAATGGACCGTAGCCGCCAGCCACGTGTATCCGCTGCATAATCCCTACACCCCGGTCCAAAGAAACTCCCAAGGTCTGGGAAAAATTGCGTTCTAAAATTCTAGAATCAGAACCAGCTGAATCACTACTGGTTCGCATGATCGGCGCTTGCAGCCGCCCCGTAAGATGCTATATTGTATTATATTATGAATTTGATGGGGCGCGGAGACGAGACGAGTCAGTTCCAACGGTCAAACAAAAAGTGGCAGCGCTTCCTTGGACATTATCATCATCTCTCGCCGCCACCGGCTTTTTACTAGAATGTGCAGTAACTGGATCGATCTGGCCATTGCGGAGGCGCAAATCATTCGCTCCTGCTGTGGCAAGTGTCATGTCATGTCAGCTAATCGGAGCAAAGTCAGTGAATCTCGGTTTTATTGGCAGACACGGGCAGATAGACCGGCTGAGACACAGATGAGTGCGGTTTAGTTAATATTAATAGCGGGCGATGTGACTTACATAATTGATAAGGGTTCTGAGATGTAGTACAAATTGAGCGCGGGAAAAAAACTATGAATGAACGGAGCGAGGTTATCTTCTTTTTTCTTTTTCTTTAGGGGTTTCTGTCGGAAAAAAATGAAATAAATTATGTTTAA
This sequence comes from Aedes japonicus, assembly GCA_034211315.2. Classification (NCBI taxonomy): domain Eukaryota; kingdom Metazoa; phylum Arthropoda; class Insecta; order Diptera; family Culicidae; genus Aedes; species Aedes japonicus. Next base: position 96,453 of record JASCZW010002119.1, read on the forward strand.
AAAAAGCTTAAAATCAGATGAAGCTGCACAATTGTTTTTGAACATTGTACGTATTGTTTATCTTGTAGCTGATGTCCAATTTTACCTGAAATCTTCCATGTCTCGAGCAACTGTTTTCTTCTTCTTGAAGATCCTTTTGACAATCGCCCATTAAATTCAATTGGTTGGAGCGTGGGACAGTTTGATGGATTGACACTGATTAACTGATTGACGATTGATTGTCCTGTCAAATTTGACCTCGTTATCTGCAAACCACTGAAGAACGAGTTAAGCGTAGTGTCCGGGCGTCAAATCCTACCTAAAGCAAGTTTCTTTTCGGGACTTTAACCTCTTGGTCATTCGTCCCATAAACCTAAAGCAAGAAGTAGGCTCATGCTTTTTATACAGCGGCAGCAATCTCCTATTCAAGCATTCTTCTTGATAGCTGAGCATTAATCGTAGTGTGTATTTTTTTCTCAAAATTTTAAACCCTAACCGAGCAGCAAGTGCCATCCAGATCCTCACACTGATTTTATGTGAACTAACGTATCCTAAGTAGCACACTACGATCATAAATAGTTGTAGTAACTAGATTATGACTTAGCAAGTCAGATTTATGTTATCTCAACCGTATGGCAACAAGTGTGCTACTAGATATGCATACACCTGTCTCTGTTGTCCGAAAATCCACTGATACAGTTTTCACGCCCTTCAGCACCATCAGCACTGAGATGGCAACCAAAGACTTATCCGGACGTGGTGGTATCTTATGTTGATTATTTGGATTTCATGCCGCGTCACATATCTGGCATTGAGGCACTGATTTTACAGATGTGATCCAACGGACATCCTGTCTGGAACCCTGGTCTGGTGGGGCTATTTCCTCAGTGATATTGATGTGGGATTTCCTCTTGACTGCAATACCGTTCTTATGCGTTCCCTGACATGATGAGCCGTAGCCACGCTTAAATATAAACCTAGCTAGATAGGTATATGTTGATAGACAATGTGTTCAAGATTTTTGACATACTTAGGGAATCGACTATTAAATGCACTGAGTAAAAGTTTTATTAAAACAAGGAACGTGGCGCCATTCTTATTTTGTTATTTTCATTTCAAACAGCCATCATAAAAATACCACACCATTATAATAACGTTCGCATTTAAAATAAAAATGGGGAAAAATTGGCTATTTTTCATGGGTTTACCTTTACCCGCACGGACGAAACTACCCATGCAGCATTAATCATAGTAACCCATGAGTTAGCAGACAAAATTTGACAGCTCTATCAGTCGAACTCTAATCGTGATGGCAAAAACAGTGAAGCAACTCCGTTCAGAAGTGTGCGCGTTCAAAGAACGGCAACCCGCCGTGTCGGAAACGGACATCGGATACGCCCGTTCCGGCATCTACAACATCTTGGCACAATTAGACAACAATCTGAGCATCGAAAGAAAGCCCGGTTCCGGACGGCCGACGACCCTGATAGACAAGAACCTCCAAAGGATGCTGAAGAAGAAGACCGAGGAAATAGTGGCTACATCGCTGCGTGCGCTTGGCCGGGAGGTCGGTTCAACCTGCCAAACAGTGAAAAAGTACCTGGCGAACATGAATATACATGTCAGGAAGCGGAAGTGGCGTCCACTGGTTTCGAAGCTGCAGCTGAATAAGATGGTCAACTCGATTATCCCGGCGAATCGCGAGGTGACGGTGGTGATCGATGACGAGACCTATCTCACCCTGGATGGCAACGACTGGTAGGGCACTTCATATTTTACTTCCTCCACAAAGGAAGTTAAAGCTCCGAGGTAAAGTTCATTTCACACAAGTTCCCCAAGAAGGTGCTGCTGTGGCTGACAATCAGCGAGAAGGGGATGTCAAGGCCGCTCTTCTTTTGCTCCGGACTGGCTGTGAACAGGGAAGTTTATAGTATGAAATGCCTGCCGGAAATTGCGTCTTTCATCAAGAAATACCATGATGATGATGATGATGATGATGATGATGATGATGATGATGATGATGATGATGATGATGATGATGATGATGATGATGATGATGATGATGATGATGATGATGATGATGATGATGATGATGATGATGATGATGATGATGATGATGATGATGATGATGATGATGATGATGATGATGATGAGTGACGATGACGAGCGACGACGACGACGATGCGACGACGACGACGACGACGACGACGACGAGCGGTGACGAGTGACGACGACGACGACTGACGTGACGATGATGACGACGATGCATGATGGCGACGACGACGGCGACGACGACTGACTGACGAGCGATGCATGACTGACTGACTGACTGACTGACGACGATGCATGACGACGATGACGACGGCGACGATGCATGACGACGGCGACGACGACGATGCATGACGATGCATGACGACGACGGCAACGACGACGACGACGATGACGAGTGACGAGCGACAGGACGATGACGAGCGACGGCGACGAGCGATGATGAGCAATGACTGACTGACGACGACGATGCATGACGATGCTGACTGATGCATGACTGATGACTGACTGATGCTGACGACGACGACGACGACGGCAACGATGACGACGACGACGACGACGATGGCGATGCATGACGACGACGATGGCGATGATGACTGATGCTGATGCATGATGATGACGACGACGACGATGCTGACGACGATGCATACGAGCGACGGCGATGACGGCGATGACGACGATGACGAGCGATGACGACGACGATGACGACGATGACTGATGACGACGATGCATGACGAGCGACGACGATGCATGACGATGCATGACGACGATGACGACGATGACGGCAACGGTGACGGCAACGATGGCGATGGCGACGACGGCTGATGCTGGCGACGATGCATGACGATGGCGACGACGACGATGCATGACGAGCGATGACGGCAACGACGGTAACGATGCATGACGACGACGATACGGCGACGACGACGATGCTGACGACGACGACGACGACGACTGACGACGACGACGACGACGACGACGACGACGACGACGACGATGCATGATGGCGACGACGACGACGATGACGACTGTGACTGACTGGTGACGACGACGACGACGACGACGACGACGACGACGACGACGACGACGACGACGACGACGACATGACGACGACGACGACGACGACGACGACGACGACGACGACGACGACGACGATGGCGACGACGACGACGACGACGACGACGACGACGACGAGCGACGACGACGACGATGACGACGACGGTGATGATGACGATGCGACGACGACGACGACGACGACGACGATGGCGACGACGACGACGACGACGACGACGACGACGACGACGACGACGACGACGACGACGACGACGACGATTTATCCATTACATAATTTATTTAAAAGCAATTCAACCAGTTATGCAAAAAAAACTGATTTCATCTACAGATTTAAACTTCTTCAAGAACTGAAAATGGAAGAAACAGTAAAACTGTCAGCACTGACCGATAACGCAGATCTACAAACCATCTGTAGCTGGAATATTCCGGGATGCTGTCAGAAAGGGAAAAGAGATTCAATAAACAATAAACTGCTTCGGAAAAAACATCCATCTCGCTTGCCTACAAGAAGTGTACATCGAAGCCTCTTTAGTAAAAAGTAGTGACTATTTTTGGCACATATCCAAGAATAGGAATAATTGCTCTCGCGGGCTAGCGACACTTGTTTGAAAGGGATTAAATATCACAATCCATAAAATCGACGATAGCTTCGAGAACATTCAAACTGCTGAAGTAGTTGTACTTGGACAGACACACCACACTTTATCAATAGTCAACTTCCATGCCCCAAGTCGTGGCTACGCCAAATTTCTAGGGAACCTATGAACAAAAATAATTTCTATAAGAAACCCTAAGAAGACGATATGCTTAGGAGATACTAACGCTCATATTGGACAAAAGGAGGCACAACCCCACAACATCTGCTGGATTGGAAATTTCATTGGAAACAAGGAATCGAACACGAACGGCGAACAATTGAAATTTTTTATCCAACGCCACAACTTAGCGCTTCGATCAACGATGGCCAACAAATCTTTCCAAGTAACGTTGACTGCCGGAGACAACTACACTCAGATAGATCATATAATGACAACCACTAATTCAAAAATCTTCTTAAAAAAAACTGAATGCAAAATGGATAAAAGAGGTAAATACAGACCATAAATTACTACAAGGAACTATGTGTATGAAAGAAAAAAAAGAAATACAAGAAGATCAACCAAACAAGGTACGAGATCAAAGCAAACCAAAAGATTGGGATTTAAATCTGCTTTAAGGCGATCGATATAAACTACGGTACCACACCGCACTCAACCAAATTAGGATAGATATCAACAATGGAAACACGACCGATGCATGGGAAACATGTAGTGCAAAGTAATGCAAAATAGGCAAGTGCTTCACCCAATTTCAAGTGTGCGTCTCATGTTTCGGAAGAGCGCACAAAACGAATGTGCGAGAGATTTCGTAGCAGCACGAGAGACAGATAGCCGCACAATGCACTACTCTTTCAGAGACAAAGAGTAATGCACAGTGCTCTACTCAGTGCTTTACTCTGTGCTTGGCTCATGCTTTGGTCAATAGTAGCAAAATGAAAAGTTTTGATGCTAGTAACAAAAAGGCATTGTATGGGTTCATAGAGGGAACATTTTATTAAAATCCTTATTCATATACTAGTCCGGCCCATGCCGCCGTGTCTGTTTTTTTACACTTGTGTTTGCACAGAGACGACAAGGGAGAGTGCAATCGTTAGCACCCAAAGAGACGAGAGCAAATTCAAAATGAGATGTGCGGCTTTGAGCGCACGGCACAACAAGGATGCACGGGAGTACAGACTGCACTTTCACGTCTCTTTGAAATTTAATGTGCTGTCTCGTAGCAGCGCGTGCTGCACTGGTTGCGCGGCATCCGAGAGCATATCCATGCTTAATAAAGCTACGATATCACCAAATAGAAGAAAGGCAATAGCAAATATCAAGAAGTGGTCCTTTCGAGCAAAAAGGAATCCGTACAATGCTGTAGAAATCGAAAGACTCCGAGATGCGATATCGGAATATACAAAATTATGCTCAGAAAGGGAGGAAGCAGAACAAAAAGAATTCTTCAAAAACTTAAATCAGCTGAAACTGGGAGAAAGAATTAATACGACATTCAAATACATGAACAAATTCAAGAAATGCCGCAACAGAAGGAGCACCCCTAACATCTCTATGCGGAACTGGATGGCAGAAGAAGAGGAAACGGTGAACTTCCTACCCCCAGAACTTTCAAGCAATGCTACGGAATAAGGCATGCCAGACATAACGGGTGGCAATTAAAATTTTGGAATTTTTTCGAGGCCTCTATGCTCAACAACAAATGAGCTCAGAGAGAAATAAGAGTATGTATGCGTTAGCTCTTTCTTTCCTCTTTTTGCTAGTATTTTCTGTTTTGTTTATGCTTGCTCAGTTTTGCTCAAAATGCCGTCGAAACAAGAAGTATTTCGCGAGCGCGTTGTACAGTTCTACGAACTGCACAGAAATCTCGGCAAAACGTATACGGTACAACATTTTAGAAGCGAAAATGTTGCGACTTCGACTGTTTACCATATCCCAAGATCCCCAACAACTGCTCGCAAGCAAGGTAGTGGAAGACCAGCCAAAATTATGGACGCAAAAGGACTTCGTTCTCTTGCTCGTGCCTTCAACAACAAGGATTCACTGAGCCAACGGGATGCCGCAAAAAAGTTCAACTGTTCTCACCAGTACATCTGCAAAACATTGAAAAGAGTCGGAATAAAGTGCCGAAAGAAGACATGAGCCCCGGAATATACTAATGCACAGATTTCAACGCTGAAATCCCAATGCCGTTGGTTGATTAAAAATTATTCCGGAAAAAGTTTTGTTTTGGACGACGAAAGCTACTTCCCTCTTTCGAAGACGCAGATTCCCGGAAACGATCGATACTATTCAACGGATAGTTCTACTACACCTCCGAACATAAAATATAAGTTTAAACATAAGTTTGAACAGAAAGTGATGCTGTACATTGCCATTTCCGAGAAAGGCATTTCTCAGCCATGGTTCAAGCCCTCTGGTTTGGCAATCAATCAAGATGTGTACCAGAACGAATGTTTGAAGAAAATTTTGATCACGTTTCTACAAAAACATCATGCCGATGGACAATACGTGTTTTGGCCGGATAAAGCGTCATCGCATTACGCCATAAAAACACAATCGTTCCTGAAAACCCATTCGATCCCATTTGTACCCAAAAACCACAACCCGACAAATCTGCCTCAGTATCGCCCAATCGAAGATTTCTTCGGGGTTTTGAGTTCCTTGGTGTACAAAAATAACTGGAGAGCCACGAATTGCAAACAGTTGATTGGTAGAACCAAGAGATGCATTCGCAAAGTTGACATGGAAGCCGTACAACGCTCCTGTTCCGACATCAAACGGAAGCTTCGCCGAACATCCAATTACGGACCGTTTTCAAATGTTCACTAATTTTTTTTCAACAATGGACAATGTATCAGTTCGGGATCTTGTCACCCGTTCAAAGTTTTAAAAAAAAACACAAGTTACACTTACTGATCATTACGAACAACTGAACCGTTTATTCAATTTTAATTTACATCAAACCTATCCAAACCTATCAACTAGCTGATTAAGATATTTTAAAGAATGGAATGCGGTCGCCGTGTTGCTATTGCAAAGGCGACAAACTGCTGAGGTGTCTTCCGTCGTCCAAAGGTTGGTGGCATCGATCGATTGGGACCGGATGGTCATTTGCTGATGTTGGATTTGCCATCGTTGCTATGCTATGGTGTTGTTGGGTGGAGAACTGCTGAGCGAGGCCTAGGAGTCCGTGTGTTAATCATGCAGGCTTGCATGTTTGCTGTTGCGTCGCCGGTGTCATCGTCATCGGCGTAGTTATTGCTGTTGTTGTTGTTGTTGTTGTTAATGGTGGCGGTGGTGGTGATGATAGATGGAATAATGATGATGCACCGATGTATCGATTGGTGTTGAGAGGTATTGTTGTGGATATCCTGGGAGGTTCGATCTTAACTACTCCCCCTTTTGAAGACGAATCGTCCCGATTCGATGCGTTATTTCCAGTTTTCGGTAGTACCCTTGGTTTTTTATCAGACGCCGTGGATGTTACATGAAGAGATATCTCTTTTCGTCTCTTTGAAATCCATAATAAACCTGTAACGATACATAAAAAGATGCAAATGCTCGACATACTTAATGAAGTGTATGTCTGAAATTTATGCTCCTTGTCCAATTTTTCGATATGATGTCTATTTTTTATATTCATTTCTTCAATGTTGCTGTGGATTTCCAGGGTCTGTTCGTTGATGTGTAGACCATCTAATGGCATAACAAATGTCTGTTCTGATTTGTATGCTTCGACATTGTAAAATTCGGTACCATTTATAAGAACAGAGCAATTGTGAAACTCTATCAAATACGTACCAGACAAGTTTCGCTTCGTGAGTCCACAATTGGATTCGACTTCTACGTTGTCGATGTCTTTGGCTATGATATGGTTATCCATAATCATCTTGATTTCTGTTGGCTGATGGCATTTTATAAAGGTGCAGTTTCCTGATAATCCGCGTAATAAGTTTCCATAGCATAGATCTCCGGTGATGTCTTCTAGGCTGTTGAGGTCGCAGAGTTTCGTTCTCTCGATGCGTTGGCACTCCTTTCTGATGAAATAAGTTTTGTTGTCGCTTTGCAAAGCAATTTTGGCTGGAAGTTTCAAGATTCTGTCTAAGACTGGAAGAGGTTCTAGGAAAAATTCTATATAAGTAGCATTATCTATTTTGGGTATTGAAACTATAAATATTATTTGGGAGTGGTTATAAAATGCTGATAGTTCCAGATACTCATAAATTTGATCTATGCTGTTTGGCCTAATATTCTGTTGTTCTAATAAATTTGAGACAAATCCTATCTCATCAGATGACAATATTTGCTTTGGAATGATATTTGCTTTTGCTAATTGTATTGATTCAAAAAGGTCTTCAATATGGAATTTCAAATTGTCTAAATTATAATTAATCTTCAATATCTCTCTAAAAATTTGAAAATTTCTGTTCGCTTCGCTTTCGTACCTGGCTGATTTAATATTTCTCGATATTTGAACCTGTTGTTCATTTAACCTATTAATTACTGCATTGATTCTATTCTGAAGTTGCAGGTTAATCTTAAATTGCTCGTTATTTTCATTTATAAGCATTTTATTATTAATCTGCAAATCAGAGAGGGTATTAGAAATTTGTTCAAAATCATTATGGTGCATGTTTCAGTGATTCCTTTAATTCCAGTTCCGAGCAAATTGAACAATCCTCTTTTTTGTCTTTGTTTTGGTTTAAGATTGTTAAAGATGCCATGAACTGCTTCAAATTTCGTTTCTAGAATTTCAAACATGTCTGTAAAATTTGAAAAGTGTCGTATTCCTTGTATGTTTGTTAGAAGTTTTCTAAAAATAGGCTCATAGTTGTTCAATTCTATGATGTGAAACAATTTATGATTTCCTAGTTTTACAAAGCTACTACCAGTTTCGATCGTCAGAAGGCCAGGGTTTTGTCTCAGGTTCAGGATGTGGATGGATTGTGGGTGAGAGGTTTGAATATACAGGAGTAAGGTAATCGCGGTTGTAATTATCCGGTTTGACATCATCTAAAAAGAAAAACAAGGACAGTTGTTAAAAATTTGTAATACTATTTACGAATACGACGAAGCTTTGCTTTATGCAGTTTTCGCTTCTTGGTATCCTTATATGTGCATCTCCTATTAGTTCGCACTTGTATTCGTTGAAATCTATCTTTGATTTTACATTTAACGCCCTGCATTTTATTGTATACCACCTCGTCGGTTTGTAGTACTGGTGGGTCTTCTCTATCTCTGTTGTGGTATTTATTTTGTAGGTCCTGTGTTATTTTGAGTTTCAGTGCTGTTTCATCATATAGTTTATCTCTCAGCTGGATGATGCTGTCCATGTTTAAGGGTCTTTCTTCTCCGATTTTAATTCCGTAGAAAACTTCGCGGGGTTTCAAATTAGTAGCTGTGTGAATACTGTTATTATAAAGAGTACAAGCGATTAGAAATTTTTCCTTATTTGGTAGTTCCCCATATTTGTGCTTATTTGAGTTAAAAATTTCAGTTATTGTTGAATGGAACCTTTCTACTATTCCATTCATCTGGCTATGGTTGCGGGGTAAAATATTGTTGAATGTTGAGATCCGAGAGCAATCCTCGTATTTCAATGGATTTAATAGCGGGTTCGTTATCTGAGACAATCATTTTCGGACTGCCGTATAATGTGATATATTTGAGAATAGCTTTTCGGATGTCAGAGATGGATCTGGATTTTATTGGGAGTAGGGTACCAAATCTTGAAAATTTGTCTACCACGGATAGGAATGTATTAGGTTGAGCAATGTAAATATCTATATGTATTATTTCAAGGGGTTGCTTAGGAATATGTGTTTCGCCCAATTTAATTTTATATGGTTGCCTTTCGTATTTTGCTCTATTGCAGACTTCGCAAAGAACAATAAATTTCCTTATTTTCTGTTTCATGTTAGGAAAAAAAATCTTCTTTTAATTTCTTCTAAATTTTCACGAATACCCCTATGGGCTGTTTCGTGCGTTTCTTCAATTATTGCATTTTGCTCCTCAGCGGATGGTAAATCAATCAACAGTTTTTGAGATATGTAAAGCTTGAATGTTTTACAACGGCTAAAATAGTTCTTAAAGGCAATTTGTAGAGATGGTATCACTGTTTCTGGACAAAGGATACAATTCGATCTTTTCGGGTCCATGTATTCTTTTAAAATTCGAATCAATGCTGGAATCCCGAAATTAATTTTAGTTATTGTTCGCCTATAAACGCGGGGAAATACTTCTTCATAGGTTTCGGATTCATTAGAACTAATTTTGAGAACTATTTGGTTGTAAAAAAAATTTATGGGTTTTTCCGTGCATTGTATGAATTCAGAGTCGTCTGTATCAGCCGAATGCACTGTAGCATCGTCTGAGTCAGAGTCATCTTCATTCATATTCAACTCGTTTGATATTCTTGATAGAGCATCGGCAACAACGTTTTGTTTGCCAGGCCGATGTTTTATCTCAAAATCATATTCTAATAGTTGTAGACGCCATTTCACGAGTTTTGTATTTGGAGTTTTTAAATTCAACGCATAAGTTAGAGGCTGGTGGTCAGTAAATAAGGTAAATCGTCTACCAAACAAGTAAGGTCTGAAGTACTGTGTTGCCCATACTATAGCCAATAACTCTTTTTCTATGGCTGAATATCTTTCCTCTGTTTTTGTTAGTGTTCGAGACGCATACGCTACGGGCCTGTCTTGTCCAATAGGTCCCTGAGAGAGTACGGCCCCTAAGGCAAAATTACTAGCATCCGTAGTTAATACGAATGGCTTATCGAAATCTGGATATTGCAGAATATCGCTTTGCGTAAGAAGATTTTTGCAGAGATTAAATGTTTTTAAAAATTGTGGTGTATGTTCTACTTGTTCGCCTTTTCTTAGTTGAGCTGTTAAAGGTTTTGTGATTTTTGCAAAATCACGAACAAATCTTCTATAGTATCCTAAGATACCTAGAAAGCCTCTTAGTTCTTTCTGGTTCTTTGGAATGGGCCAATGCTGGATGGCTTCAATCTTGTTCGGATTTGGCTTAACACCATTATCCGTCACAATATGGCCAAGAAAAGCTACTTCTTTCTTTAGAAATTCGCTTTTATCTAGCTGTATTTTGAGATTAACTTTTTCTAATGCTGTAAAAATTTTGGTCAAATTTTCAATGTGCTCTTGAAGTGACACAGAGAATATAATTATGTCATCCATATAAACGAGACAACATTTTTCCGATAAATTCACGAAGTACATTATCCATCACTCGCTGAAAAGTCGCTGGTGCGTTTTTCAGACCGAATGGCATGCGTAAATATTCATACAAGCCATGTTCTACAGAAAAGGCTGTTTTCTGAATATCTTTCGGATGGACTTCGATCTGGTGGAATCCAGATGCTAAATCCAAAGTTGTAAAATATTGGCATTTTCCCAATTTGTCCAATATTTCTGTAATATTAGGTAGTGGATATTTGTCATCTATAGTTTTCTCGTTGAGTTTCCTATAGTCAACAACTAAACGCCACTTTTGTTGTCCAGATGCGTCTAACTTCTTTGGTACAATCCAGATAGGAGAGCACCAAGGGGATGTGCTAGGACGAATAATGCCTTGTGATAGCATTTTTGATATTTGCTTTGTACCTCCTCTTTATGGCAATAGGGGTACCTATAGCTTTTTGCATGCACAGGTATTTCATCTTTAGTTTCAATTTTATGTTTAATAACGTTTGTGAAACTAAGATCATCACCTTCTAAGTAGAATACATTAGGAAACTTTGAAATTAAATCGAATAGTTTCCGTTTTTCTTCAATATTTAAATGATCAACTCGGAGTTGATTTTTCAGCCTTGGGTCTATTGATGTACTATCAAAAACATACCCAGGTTCAAAATTTCGAATGTTTTGCTCAACTTCAAAATTGTTTAATTCAGAAAAGATTAGCCGGTGTGGGCTTATTTTAACAGGAACTTCACAGCAGTTTTTCACAAGCACCGTTGCTTTGTTGTTTATAGCTGTGTATAGCCCTGGAAGAACCATCACTTCCTCTGTTAATGGGAGTGGGTTTTCAACATAAAATTCTCCATCGGATACGTTTGCTTTTAAAGTCAAAGGTTTTTCTTCATACTCATTCAGATTGACGCTGAATGAGTCAGGGTACTTCCGATGCATTTTAATGGAAAATTCGGGAAATCTCAAAGTATTCGATGATGTTAAAATTTCAGCATCGAAATCTCTAAGAGATTCAAAACCTATTAAACCATCAAAAAAGGAATGAAACTTCAACGCGTAAAAATTTGCAGATTTTTTGAATATCTCTAATTGGATGCATTTATTAATATCATGCTGTCCGTTGATGTTTTTTACTTTAGTTGGAGTACAGTTTTTCATTTCCTCGAATTTAATTTTTTCTGGATTTATATAGTTTTTGTTTGCACCAGTGTCAATCAAAAACTTTAAGTCTCCAAATCTAGTATTTAATAACACATATGGCAAAAAATTGTTACTACTCATGTGTGTTCTATTTCTTGCGATGCAGTCTGAAAATTTACACTGTCGCTTTCGGGTTCGGGTTCCGTTGTGTTGCTTTTTTCCATTTCATATTCGTTATTGTCATACGCGTAATCGACAAAGCTTTGTTCATAATCGTGAGAATCAGCAAATTCACCATAGTAATGCGATGGTTCAGACCAATGCATTTCGTGATACTGGGGCGATTCATATAATTAATTTGTCGGCTCCTTATGGAGGGATCTACTTCCATTGGGGTAGGTCTAGGGAGACGGAATGTTGATGAATTTGGCCGATTTGCATTATTAGGTTGTGTGGATGTTGTTGCACGTTGAAATGGATTTGGTTGGGAAGGTGCAGCTTTTGGAAAATGATTGGGTTGGGGTGGAATGGAATGCACGTTGGAAAGGCTGTTGTGCTCTATGGAAGTTAGTTGCATATGTAGGTGGTGTGCGTTGTAAAGCGTTGGAATGTGGCGGGATAAATTGGAAAGAGTTACGGGAATGGAAGTTTGGTTGGGATACTGGTGTTTGCAAAAACGGATTATTATTATGATTTTTATTTGAAATTTATCACGCATTGGAACTGGTGGTGGAGCTGGTTTATAAAATGTTTGTTGTTTATTATAATGGAAATTTCTCTCTTCGAGACATCTTCTAAGCGCGTCTTTCATCGAAGTAGGGCACTGAGCTCTAATAACTTGCCCTATAGGTTCGTTTAAACCCGCTAGGAAAACTTTGAGACCCATTTCTTGATAGAATTGAGTTTTCGCTATTTTCACGTCTCTATTAGCTTCGTTAAGATTGAGTTGGTTGACCATTAATGATAAAGGTGAATTGGATTTCCTTATAAAAATCTTCAATTTCCTTATTTCTCTGGTTAATTCTGAATAAATCTTTAGTAAGAGTTACTTCGTCCCTCTTATCGCTATAGTGGGTTATAAGATTGGATTTTATTTCATTCCAATCGTTTCCCGTTCCATAGAATTCTAGCACGCTATCAGCGTCGCCAGTAATTTTTGATCTGATGGCAAGAAGCCAAACAGTGTAGGCTGGTGTGCCTCTAACTCTCTCGATTTCAGGCATGAGTTCGTCTATTGACCTGATGAAAGAGTGTAATTTTATTTGGTTACCATCAAACGGTGGTAACATTCTAATAATTTGCGGCGTTTGAAGAGCTCTCAAAGCATCTTCAACGGGGCGTTGCTGTTGAGCAGCAGCTCCCTGAGCAGCTTCACGAGCAACCATTTGTTGGTGTGCAGCGTGTGCTTCTAGCTCACCAATTCGTTGGTCGCGCTGTTGCAAACCAATTACTAAATTTCGCACCTGATCTTCTAACTCTCCCATTTGGATGATCAAAGGATCGCGATTTTCGTCAAATCGTTGTGCCATGGTGAGGAAAAAAAAATCACTAAAATTTGATTTAAAAATTCACTTTTACTTTTTCACTACAAAACTGTATTAAAATTCACTACCCTAATTTGGTTTGTAAGTAAAATAAATTTCACAAAAACGGTAATTTCACTATAGAATTTATACACTATAAGATTCGCAATTGATTAGAATTAATTTCAATATCACTTATTCGTCTAGGTTTTTCACTAATGTATATTATTTTCACAATTGATTTGATTTGATAGATTCACTTATTTCTTGTATGTATTAATTCTTTGCAACAACCACATAAGGGCGAAGACGCGGTGTTCTGGCCGGATCTGGCGTCGGCCCACTACTCGAAGCTATCGTTGGAGGAGATGAAGCGGCTGAATATCGATGTGGTACCCATGTCGGCGAACCCGCCCAACGTCCCCCAGCTGCGTCCTATCGAGAATTTCTTGGCCTTCAACCTGAAGCGTAAGATCTACTCCAACAATTTTGTCGCAAACCCTGAGCGGAGATTGATAAATAAAACGAAGGAAGAACATACCTACACGTATGTTTTCGTCCGCCATGGTGAATGTTCCGGTTAACTGCCGGAAGGCCGCTCGCAAGGGCGTAGAACTTTTTTACAAGTTAGCTTAAAAAATACCTTCCATGGGAAATTTATCAAAATCAATTATCTATCTTAGATTTTTTTACACCGTCCGAAAAATGACATTTTTTTAATGCAAACGTTAGTAGACTAGGAACTATTTCATCCGCACGGAACAGTTCATAGGTTGTTGGTGAAAGACAGTTTCGGTTGAATTTTTTGCTAGTGCGTGCTTTCGCGGTATCTTTAAAGCAAAAATGGACAAGGAACAGCAATTCCAATTGATTGAGCTGTGAGAGCAACATCCAGTGTTGTTCGACCCACCGAGTCCCAATCCCTTGGGGTGAACAAAAACAAACAAACAAATTCGCGCGTCTTGGATGTGAAATATTTATCAAATAAGCTAAAAAAATGATGGATGTGTATTCACCATATGCCAGGATGCTTTCAAGTACTCGCTGCGATAGTGTTAGCTTGGAGATCAGATTAGATTATCGCTTCATTAACGATCGTAAACATTGTCCTCAGATAGTGTCAAACAGTGCAAAACGACGTTACTGCACAAGCTTTCATGGGTTCCAAAACAATTAATCCGGTTATCTCTTATCATAGACCCTTACTGCCATTATACGCATATCTGTCCCATGCATGTAGAGAATTTGGCAGAAAATGGTACAATTAAGCGTATAACGGTAGCTTACTCCTTTTCACAAAAGTACAAGTATTGCGCTTATTCCTTCGAAATTGAAGCCCGAAGTTGTCCACCTGATAACCGAATGATAGGCAGGCAATACACGTAATGTGTTCTGTCTTATCATGCGCTGTGAATTCCACCAGTTACAGCGCACACGAGTCGTCCGATTGATGATAGTAATCTTGCACATTATTAGCAATATGTAGGTATAACCTTTTGACTTGTTACTGCTAGTTGTGTGGGATTGTACCGGATTCTTCAAGCTCCGGGATGGGATGCCTCAGCGAGCGTGACTTTAGTGTATCAATTGCGTGACATGTCCTGTCGGTTCGAATCGACCTCATCGCAATGGGCTGATGCAATTCAGTTGAAAGCAAACTACGTCAGATGAGTTTATCGAAAAGCAATTACACCCAGATGATGGTGTAGATAGTGGTCGTTGAATTTTGCGACGTTGTTCAAACAGACATGTTATCATGCGTTTTGAAAGATTAGAAAATTATCTGCTTTCGCGCTGTGATGATGGGGGCTTGTTTGTCGGAAGGAATTTGCAACCTTCCAGCAAATAGCGAGAAAAGCCGTCTCAAAGAATGGCTCATCCCTTGCCTACCAACAACAGAAACGACGAAATAGGGTTGGATTTGTCTACTTATTTCTCTAAATTACTGCGCATGAAGAGCACAAACAATTGATTGATACATGTGTTTATTTTTAAACTAATCGCATAGGAAGAATGCGGGCTCCCGATCGTCATCCGTGGACGATCTACGGAAAAGCCGTGAAAAAACAACAACAGAAATGTAAGTCGCACGAGTTGCGGTGGATTGTGTGACGCGAGTTGAGAAGAGACGCACCACCATCAGCATTGTTTGCCTATTTGTTTGCCGGATCAGTCCTGCTTGTTTATCGCGGGACAGCTTTTATTAAAGCTGAATTGTACCCCCTTAGGTGCTGACCAATAAAATTGTTCCGAACCCGGGTGGTGACCCGATGACCACAATCGCTCTTTTGGTGGGTTCGGGGTAGATAAGATGCACCACCTTATTGCTTCATGTACGGACGGAAATGACAGCTGTATTGTACCTCAAATTGTGTACCAGATAACACGTATATGCAATCTCACCCCAAATTGCCGCAAAAATCGGCCGTGTTGCGAACTCCTCGGCAGGCACAAGGGAGTCGTCATGGGAGGGATCGTGCTGATCTCCTTTGGCTTCGGGGATGGTTTCTTTTTATTTTTTTGGAGCGATGCGTAAACGGGGCGTGTAATCGCATTTATGTTTGTGTGGGAATTAGTTATTCGCAGGACGAGGAAGATGCTCGCCAAGCCTCTGTACTTTTCCTACATCGACAGACTGGCGTCTGTCCGTCCGCTGGTCGTCGGTCGGTGATAGTAGGTACATAGATAGAGGCGCAGGGCAGCACCGTTGCTGCTGGTAGATGAGTTTTCCCCGAGTACGATTTCAGTTATAAAACAGGGAGCATCGCGGGTGAAATCCTTAGTCTATCGGTAGCAAGCGTTGCAAATAGGTTGTTTCGAAGAATCTTGTGAATTTTTTTTACGGAGTTTGGAATCACAGTGTTTACAGTTTGTTTGTAATTGAGGAGCAGCAAATCTAAAGCGTAGTAAAAATGGACACTTTGTATGTTTGTAATCGGATATTTGTGAACTCGGAGAAGCATCCGGATATGTTTGCCGGTGGAATCCTGGTGTCCGGAGTTGATGGAAAAGTGACGCAGATTTTCGAAACACCGGGCGATGTGACTTCTTATCTGCAGTACAATGAAGCGGAGGTAGATGCTTTGGAATAATAGTTTTGTTTTCCGTTGATTACTTCGGAGCATAGTTTCATCTCATCATGATTCATCAGAAAATAGTATTTTGGAGTTTTTGTGGTTTCCAATCAATTTAAAAGCGAGGTAGATTAGTTCCTTTACTGTTGAATTGTTGTTGTTGCTGTAATGTTGAGCAATTAAAGGTTTTCGTTCTATTAAAAATATAAGATTATCCATTAAAATTAACTAATAGGATTCTACTTCAGTGAACATTTGTCTTTTTTTTTAGTTTTGATACATGTTATTTCCCTTTTATTTCAAATTCAAATTTTCGTTTTATTGTTGCCTCAATAGTGAGGAAATTTCACTTCAATACACGTCAAGGTCTATGTCTTTCTCAGAACTAAAAGAATGAACAGAATTAAAATACAGTTTCCTTTCGGTTTTGGTTTGCTGCGAAATTGGCATGGTTCAATGCGGCATGTGCCAAAGGAGAATGCTTTTTAACAGAAAGTTTTACGATATCTTGAGAACCAGGTGATTCATAAGGATTCTTTGGTTCTGTAATACCTTTCATTAGCAACTACTACGCGCAATTTTAATTTTGGGTTGGCGGTTGGAGGTTGGAAGTTTTTTGGTGGTTATTGTGTGTAATTCGTGCTTGTCGAGAAATACGGCCGAGTATCAAGAAAATGTGTCTTTCGGAATCAGTTGACTGCATTAAAAAAACATTTCTTTGAATGCAAACTATTTTTCCTCCGACATACGAAACAAATTACCGTGTATTACTTTAAAATTATCTTTTCGCTTTTGGCAAAATTTTGAAATTTTGAACATGTTGTTTAAATCTAAAGGGAACTGTAAAACAAAAGAACGTCAAGGCAATATGCAGTTTTAGTTCAAACACATATTAACGCAATGCAAAAAAGTCGTTTTGAGGTGAACTAAGCGTATTAAGCACACACGGTTGATTATTCTTATAAAGTTGATTCCCAATTTGCATAAATATGCAAATTCAGCTCTGTAAAGTTGATTCGATTGAGCCTGTACAAATAAATCTTGTAGTATAAACTACCATTTTACCTTACAATGCCTATTTTTACTACTATGAAATTTCAGTCAAATTTACTACGTTTATGGTGCAACCTTCAATATTTGTGGTATATTGGACAGACTTCACATTGATATCATGATTTATCTAATTGCAGACATGATAAAATCAAACGCATTTATAGTCAGGTGAAAATTGTTGGTGTTTGCGCTTGATTTAACCCTCGAAATTGTAGTTTATACTCCGTTTTTTT
The DNA here is from genome assembly GCA_034211315.2 of Aedes japonicus. NCBI lineage: Eukaryota > Metazoa > Arthropoda > Insecta > Diptera > Culicidae > Aedes > Aedes japonicus. Next base: position 114,391 of record JASCZW010002119.1, read on the forward strand.
TTTTTGCGTGTAGACAAAACATGAATCTTCAAACTACACCGTATCCTTTCAGTTTGAACGTAATCCTCTCTTGCAAAACCTTAGATTAATTTCTTGTGCACGATTCTTGAATTAAGAAGGGGTTTAAACTTCTATCAGAACATTCTGCTTACATGAGAAATACTCATTTTGTGTTTAAGTTGCTTGGATAATTCTCATGTTTTGTTGAAATTTCTGTTTCATTTGTGTGAAGGGGTATCTAGAGCAATCATTGAAAAAAAGCCTGCCTCAAAGAACCTCACATGCCAAATTTGGTTCCATTTGCTTGATTAGTTCTCGAGTTATGCAGAAAATGTTGTTTCATTTGTATGGGAGCCGCCCCCCTTTCAGGCGGAGGAGTCTTGAACTATCATTAGAAGCTCCTTCGGCCCCAAAAACCTCTGCATACAATTTTTAATAACAGTACGGAATATTCTCATGTTGAGTTTAAATTTGTTTTCATTTATATGAGAGCCCCTCCTTCCAGAGGGAGAAGGGAGCTCAAACACCCATAGAAACATTTTTCGCCATCAAAAACTTCCACATGCCAAATTTGGTTACATTTTCTTGATTAGCTCTCGAGTTATGCAGAAACTTCTGTCTAATTTGTATAGGAGCCATCCCTTCTTGATAGGAGAGGAGGGGCCTCAAACTACCATGGAAACATTTATTTTCTCCAAAAACCGCCATTATCCAGAAATGTGTGTTTTATTTGTCTAAGAGCCCCCACCCCCCTTCCAGACGGGGAAGGAGTCCCGAACCATCATTACAACCTTTTCAAGCCCCAAAAACTTCTTCATACACATTTTCATAACTGAAGGGATAATGCTTAAGTTTGGTTGAAATTTGTGTTTCATTTGTATGAGTGCCCACCCATCCAAAGGGAGGAGGGGTCTCGAACCACCATATAAACATGCCTTCCCTTCATAAACTTCCACATGCCCACAAATCAAATTCGGTTCCATTTACTTTATTAGTTCTCGAGTTATGCAGAAATTTCAGTTTAATTTGTATGAGAGCCCCCCCCCCTCCCCCCTTTTAGTGAAGGGAAGGGTCGCGAACCACCAAAGAACCTACAACCTCTTCAAGCCACAAAAACTTCCTCATACACATTTTTGTAACTGTAGGGATAATGCTCAAGTTTGGTTGAAATTTGTGTTTCATTTGTATGAGAGCCCACCTATCCAGGAGGAGTATTGAACCACAGTAGAAACATGCCTTCCCTTCATAAACTTCCACATGCCAAATTTAAGTTATGCAGAAATTTCAGTTTCGTTTGTATGAGAGCCATCTCTTCCAGATAAAGGAGGGGTCTCAAACCACCATAGAAAAAAATCTTACCTTCATAAACCTCAAATGCCAAATTTTTATTTGTATAGGAGCCCTCTCCTTCTAGAGAGAGGAAGGGGTCTCAAACCATAAAAGAAAAAAAAATGCTACCAGAAAACCCCACAAATCATATTCGGTTCCATTTGCTAGATTAGTTCTTGAGATATGCAGAAATTTCAGCTTAATTTGTATGAGAGATCCGCCCCTTGAACCACCATAAAAACATTGTTTGCTTCCAGAAAACTTCACATGCAAAATTTGGTTCCATTTGCTTGGTTAGTTCTTTAGTTATGCAGAAAGTTCTGTTTCATTTGTAGGGGGCCTCCCATTCTAGAGCGGGGAGGGTTCTTAAACCACCATAGAAACATTTTTTGCTACCCAAAACTCTCACAAGCTAAATTTGGTTTACATTTGCTTGATTAGTTCTGGAGTTATGCAGAAATATGTGTTTCATTTGTATGAAAAGTCCACTTCGCAGGGGAGGGATGGGAGGGATCTCTTACTATCATAAGAACCCTCCCTGGTCCCAAAAACCCCTGCATACAAATTGTCACGCCGATCGCTTCAGTAGTCTCCGAGTCTATAAGGTTCAGGACAGGACAGACAAACAGATTTCCATAGAGATTCGAGCAAGACTCCAGTAGACATAGGGCAAACTCTCGATTGGCCGCAGCTGGAGAACGTTCGAATTGTCCGCGTTTTTTGGTACCACAGTGACATTCGGGCAAACCATATCTTCCAGCGTCCATTTGGCGTAGAGGGGCGCTGACATCTGAAGAAAAGCGGCTACTTCATGCAGGAATTTGGTGCTATAAATCTCCCTACTCACAGCAAGTCCCGAGAAAAATATAAGTGACCTTCTTCGGGATCTTGGTATGGGAGATGTATTTGAGCTTGCTGATCGCCTCCTTAGTGGGGGATGTAAATACCCTATCCCCTATCAGTCGTTGACGTTCAGACGGAATCTCCAGCAATGATTGAGATTTATTTGGGTTATCTCCATAACCACTGCATCCATGGCCTTTTTGTACACCGAGCATTTTTAGCCTCCCGTCACAAGTTCGTTTCCATCCTCTTTTTTGCACAGCATGCACTTGGATTTCATCAAGCAGTCTCTAGCAACATGACCCTCCTAATTGCATTTCCTGCTTGGATAAGATCTATCAGGGGCCTGGTTTTCGTGCCACAGTAAGAGCTCCTCATACGGATTGCCACCGGAACATCTTTAAGACCACGAAGTGCTTCCTCAGCTGATCATCCGTTGTGATCTCGTCCAGATCCCTGCTCTCGATCATTGTCTACTGAGATAAGCCTTTAACGTTCGCCTTCTCACCTAGAGATCTTTCATCGATCGTCTTGCAGAATAAGCCGGATCCTTCTTTACCTCGAAGCGCATGTCGCTTTTCTGACTTGAAGAAAAAGCAGTTCTCCCGAAATCGAACCACAGTGAGCCATTTAGCTCAAACGTACTGACGCGATCGTCTCAAGTAGTCTCCGAATGCAGATCTACCTTACAACGACGTTGGAACATCTCCCAAGACCGACAACCTGCTACTCTGACCCTAGCAAGCATCTAGCTTCACAACGATGCGAATCGTGGGCAGTCAAAGACCACGTGCTCCAGTGTCTCTTGGACGTCTGCGCTCTCCGTTCAGAAGGGTGACGCTGCGTGTCCAAATCGGTGCAAGTATTGCCTGAAGCAAGCATGACCAGACAGAAACTGCGTAAGGTAGAAGTTTACATCTCCGTGCTTCCTCTTCATTCAGATCGACAAATCCGGTACGAGCAGGTCTATCGACCGTTCTCCCCCGTGCCCCATTCTCACTACCATTTGACCGTCGACTCCGGTCTCACCTGCTTCCGAACTCCTCTGACATTTCTCCACTGATAACACTAACAGTTCTCTGCGAGAATGATGCCAATCGGGATTATTCCGGCAATGACACATACTGGCTCCGATAATATCGTTCGAGTCTGAACGTACTGTTCAACTTCCTCCGGTTTCGCTTGGTTCCCAGCGCTGTGACTCAGGCTGGTATCGATGATGACAAACTAGCCAGTAGACGCCGCTTACTACTACTAGATCCGTTGCAATTCGTCATGATTCTGGCATTGACGGCTTTGACCGTTTTCCCACAGGCATAATATACGTGGTTGTTTAATTTTAGCCGGTCGTCGATTATCACACCCAGATACTCAAGCACGCGCTTCGAGGCTTTGGCGTGTCCTCCGATGGTGCTTCCTGCCCGCTGTACCGCTTTGCAGTTGCTGCCCATCAGCATCTCCGTTTTGTGGTGGTCTTTCTGCAGCTTTGCCCGCTGCATCCAGTTCCAGATTTCAACCCTTCGTAGAATTTCGAAATTTTAACCTGGAGTCAATGTTTATGCACCATTCTGGTCTTGGAAATGCATTTCAACATAAAAAATAACAGGTTCCATTAACATTGTCCTCCAGGAATCGGCAACAAAGGGAAGGAAGTTTTAGTTTGGCTGCGTTATCAGAAATGCATATAAAACACTTAAGACTCATTGTAGAGAAATGGCGTCTTGAGCAAAGTTTGTCAGTGTGTAACGAATCGTCTTTTGATATTATCAAATTAGCTCTAAATCGTGCTGCAGAGATGGCGCTGCAGTCTACCTTTGCCAAATGAGGCTCTAGAGAGTTGCCGTCTTCAGCAAGTTGTTGAGAATGTAATATGAAGACATTTGAAATAATCACATTAGTACCAGATCGTACCGCAGAGATGGCGCTGCTTTCGTAATCTCTGTGGCAAGATGTGGAAGTAAAGTAATAATCTCACAAGACGACAAATGACATACTGAGAAACTTTGCCGAAGACGACAACTCTCTAGAGCTTCATTTGGCAAATAAGACTGCAGCGTCATCTCTGCGGCAATATCTGGAACTAATATGATAATGTCAAATGACATAAAGAAAAACTTTACCAAAGACCAAAAATCTCTAAAGCTTCATTTGAAAAATATATACTGCAGCGCCATCTCTGCGGCAATATCTGGAACTAGTACGATAAAGTCAAACGACGAAAAATGACATACTGAGAAACTTTGTCGAAGCCGGCAAGTCTCTAGCGCTTCATTTGGCAAAGATAGACTGCAGCGCCATCTCTGCGACATGAACTGGAATCAATATGATAATGTCAAAAGATGACAAATGGCATACGGAGACATTTATTCAAAGACGGCAACTCTCTACAACTACTATGAAATGTTTGGTATGAAATTTTGTTCACACATCGAAATCAAAACCTGCTTCTCTTTGTAGAAGATTCCCGGTGGCCAATGTTACTGGAACCAGTTTTCTCTACAACCAATGCATTTTCGAGACCATAAACTTTCGAATGAGGTATAAACATTGTGTCTAGGTTGAAATTTTATCATTTTAGAAATGGTTGAAATCCGGATCAATATTGACCCTAATGTCTTTTGTGTCAGTTTTCATTTCAATACCCGAGGAAAGTTAAGCTTGAAAATATGTGTTTTAAAATTTAAGGGCAATAAAACTACTACAAAACCACGTAAGACACAAAAACACAAAAAGTTTTCTGTTCAAATAACGGAGTAACAAAAACGGGTTATTGATGCACAATCGGAATTGACCCCAATATTTTGAAAAATCCCCTGGGTATTTTAAAAAAATGATAAAATATCCCGCACATAAAACATCCAGAAGACCCCAAACGAGAGAAGCAAAAATTCATTTGAAGTTCACAATACAGAATACAAAAATATGGCTGCCAGATTTCAGGTGCCAAATCAATAAGACTTTCTGTGCTGCCATGCAGCATGAATCATATTAGAATTGGGCATATGATTTTATTTTATTTTCTTAGATGTGTGCCTTAGAAAATCCGATGTATTTATGCAAATTGGTGGCCATTTTTTATTTCAGTCACGTTCACCTTAAACACACACACACGCATACACACACAAACACACACACACGCACAAACACACACACACACACACACACACACACACACACACACACACACACACACACACACACACACACACACCCAAACACACAAACGAACATTTCCAATTTGCTTCTAACCAGTGCACAGTGGGCAAAAAAGGATCCAAAATCCCATTAATTCAGACGACGCAGGGTAGGAATTCTGTAAAATAGCTTATCTTATGGAAAAATGCGGGGAATCGAATGGAGTTGGGTTCATTTAGGGTTGACCATAGCAGCTGTCCCATTTTGCCCATTTTGGATGCAAACTGGAATTATTGCTCAAAAACTAAATTTGGTGCTAAAATATTGAACCCAAATGCACTGAATATTTGCAGAAAAAGCTGAAGAACTGTTTGGAACAAATTTTATTTTGATCGGATGCCAGGAAGTGGTCCATTTTACCCTATTTTCTCTGACATGCAAAAACTAATATACCATGTGGTTCGGACGATTGGCGCTGGTAATATTGCTTTCACTTGCACTGTTCTTATGTAAAAATGTCCGGAAAATCGAATGATGATGGTTTCGTTTAGGATTGAAAATCGCCACTACTCTCACATGCACAGTACTTAAGTAAAATTGTCCGGAGAATCCAATGATGATGGTTTCGTTTAGGGTTGATCTCAGGAAACGATTGAGTTTGCCCTATTTTCCCTCACACTTGAGAAAAAACCAGAATATTGCTGGCGTCAATCTTCGGAACCGCATGATATTTGATTTTTTTCAAGTATGAGGGGAAATCGGGTAAAATGAACAATTTACTTAGGTCAACCCTGAACGAAACCATCGCCATTCGCTTTTCCGGACATTTTTACATAAGAACAGTGCAAGTGAGAGCAATATTACCAGCGCCAATCTTCCGAACCACATGGTATATGAGTTTATGAATGTATCAGGGAAAATCGGGTAAAATGGACCACTTCCTTGCATCCGATCAAAGTTAAATTTGTTCCATCCAACTCTTCAGCTTTTTTTGCAAATATTTAGTGCACCGAGTTTAGTTTTTGGTTAATAATTCTAGTTTGCATCCAAAATGAGGGGAGAAATGGGCAAAATGGGACACTAACTGTGGTAAACCCTAAATGGAACCAACTTCGATTCCCCGTATTTTTTCCCATAAGATTAGCTATTTTTAAGGACTTCTACCCTGCGCCGTCTAAATTAATGGGATTTTGGATCCATTTTTACCCACTGTGCAGTGGTGTTGAATGTACCGCGTTTAAAAAAAAATTCGGTGACATTTTCCTTTTTTCATTATAACCATACGGAAGACACATAAAAGCGAACTGGTAGTGCGAAAAAAATGTCATGACATTTCTATACATTTTTCTACCGGCAATCAGTGATTGTTTTTGCCTTCGGCTGCTTCGATTGCTTTATCGAATGTAATCTTAGGAATGGGTACTAACAACTCGTATGCTTAAACGGACAAATAATTGAATATTAAATAATGTCGTCAAATACATTTGAACAATCTTTAAACTGTTTGACATTTTCTCTCTCTAAATTTTCTATCATTCGCTGTCCATCGCATAAACTGTAAGAGAACACGATTGCTAGAAAATTCAACATTTTGCAGCAGGCGATGGTTTTGTGAGAAATGTGCATTAACCACAACTGCTTGTAACACTGAATATTGTTTGAAAAGTCACGAAAAATTGTCTGAACAGTCATGAAATTCGAGGATCGAACCCAAATTCGCTGAAATCAACGAAATGACATTGTGTTTGACCTCCGATTGGAAACTGAAAATAATTAACCAATAAATTAAAGAATCCGCCATCGTTTCAAACTTCTATGACCAACTGACCTAGATCCAGTTGATTTTTTTGTTGCTTAATGTGGGTGTGTGGGGTTCTCACGAATCGCAGAAGTTTAAACCTTTGTTTACTCTGTTTTCCCATGCTTCCGAGGAACATTGATTAAGGATTTTTTTACCAATACCACCATAAATTCGACCACCGTGACAGTGCATGCACATGATTCATGACTTTCTCACCGATAGGCAATATTAGATAACAGATTGACCCCTCAGGTCACTAGGGTTGTACCAATTTGTTGTAATCACTTTTCACTGTTATGCGTTGCTATTCGTGGATTGCAAACACAAAAAAAAGCGAGCGATTTAAAAATACCAACGATAACAGAGCAATCTTCTCCACAACAAAGACGCAAGTTCATTAGCATCCACTTCACCTACATTATTCGCACAGGAACTGACTGATGAATCCTCTCGGTTTTCCGCCGCTCCTCGCACAATCTCCTTTTTCATTGTTTTGCTACAAAAATTTCCATTCACTAACATTGCATAGGTCCCGCGCGAGATAAGCGCCTGACTTGACCCGCCTCATCCCAGGGGTGCTGGTTCCTTCCAAAGAAGATGATGCAAAAAAAAAATTGACCCAGATAAGATAGCGCGAGCGTCTCCGTCAAGTGGGTAGACCACGTTATCAGACCAGCTGCCATTTCATTCACGTCATCCACAGTTCACAAAAAAAAAAAAAAAAGAAACAGAAAACTGACCGTTCACATGTCCCCATGCAGGTCTATGATTTCGGGGATCTGGTCGTGATGCCGGGATTGATCGATTCGCATGTCCACATCAACGAACCGGGCCGGACGGAATGGGAGGGTTTTCACACGGCTACGAAGGCTGCCGCGGCCGGAGGCTTCACCACCATCTGCGACATGCCACTGAATTCCATTCCACCGACGACGAGCATGGCCAACCTGCGGACAAAAATCAACGCGGCCCGTGGGAAGATCTTCGTCGATGTCGCCTTCTGGGGTGGAGTGGTTCCTGGCAATACCCACGAATTGCGCGATATGATTCACGCTGGAGTCGTTGGCTTCAAGTGTTTCCTCTGTCCCAGCGGCGTCGATGAGTTCCAGCATGTCGGAGAGGACGAAGTTCGCGAAGCCTTGCAGAAGATCGAAGGAACCGGATGCGTGCTAGCTGTAAGTGTTTCCTACCACCGTATTATTGTCAGTCCGCTAATTCCAATTCCCATTGCAGTTTCACGCCGAGGTAGAATGTAAATCCCATCAATCACACTCCCACGATACCAATCCGAAACAGTACGATACATTCCTCCAGGCTCGTCCGGATCAAATGGAAGCGGATGCCATCAAATTGGTATCCAAGCTTTCGCAAATGTACGACGTTCACTGCCACATCGTGCATCTATCAGCGGCTCAGGCTCTGCCCTCAATTCGAGAGGCTCGTTCGAATGGAGCCCTACTGACTGTGGAAACATGCCATCACTATCTGTCCATTGCAGCGGAAGAGATTCCCGATGCCCACACGGAGTACAAGTGCTGTCCACCAATTCGGGGGAAAAGCAACCAGGAACTACTGTGGCAGGCAGTTTGCGACCGGGAGATCGATATGGTCGTGTCGGATCATTCGCCTAGCACCCCCAGCATGAAGCTGCTCACTTCCGGCAAGGATCGAGGAAACTTCCTCAAAGCGTGGGGTGGTATTTCGTCGGTTCAGTTCGGATTACCGTTGTTCTGGACCAACTGTCAGCGATATGGTTTGAAAATTTCGGACTTAGTTCGACTGCTCTGTACGGAACCGGCCAAGATGTGCGGAATCGATCGGGTTAAAGGACGCTTGGAGGTGGGATACGATGGCGACATTTGTGTGTGGGACCCGGAGGATACCTTCACGGTGACGCACGACATTATCGAGTTCCAGAACAAGGCAAATCCCTACATGGATAGGAAGCTGCGGGGGGTTGTCCATGCGAGCTTTATCCGAGGCTATCCGGTGTATCGACAGTCGGAGAAGTTTGGACTGCCACTGGGAAATATCCTGATGAAGAAGACCACCAGGCGGGGATCGAAGGCGATGCGGTTTGAGTAGGTTAGGTCGTTTTAGTCTTTAGTTTTAGTAGGTTAGGTTGTTTTAGTCTTTAGTTTGTCCTGTAAATAGTCTGATAGATTTTAAAGTATTTTTAGTTGTTATGATGCTCACGTATCTTTTAAGAATAAATTATTCTGGAGATTTTTAGACCTGGTAGACGTTGGTAGATCCGAAAGTGGCACTTATCCTTGTTCAATTTAATAAACCGTTTAGGAAGGCCGAGTTCGTTCATATCTGTTTTAGGAAGATACTCTAGCTAAATAGTTCCTGTTTTGTCCATTGAACAATTAGGTAAGGATTTTAATCTCAGACCCGTCTCTTTGGTTGCGTTCTTCACTCCCTAGAATCAGCGAGTACTGATCTAACACTCTAAAACTGGTCTAAATCTAAATTATTGGAAGAGTGTTGTCTGTTTGTATTTTGTATCATCACACGAACGTCATAGGTTTAACAGAAATCCAAACGAATCTTTTTCTCAACATTTGTTTTCCTCAAGTATGTTCCTTTACGCTTTTGCAATAATAGATTTAAATTTCACCCAAACTTTCGCACCTTTGACTTGACTCCTGCCTTCAAAGTTTAGACAAGCTTCTCTCCTCTGGTTTTGTAAGCTTTTGTCCACTTCTGCTTGAAGTTTTTGAACCGATCTCGACTCTCCTCCCATTTTTCGACAATCAGCCTTCCTTATTGCCCAAAATTTCTCGAGCAGTCGGAGCTCTGGACAGTTTGGAGAATTAATGACACGAGGAACCACAATGACATTAAAAATGTCCTGCACAGTTGACTAAGTTACATCCACTTTTTTTGTAAAATCTCTGACCGACATGCAGGGCTTTCTCTTATATACTTTCACCACTAATTTCTCATCTTGTTTGTTGCGTGTTCCCCTCTTTGAGTGCTTGGTTGGCTTCCTCTGAACTGTTTTGATTTTGTAAAAACTTACTGGTGACATTCGACATCGTTTGTTGCGCCACCCCGAACGAAATCGCGATTGTTGATCTGTAAACGATCGGGATTTTCTAACTACTTGTTCAAAGTAAGATTTTGTAGCGCTTCGATGCCAGTTTCAAAACTTCAATTTAAATTGACGCGAAGATGAAAAGATCCATTGACAGCTAAACTGCTGGGACTGTTTCCGCACACGGGTAAAAATCCACACATATTTCTTGGCGAAAATCCATGTAAAATTCCACATAATATTCATTTGTCCACACATAAACAGAACCCTCCGAGAAACACATATGCAGTTTATGTGGCAAATGAAAATTATGTTTGGCAACACATAGTGTACATTTGTACACATAGGAAGTATGTGTGGTTACAAATAGATTTAATTCTTGATGAAATTTCAAAAAATCGTGTGTGGGACACATAGATATAATCATTGCTTTTTTATTAGTGTAGCAGACTCACCAAAACGCCACATTTGTTATGTTCAGCTTTAGCTGTAAGTTTAGTTTATTTTAGTAACAATTCATTTGAAATAGCTTAGATTAGTTCTAGACAAAATCGTCAAATGGTCGAAAGTAACAATTGTAAACAATAACTTAAAATATAAATTTCTTGGAAATTCCAGGTTGCTTACATCTATATCTACTACCGACGGGAAGGTAAGAAGTCATTGTTTACAAATGTTGCTTTCGTCCTTATGACTATTTTGGCTAGAGTTACAATTTTTCAGTAATATTTTTCACCATAGAGCTTCTGCTCTTGCTTTCAAAATTTCATCAATTCAAAATTCATCAATTTCATTTTCAAAATAATAACAAATTTCATCTTTAGGATAATCAATTACTAGCATAAGTTTACCTTTACACACTGTTGATTGTACGTAGTAGCTTTAATTTAGTTTACAATCAACAAATTACTATTAATTCTAGGTACCATAAAGAAACTTTAGTGTATCCAATATATAATTTCATAAATGCGTAAATCCCGCACTTGCACCGAAACATGACTTTTACTTTTGGCTTTATTTTTCTTCGTTGCCTATTCTCCGCTGTCAGCTTCGATCCGTCATCACAACGGACGTCAAACGCCCCGGTGTTAAACGAGCGGCCGTTCTGCATTGGAGTGTTGCTTACCCTGCCGCAGCATTTTTTATTCTATAATATTTTGTTTAATTCATGTGGCCGTATCGTTTGCATTATAAGAAAATAGACAAAAATTGCCGATTTTTCATGGGTTTACATTCATCCGCACTGACGAAACTACCCATGCAGCATCAATCATAGTAACCCATGAGTCAGCAGACAAAATTTGACAGCTCTATCAGTCGAACTCTAACCGTGATGGCAAAAACAACTCCGTTCAGAAGTGTGCGCGTTCAAAGAAAGGCACCCCGCCGCGTCGAAAACGGATATCGTGCGGCACTTTGTGGACGCCGGATATGCCCGTTCCGGTATCTAGAACATCTTGGCACAATTAGACAACAATCACAGCATCAAAAGAAAGCCCGGTTCCGGACGGCCGACGACCCTGAGTGACAAGAACTTCCAAAGGATGCTGAAAGCAAAGACCGAGGGAAAAGTGACTACATCACTGCGTGTGCTTTGCCGGGAGGTCGGTTCAACCGGCCTAACAGTGAAAAAGTACCTGGCGAACATGAACATACATGTCAGGCAGCGGATGTCGCGTCCACTGGTTTCGGAGCTGCAGGCAATGACGCAGCGGCAGTGGCTGAACAAGATGTTTAACTCGATTTTCCCGGCGAATCGCGACGTGGCGGTTGTGATGGACGACGAAACCTATCTCACCCTGGATGGCAACGACTGGCAGGGCACTTCGTATTTTACTTCCCCCACGAAGGAAGTGAGCTCCGAGGTGAAGGTCATTTCACACACCAAGTTCCCCAAGAAGGTGCTGCTGTGGCTGACAATCAGCGAGAAGGGGATGTCAAAGCCGCTCTTCTTTCGCTCCGGACTGGCCGTGAACGGGGAAATTTATAGTATGAAAGCCCGCCGGAAGTTCATCAAGAAATACCAAAGAGCGAAGACGCGGTGTTCTGGCCGGATCTGGCGTCGGCCAACTACTCGAAGCGATCGTAGGAGATGGAGTGGCTGAATATCGGTGTGGTACCCAAGTCGGCGAACCCGCCCAACGTTCCCCAGCTGCGTCCCATCGAGAATTTCTGGGCCAACCTAAAGCGTAAGATCTACTCCAACAATTTTGTCGCGAAAACTGAAGAGAAATTGATAAATAAAACGAAGAAAGAACTCAAAAACATGTTTACATGCATGTTTTGTCCGCCATGGCGAATGTTCCGGTTAACTGCCAGAAGGCCGCTCGCAAGGACGTTGAGATCTGGAAGATTCTCTAGAGTCGAAGAGGTTGTCAACCAGCGGAAAGGTACGATCACATGATGTCAGTGGCTCATTAAAACCGTAAGAAGTCCGATGGAATCTGGTCAGCAGTAGAGATGACGATCTAAGTTGTCTTCCCACTCGAGTCAACTCAAGTCAATGCAAGACAGAAGTGCAAGTGCGTCGATTTTACCGTTCACTATCTTTGCGATAAGGGTAGCTTGTTCAATATTTCGGCGACGGTGCAGCGTGTCGAGTCCTAGAAGCTGGCATCGTTCGGGATACGGAGGAAGATCTTGAGGATTACGCCCGGGTAGGCTTCTGAGTGCAGTGCGTATGAACACGTTCAATTCTGAGGTCAAATGACAGTTGATATGGAGTCCAAATTACCGCAGCATTTTCAAGAACTGGTCGAACAAGTGTACAATACCTGTGCTTTGAGGCAGTGAGGATCGGTGAAATCACAGGAGATTGGCACGGGATGATGGTGTTGATGTGCTGATTTAATGTAAATTTTTCGTCCAGTGTCACACGCAATTTACTGACCTGATCAACGCGCTCGAGTCTAGAAGCTCCTGTAGTCATGTAGAATGTCTAGAAACTCTTGAAGCTGGTAGCAGTCCTCAATATACCTCACCAGCAGGAAGATTTTCAAATCGTCTGTGTATATGGGTACGTAGCTCGATCCCAGTAACAAAGCAGCATCGTTGAAGAACAGCGCAAATAGCAAGGGCCCCAGGTTACTGCCTTATGGTACGTCTGAATTATTATTAAACGTACTGGAAACAGCTGTCAAGTAGCTTTCCAGCCATACCACAAGTCGTTCTGATGCACCTAGATGGGATAGTTTGCACAGAAGTATTCGGTGATCAATGAAGTCAAAAGCGGCCTTCAAGTCCGTATATATGGCCTCCACTTGATTTTTAGCTTCAATCTGCGTAATACAGATACTAGTGAACTCCAGAAGGTTCGTTGATACAGAGCCGCCTTGGCATAAATCCATGTTGGATTTTAAAATGCACGGTTTGGTGAATGACATTACTAATGATTAATTAGAACAGCTTCGATCCCGCAGACTGGTTATTCCTCTGTAGTCCTTCCATTTCTTTTATCTCCTTTCTTGAACACGGGGAACATTAAAGATTGTTTCCACACAGCGGGGAACTTCTGCTCAAACGATTTGTTGAATATTTGGCTAAGAGGAGGAGCTAAGGAAGCAGCACAATGACAAAAGATAACAGGCCCGGACGAATAAGAGTTTTGCAGTTTGCTAGACGCAGCAATGATCATGTCCGAAATGATGGGAAAAGTGTCCAGGTCAAATACATCAGCAGGTATATTAGAAGCTGCCACTTCAGCTTCTTGTTGAGAGGTGAGTCCAGCGAAGAACACAGGCGTAAAATGCGTGACAAACAGTTCGCATGATTTTTCAGCGAATTGTCCAAGGACGGGTTCTAAAACGGCTTCCCGACGAATTTAATTCTTACCGGTATTCCAAACGGTATATATCACATCTACGGCGCTCTCACAATTTACAAGCACTCTGCCAATAGATGGGCCAATCTTATTTCCTTTGAATTCCGGATGTAAACTGTCGCTGGGCAGCAAAACATTTGTTGATCTGCCTCCGGATCCTCGAGTGTTCCGGCAATTCCTCGATCAACATTTTCGTCCTCTAGCATGTCGTACATGTCAGATTTGCGCTGCTCACTCCGATCTCGCTCCTGGTTCACAAATTGTTCGTCCTACTCCATGCACTCTACATCCAATTCATAGGAGTTTTCATCCACCTTGCAGGAATCCATATTTCAGCTGTAAACATTAGAAAATCTGTACTTCTGTACTGTATTCAATTGTTCGAAACTTCGATTTCTCACCTAGAGCTCGACAGTAAACATGCAGCTGGGCACAAATTCACGGGCAGCTTTGACAATTCTGCGCTAGCATTTCATTAGGGCGAATCTAATTTTGTAAACAAACACTTTGTCGCTCTAGGTTATCTGACATAATCAACAATAGTACGCCACAATACTCGGTTTGCGGCTGCCGCACTCTAACCTCGGTCACGCCCAATGCTCGCCAGATTACGCTCCACTTGGTCCGCCCATCGTGCTCTCTGCGCTCCACGCCTTCTTGTGCCTACCGGATCAGTAGCGAACACCAACTTTGCAGGGTTGTTGTCCGGCATTCTTGCAACATGCCCTGCCCACCGCTGGGTTCGCCGTAGAGTGCAGCGAGCTCGTGGTCCATCCTTCGCCGCCGCACACCGTTCTCCTGCACACCGCCAAAGATCGTGCTTAGCATGCGTCGCTCGAAAACTCCGAGTGCTTGCAGTCCTCCTCGAGCCTGTCCGCAGAGGACCACCGGTCTTATTAGCGTTTTGTACATGGTGCATTTGGTGCGGGGTTGAATCTTTTTAGACCGCAGTTTCTACTGGAGCGTAACGATCCGAGGTAGACAAATTCCTCCACCACCTCGAAGGTATCCCCGTCTATCGTGGCATTACTTCCTAGGCGAATCCGGTCGTGTTCGGTTCCGCCTACCAGCATGTACTTTATTTTCGACGCATTCACCACCAGCCCGACCTTTGCTGCTTCGCGTTTCAGGCGGGTGTACAGCTCTGCCACCGTGCCAAATGTTCTTGCGATAATGTCCATCTCGTCCGCAAAGCACACAAATTGTCCAAATTTCGTGAAAATCGTACCCCGGCTGTTGAGCCCGGCTCGTCGCATTGCACCTTCCTGAGCGATGTTGAATAGTAAGCATGAGAGTCCGTCACCTTGTCACAGTCCCCGACGAGATTCGAATGAACGGGATAGTTCACCCGAAAACCTTACGCAGTTTTGCAAACCGTCCATCGTTGCTTTGATGAGTCTGGTCAGCTTTCCAGGAAAGCCGTTTTCGTCCATAATTTTCCATAGCTCTGTGCGGTCGATACTGTCGTATGCCACCTTGAAGTCGATGAACAGGTGATGCGTTGGGACCTGGTATTCACGACATTTCTGGAGGATTTGCTTTACGGTGAAGATCTGATCCGTTGTCGATCAGCCGTCAATGAAGCCGGCTTGATAACTTCCCACGAACTCATACCGATGGTGACAGACGACGGAATATGATCTGGGATAGCACTTTATAGGCGACATTCAGAATTGTGATCGCTCTGAAGTTCTCACATTCAAATTGATCGCCTTTTTTATGTATGGGGCAGATAAACCCTTCCTTCCACTCTTTCGGTAGCTGATTGGTTTCCCAGATCCTGGCTATCATCCGTTGCAAGCTGGTAGTCAACTTTGGTGGCCTTTGCTGCACTGACGTAGTCGTTTTCTCCGTTGCCTTGGTCTCACATGCCGACATTATCCACGCCATTCAGGTGCTCATCGAAGTGCTGCTTCCACCTTTCGATCAAATCACGTCCGTCCGTCAGGAGGCTCCCATCTTTATCCCTGCAGATTTCGGCTCGCGGCACGAAGCCGTTGCTGAGCTTCTGGTAGAACTTCCGTGTTTCTTGGGAACGGCACAGCAGTTCCATTTCCTCGCACTCCGCTTCTTCCAGGCGGCGTTTTTTTCTCCCGAAAGACGCGGGTCTGCTGTTTCCGCTTCTGTTTATAACGTTCCAATTTCTGACGGGTTCCTTGCTACAGCATTACCGCCCGCGCTGCATTCTTCTCCTCCAGAATCGATCTGCACTCCTCGTCGAACCATTCGTTCCGTCGACTCCGTTCCACGTGCCCGATGGTAATCTCGGATCGTTGATGGCTGCTTTTACTGTACTCCAGCAGTCCTCAAAATTGCCCTCGTCTGGCAACGCTGCCTCGAGATTCTGCGCGTTTGCTGAGGCGACATCTGGTTGCTTCAGTTGCTTAAGGTTGTACCGTGGCGGTCGCCGGTGCCTGTGCTGATGACGGAAAGTTTTGCAGTTTGACCATCACAAGGTAGTGGTCGGAGATGTTAGCGCCACGATTGGTCCTGACGTCGATAATGTCGGAGGAGTGCCGTCCGTCAATCAGAACGTAGTCGATTTGCGATTCCGTCTGCTGTGGTGATCGCCAGGTGCACCGTTACGGGAGGCTGTGTTGGAAAAAGGTGCTACGAATGGCCATGTTCTTGGAGGCAGGCAAAATCAATGAGTCGTAGGCCGTTTTCGTTCGTCAGCTGGTGGGCGCTGAACTTTTCAATCGTGGTCTGAATTACTCCTCATTAGCGTTAAGGTCTCCTGTGATGATCTTGACGTCTTGGCTTGGGCCGCGGTCGTAGTCACGTTCGAGCTGCGCGTAGAATGCGTCCTTGTTATCATCAGTGCTTCCAGAGTGAGGGCTGTGCACGTTGATTATGCTGAAGTTGAAGATCGGCCACCAACCGATCAGGCGCCACTGCGTATCGCCCATCACGATTAAAGCTGTTCCCAGCTCGCGTGTGTTGCCGCAGCTCTGGTAGATAGTATGATTACTTCTAAACGTTCGCACCATGGATCCTGTCCAACTCACCTCCTGCAGCGCTACGATGCCGAACCCGCGGTCCTTCAGTAGGTCGGCGAGTATGCGGGTGCTCCCAATAAAATTGAGAGATCGGCAGTTCCACGTACCGAGTTTCCAAGCGTAAGTCCTTTTTGTTCGCTGGGGTCGTTGCCGTTGGTCTCGGTTCGTATTATTTTGTTGCTGATTTTCCGTTGCAATTCTTTTTTACGGCTGGCTAACAGGGCCGGCCACCAACCCCCTACTTTCCGGAGGACCATAGTGCACAGTTGAGCTTAGAGTCCTTTCCTGGCAGTCGGACATCGATCAGCCGCCCATAACAGGGGGGACAGACGCTGTTGTGAGCTGCTCCTCCTCCCCCTTCCCTGTCAGCCTACGACCAAAGTTCCCTCCGGGGTTGGTTACAGATCTTCCCGAAGGTTGCTCGCAGCCCAATCGGCACCGTGGGGAGGTAGGGATAGGAGTTACAGTTGAACATGAGGCTAAGGACCACTAAATAGGGTCTATTTTAAACCTGCAGGTACGTGAAGTACCAGTAGTACGCATTGTTCAGTCATTTACCAACCATCGATAAGACTCTGGGTGACTTCTTTTGGTTCATGAAAATAAATCGATTCCAGTGATTATAACATTATTGTAACGTATCAAAATGAATTATAGCACTACGGTTGTATTTTTGGAATGTAGTTTACTTATTGCACAAAGAAAAAGTCAACAATAAATGCTTAAAAGTGTGTGCAAAATCAGAGAAATGCTAAAATTTCCCAAACACCACAATATAGAGAGAAAATAATTCCATCAGTGTACGGCAGACTGTGAAAAATTGAACAGAAATATTTGAGAATTGAGCGAAGAGCATGTGATATAAAGGGTGTATTCGATAAAAATGGCACACACATATATACTCATCAAAATTAAACTGATTATCGGATTTTCTTGAAATTTTCAGGGAATGAAGAACTACTAATTAGTTTTGATTTACAACATTTGTTTTATTCAATTTCGTCTCCCATCCCGAATGCCCGCAACCTCCTTTTCACTCCACCCAACAAATTTTGTACAACCGATTTTCCCAGTGTTTTTGTTGTTTTTACCCAAATTTTCTTCAATTCTAGCTCTGTTTTTATAGTTTTGGGATGTTTGCAAAGTTCCGTTTTCATAATTGCCCAGAATTTTTCAATTGGACGAAGTTCCGGTGAATTTGGTGGGTTCATATCCTTTGGCACAAAATTGACTCCGTTGGCTCGATACCACTCCAATACGTTTCGAGCGTAGTGGCAGGATGCTAGATCAGGACAAAACAGAGTTGATCCTTTGTGCTTCTAAATGAATGGCAAGAGACGCTTCTTAAGGCACTCTTCCGTGTAAATAGCACCGTTTATTGTTCCGGAAGTGATGAAGGGAGCACTTATTTCACTACATTCGCAAATCGCCTGCCAGATTAGAAACTTCTTTGCAAATTTCGATAGTTTCTTCTTTCGAACATCCTCCGGAACATCGAACTTCGACTTGGCAACGAAATATTCTTGCCCAGGAAGTTGACGGAAGTCGGCCTTGACGTATGTTTCGTCATCCATCACGATGCAACCGGATTTGGTGAGCAGCTTCGTGTAAAGTTTCCGGGCGCGGGTTTTCGCAGTGATGTTTTGTTTTTCATTCCGGTTTGGGGCTTTTTGCACTTTGTAAACATGTAACCCAGCACGCTTCATGGTTTTCTGCACAAAACCGACTGACACCTTAGACTTTTTAGCGACATCTCGAATTGACATGTTTGGACGGTTCTTGAATTGTTGTACGATTTTCCTGGCCATTTTACTGTCGATTGGACCACTTTTACGACCACTCCCTTCCTTCCTTTGGACACTCAGACGCTCCTTGAAGGTTCTTATTACACGAGACACAGTTGTATTTGCAATTCCAAGCCTTTTAGCAATCCACCGGTGGGACGCCCCTGGATTTTGATTGTGAGTGCACAAAATTTTCTCACGGACAATTTCTTATTTCGACGACATGACTGGAACTACTGAATGTATAACTATGAAACTTGGCAGATGTAAATAATACACTATGGATAAGATCTACTCAAATTTCTAGGTTTTTTACTCATACGATTCAAAAGTTACAGAAGATTTTCTGTGTGCCATTTTTATCGAATACACCCTTTAGTACTCGAAGCAAGGTGGCGGTTTCGTTCCTGCCTTGACCATCTCCGCATTGGGGATGTAAGGCAAAGGAATGTGAGTCACCAGACTGATCAAGGTTACGATGGGTGGTGTACAGTCCTGGGTGAATACATCGAATGCGTTATTGAACTCGTTTGAAACACGCAAAGGACTTCGACAAGGCTTGTCTCCAATTCAACATTGCTCCAGAAGATGTCACTAAACACACGAGCTTTAACTTCGCTAACGACGTCGACAAACCGTCCCAGGCGGTTGTGGATGACACAAATCTGTGAAATTTGCAATTAAATTTAGAAAAAAAATAACCTCAAACCTCACATAATTTTCTCCAGCGAAATGAGTAGACACCCTGATGCAATGACAAAAAAAACAATGCCATCTTCATTTCTCTAATATAAGCGAACTTATCATGTTTTGGCTGTGTGTGTCGAATAATGACTTGATAAATAAAATTGACATTTGTCACGTAGGCAAATTAAGAATAAACAAATTGAAAGTCAAAACCACCTCTATTAATAGCATCAAAAGCGCAGAATCCCATTTGTTGACGCTGATGCATTAATCTAATTATGGGGGTACTTTTCCGCGCTCAGCTTAACCTGCAAGTTATTTTCCATCAAAACAGCTGATATTAATCATCACCGAAAAATATGTAGTCCAATTCCATTCCAGTCCGTTCGTGCCGCGGCAGCCCGCAAAATGTCACGCGTGTAATGACCGATTGTGCGTCCGACAAAACGATGCTTGGCAACGAGATGTGTTGTTTGTAAACAATCTGTCGCGCGGCTCGTGCTGTGCTGATAAGATGGGAATATATTTTCGGCGAATCATTTATGATTTTTTTGCAAACCCCCCTTGAAGCTGTGAATTGAATAACAATGCCGAGTGATGATAAGCCGCATTAACCTTTCCATTGTCAATTTGAACTTGAATTTCAGATGCGTCCAAAATAATCGATCACAGTTTGGGGATCATCGATAATTTCTAATGTGTTGCAAATCTAGTCATTCATGAGATGGCAACCACGCCTACTATGCTGCAAAAAAAATATATCGAACGTCATTACATTAATAGTTTTATGCTTTCTACAATATTACGATGTTTAAACTTACCTTCTTCTCAAAAAACACGCGGTGAATCATCGATCGTAAAACGTCCGACAACCCACTTGCATGCAAGTCGTCTTTCAACTTGCAACCACTGCTGTTCGTCATGATCTGTTCCTTCGCAAACTTGAAACTCCACGCGTCAAAACGCCCACGGTTAATTCGGTGGATCTATCCGCGCATATCAGCCTGCATCGCGTCGCGACCGGTTGTATAGCTTTTATCAATGAATTGCATGTTCACCTCCCCTCCCCTCCCCCTCAAAACCTTCGGCAATTCTCCTTAGCTCTGCCCCACACCGGGCGAATCCTCCCACGCAGAAAAAGCAACCACCGGCGACGCAATCCGAAGCCTTCCCCATTCAACGCGACGCCATTTTCAAGCCTGTTTTTCATTCATTGTTAACTCACGACGAGAACCAGCTCCACTCAACGGCTCAACGGATGCGGGAGGGGGGATCAGTGCCGGGGCTCGAGGAAGCTGATGAATATGTTAATTTCTATTTTGAAGCAAATTTGATTTAACGGCTCTACTCTGTGAGATCATTCGGCAAAGGCTCAGCACAACACACTTTTATGATCTGCGCCGTCGTCGTCTCTCTGGATCAAAACGTCAGACCTTCGATGAAAAATTAGTGCTCGCGCTGTCTCTATCTCTTTGCATCCCCCGTCTCTTGCACACGTGTGTATTGGAGTGTCGCGGCGAAAGATAGGTGCAAAATTTAAATTTTAAATTAGCAAGTTTCGCGCAACCAAGGCGCAAAAACAACGCGAAAAAGTAAATAAATATAAGGAATCGAACCACTTGTGGAGCAACCGCAGCCACAGCCATCGCAGCCACCGTCGCCGCCGCCGCCGTGATGCCAATCTTTATCAGGTATCAAGTTACGCTTTTAAATGGATGTATGATAATTAATGTTCGGCTTGTCTCGCGCATGGCTTGCTTTGTGTGCTGGCTGACCAACTTGTTGCAGCCAGCAGCCCCAAACCGAAGCCATCCGGCAAAAGAGTGTCGTCGTGGTTGGCGCGGCCTACTCTGCTGCTGTCTGTCTGCCTATCTTGATTATGAAAATGTGAACAAGAATTTTTCGCGCTCCGACATGAGCAATGATCATGCATGCGTATTATGACGAGCGCCGCAGCATGGTCGCTTGTGTACCGTGGTTATCCTTCGAATAAATTAAAATTGTAAACAAACTGCATTGATTTTGCGGTACCGCAGCAGAAACTGAAAGACTCGATGTGTGTTCGGAGTCGGAGAGATCATTTTATGAGGGTGTATTTCTGTTCGGCTGGTTGGTTGTGTGTTTCGCCCACTACTTCAGCCGTGGTGAACTCCTGGGTTTTGCGGTCGTGATTGTCGTCACCCAGCAGCGAGATCGCCAAGCAAAACTGTCGTTGCCTACTAATACCGTTGTTGATGTTGCTGCTGTTGCTGTCATCGCCATAGTAGTCGATATCTGAGTGTGCATGGTTATAAGCCAGCTGAGCTGAGAGGGAGTGTAAGAGAGTTCGTCATTAGGAGCCGACGGAAAGAGCCTTTTCTGTAGCAGATGTAAGATCGACTACTGCGCTAACAAGAAACGAGAAATGGTTTTAATATCCTATGGGATTTTTACGGTTCACGCGGGAGAAATTAGAGCTAGGGTGCAAATCAGCAAATGGTGAGTATTGTCATATTATTTCGTTTTACGCATAAAAACTTTGGGATTAGGATTTTCTTAACAGCAATTATCAATATTGCCACGATCTAAAAGCCATATTGCTCCGCATCCATACGACACGCACACCAGCAGTCCATCGTGTGTAGCGTGTAGCGTGCATTCGTTTATCTGCTAACCACCACCGACCAGCAACATCATCATCATCGTCACCATTATCATCATCGTCCAGCTCCACGTCTAGCCGGTACACGCGGCCACATATCGTCGCTCGACAGTAGTAGATCAGTTGTACATTTAAGATAAGTTTTTTGTGTGTGAGTATGTGAGAGTGAGTGAGAGTGTGTAAGAGATTGTGCTTAGCTTAAGTTTGTTTATCTGTGATTGATTGTATATAATTGCGTTAGTCGTTGAGCGTCATAAGCTCCCACAAGCGAGCCATGGATGATTTGTCGGAAGATGAATCATCTATGGCGCAAAATGATGGGGTAGCTCTTAAAGTTTCCCAATCACGTGCTTATCCAGATAGTTCAGCTGGTCCTTGGGTTGTCTATTTTCGGGCTAAAACGAAACTTCTGATTATTTACCAGATTTCAAACGATCTGACGAAACGATTGTCGGTCGTGACCGAGATAATTAAGGTGAGACCCAATAAACTAAAAGTCGTTGTGTCCAACCTTAAACAAGCTAACGAAATTGCTGTCTCTCAGTTTTTTACACTGGAGTATTTAGTGTACATCCCAGCTCGAGGTATTGAGATAGAAGGTGTGGTCACCGAAGCGAGTTTGACCCCCGAGATCCTTAAGAAGCAGGGTGTTGGTCGCTTTAAGAACCCTCTGCTTCCTTCAATCAAGATATTCGATGTGCAGAAACTAGGCACAGTGTCGATCATTGAGGGTAAAAAAAAATACCCACTCAGACTCGTTTCGCGTGACCTTCTCTGGTTCAGTCCTCTCTCAATACGTCGAGTTGGGAAAACTTGGGGTTGTTTGTACCTCGGGTAATGATCTGCCAGAAATGCCAGCAGATGGGACATAGCCCACTGCGGTAATAAGGCACGCTGCTCCAACTTCGGGGAGAAACTTGAGGATGGCGCCTGCGCAGACAGCACACCAAAATGCGCTTTCTGCAAGGGAACTCCTCCTCATGCTCTTTCGTCATTCCCGGCATACAAACAATGCGGGGGAAAAATTAGAACGCTCGCTAAGACAGCGTGCTAGGCAATCTTTGGCTGAAATGGTGAAGAAAGCCTCACCATCACCCAATGCCAATACAAATCCCTTTGCTCCTCTGTCACATGACGAGTCCGACTTTGATTTGGTTGAAGAGGGGACATCAGTCAGTTTTCCGGAAGGTGCTTCACGATAATATGGATAATTTTCCAAATGAGGTCGGGGATTTGATCACTGTTCTGCAGTGGAATTGTCGAAGTTTGATTCCTAAATTGGAATCATTCAAATTTTTAGCTCACAATACCGGTTGTGATGCATTCTCTCTTTGTGAAACATGGCTCTCTTCCGAAATCAATCTTCCTTTTCATGATTTCAATATAATTCGTCTTGATCGTGAGGATTCACGTGGCGGAGGAGTACTTTTGGGGATCAAGAAGTGCTACTCCTTCTATAGAGTGAATTTTCCTCCTATTCCAGATATTGAAGTTGTTATTAAAAATAAAAGCCTTTACATTGCTTCAGTAGTTATTCCTCCTAGAGCCTCAATTAACCGAAAACAACTTTCAGAAATTGGTTCGGTCCTTCCTTCTCCACGGTTGATCATGGGAGATTTTAACTCTCACGGTACAGGCTGGGGAGAACTGTACGATGACAACCGGTCTTCCCTGATATATGACCTCTGTGGCAACTTCAATATGACAGTTCTTAACAATGGAGAAGTAATACGTTTGGCTGGTCCATCCTCAATTGGCAGTAGATTAGACCTCACACTGTGTTCGAATTCATTATCGTTGGATTGCACATGGAATGTGATTCAAAATCCCCACGGTAGTGACCACTTGCCCATACACATTTCGATTGCCACCGGGTTCAATCCGTCAGAATCCATCAACGTCGCGTATTATCTTACCCGATACATCGATTGGACAAAGTTTAGGACAGCAGTAGATGAAGCCGTAACGACGGTAGAAGAGCTTCCACCGCTGGAGGAATATAACTTCCTATCCAACCTGATCTTAGACAGCGCGCTTCAAGCTCAAACTCGACCAGTTCTAGGAACGTCATTTCGCAGGAAACCTCCTCCTCCATGGTGGGATCAGCAATGCACCGTGGTTTACCGCAAAAAGTCCGACGCGTTTAAAGTTTTCCGTAGACGTGGAACACCTGAGCATTAAAAAGTATACACGGCTCTCGAACGCGAACTTAAGAGCCTCATCAAGGCCAAGAAACGCGGATACTGGCAAAGATTCTATGTAAACACGCTTGAATAAATCCTTGAGAATAGAGCATTGCTTCTGAGTTTGGAAAAGAAAAATTTATGTAAAATTATGTTTACATATGGATGAATCAGATTTCTGATTCATTCGAAGATTAATCAATCGTAACAGGTTCATGTTATGTTCAAACTGTGGAGGAACAAGTGAAATTTTAAAATCTCATTTTGTAAAGCAAAATTTTGACATATGGCATCTACGAACAAACCAAATACACTACCGGCTAAAATAATTATATTCCAATCCTAATACCCCGTTCACACTACAACCTATATTACGTGATATAGAGTATCTTGATATAAGTATCTATACATCTAGTTTTCACTGAAAATAACAGGCATGCCATTTGATATCAAGATACTCTATATCACGTAATATAGTGTGTAGTGCGAACGGTGTATAACACGTGAATGCATCTATGGTGTTTGTCTATGCAGAAAACTCTAAATTATAGATATGTGGACAATAGTGACATAAGTAGTTTGATAGTTAGTTTTCTTTGTTTACGTATACTTATTATTTAAAAAAAAACTGAATTCCACATTATAAAATAGTAATAAATTTTATATTGAACCAAACTAACAGCTGCTTATTTGTTCGTATATTTTTTGAACGTATATTGTTCAATATATTTGAACGTATATAACGTAAAAAAAATTAACTGGCATTACAAACCTATAAAACAATAATGTCATATACGCTTTCAACAAATATGTTAAATCAAATAGAACAAAGAATTAGAATAATGCAGAAGCTGTTTCTTTACTAAACTATACTTAACAATTTATGCAATTGTACCTGTCTTCATTTATATTCGTTCTAGTAATAAATTACTGTCCACTCCTAGAGCCTCTCTTCTAGATGGGAAATTATCTGCTTTTGACAAATTTCATCATAACAGCTTATATTCCTTACGCACAACTAGTAATCTCACAGCAATATATTTTGTTTGGGAAGTTAATATAATTCAGCTTTACTTAGGTATTTATTTTATTGAAATTAATTAGTAAGGACAGCCGCAAATGAAAATAGTTTGCTCTTACTATTTGAGTGATCCTTGTTTAAAAGTTAAATAGTAATAGCCACTATTATGAAAATCATAGCCTTTAGAGGTTGCATAACGAACACTTTAAGCCATTTTCTTTGTTAGGCATGTATATTAACAACAACCTCTGATCAAATTATGAATTGATTATTTGTTCATTAATATCAAAACACATGTGGTCGGCAGTTTGCATTTCATTTGGAGATATTTTAATCGTCATAACTGTTGTGGTAATGCGTAATTGAACGTTGCAAAAACGTAACACTATTAAAAATCTCATTAAATTGCGTATGAGGCTCAAAAAACGTGTTTTAGGAGATCTTAAGTATCAGAACGCTTCATTGGAACAAGTTTGTATATAATTTGTTATGTTGCACTGGAGGTCAAAATTTCATCATAATAAACATCACATACACTGGAAAATATTAAGTATGCAACGTCATGATTAAGAATACTTAACTGCAAGTTTACAAAGGCAAACAGATCTCTACTAACTCCAATGTTTGTTTTGAATTGTCTTGGCAAACCATTTGAGCAACACCAATGAAATACCTAGTATATCGCATACGTAAAATAAACTCTGCTGTAACAAAATATGCTTTTTGTTACTGCAGATTTACTGAAATGAAACGTTAAAAGTATGTAGGTGTTGAATATTAAAGAATTTTTCAGTGAAAATGGCATAAAATATAGATAAAATAGCGAAAGGATGTTATAGTATAAAATAATAATACCAATTTTAATTGTATTCACATATCTACAGATTGTGATCCTGTAGGAAAAGTTATGGCCTATTTTTGAAATCCATCGAAAATTGCAATTTGAAAATATGTCCTGTAAGATGGAACACGATTCGTTTTTTGCTCGTAATATAGGGAAGCGGAACCTATTCTCACCATAGTACATATATCCATCACATTCTGCAGCCATCCAAACGTTAAAAGATTAACCAAGAATATATAATCCTGGCAAATAAAATTAGGTCTTGAATATAATTTAAAGCTACAAAAACGTTTCGGAGACTTAAATTTCGTAAAAATAATGAGCAATCAGATTTTCAACACAATTGCTTACCTTTGAACTACAAATTCGTCGTATTGATCTAACCATACTAGGGAATATACTCGAGCCAGACTCCAAGTTTTCTCTTTAATTGCACTATATCCTCACACATTTTCGGTGCGTAATTGCACAAACCATAAAAATCACACTTCACTTATTCCACCAGCCACACTAGAATCTACGAATACTTGATAAAATACTAGAAAACTATGGGATTAATTTTCACAATAATATAAATACGCTTGCACCTATTCTGAACCGTGTTTACAATCGACGTAATCGCTTGATGTTGCACTGCTCACATACTGTATAGCATACACATCAACGCTAGTGTGCGTTTTCAATCATTCATAGAGCATTCTATGCCCAACGTTATGGTGAGTCTTGTTGTCAATATTCTCATGGGAGAATAACAAACAAACCCTTTCATGTTGTCTTGGTTATACGCATGCTACCCAACACACGTGAAGTGCTGTCAAATGATCTACTTCATTTTTGGGTGTAGTAGTGAAGAGCGTTAACTTGTTTGTATTTTTTTCTTGATTAAAATCAGTACGATTAACATATGTACAAAGATGGGATTAATGTTTTTCGTCATATTATTAATATAGGTACATAGTAGTTTCAACTTTTCCGTATTAAATTGGAAGAAAATTATCAGAATCAAATGTTTTGTGTGTTGCTAAACGATTAACGGTAAATGGACGACAAAATTGTGAATAACTTGTGTACTCAGGGTTCGGTTTTCAGTGCAAATTCACCGATTTCCACTGGAGGTCTGCTTATTGAGCTCAATTAAGGTACCGCTTCCCTACATTTTTATTTTTTCGAAGATCTTTCGAAAGAGGAACTAAAAGGCTCTAAGTTTGCCCACGGCACTAATTATTTATAGTCATCAATAAAAATTATGGCCTTTTTTCGAAATCCATCGAAAATTGCAATTTAAAAAAAATGTATTGTTATATTTCAATTTATTGTTGATTCCATGGCATTTCCAAACATAAAAAATATGATTCATATGTTTTAAAACGAAAAAAAATGTGTTCTATCTTACAAGCCTAACAGTGTTCCATCTTACAAACATGACGTCATAAACACAAAACTTAAAAAATTGTCTCACTTTACGATTTGTTTGGAAATGCCTTTGGATCATAATAATATACCAAAAATGCTGGCCAACACAAATGTTAACCTTTCAATATCGATAGGAAATCTCCACTTATTAAGCACAAGAAATAATTGCTATTTTAATTATGCCAACACTTCCGAACATTGAAACCTGGAAGATCTAAATCGAATGAGTGTATTCACTCCAAAAGCAAATGAAAATTGAAGAATATTGAAAAAATTAGGTTAGCACTTGTCAGCGCGATAGTGTTGTCGCTGTGAATGTCAAAAGTGGCGCTGTTCTATCTTACAAGCCTTTCCTCTACACCACGTGGTGAGTGCATCTGAAATTATATGCCAGCCACTCACGCTCGCATACGCGTTAGCTTCGTTCTCTGCTTCTGACCAGCAAATGGCGGTTTTCTACATTGCACTGGTTTTCTTTTTTCTCTTTTCACACTCTGCCAATAATCAAAATCCCCTGCTATGAAGCGATTCTATATCGACTTCTAAACTGCTTATAATCATCACTCGCGACAAAGCGGAAAAATACTCTAACATAATCGTATATGTCCATGTGGCACAATACTAACAGCACTAACAAACACAACTAAGCTGATATTAACTCTGCCTCCGGGTACGGGGGCGAAGGATAAAAAACAAACAAAAAACGGGTAAAAATTGCCAACCATCACAATTTTTGAAAAGGAATCGATTATATTCACTACATCTTACACACAAAACACATGTAAATTTTATGATTTCACTGATCGTTTAAGTTGAATTACGAATATATTGTTTGATTTTATTTTTCGCGAAAAGTACGCAGCAAAAACAAAACACGTCAGTTTTCAAGCACGGCTTGCTGTGATCTTTTATAATATGTAGTTTATTCCTAATGTTGTCGTAATTTACTGATTGGTAATCAAAGATTTCCCCGAATTCATCGTCTAGAAGTGTTTCACAGTTATGCACAAACAGAGAATACTCGACTGTAGTGTGAAATACTGCATTTCTCCATATTGGTGATAATAATTCATTTACATAAAAGTCTTCGTAAATGTTTGTCAACAGCAAGTCCAAGTAGCAATTTGTTGATTTTTTACATGGTTAATTTGAGTTAGTTCTAAATTTGCAATTTCATCAAACATAAAATTTAATGTTTCGTTTTCTCCAAAGACTGTGAGTAAAATGTATTCGTTATCAATATCTGGAATGAAGTCAACATTTCGTTGGTTAAAATCACCATAAATATGTAGTTTAACTTCTGGAGATGAGCTAGACATAATTTCTTCAACAACACCGTAGAACTTTTCGTTTATTTCCTCAGGGCATTATTTGGAGGAAAGTAATTCCTATATATCATATGGGACACAAATGGTTTGGTATTGTTAATTGTTAATTTTTAATACCAAGTTGACATTCTTTTAATGTTTTTTGAAAGCTCAATGTATATAAACAACTTTGGCAAGATTAACTCAAATATGAAGATTCAAATGGGATTGATATGCGAGTACCGGCAGTGTAAATGTTGTGATATGTTGAAAACTAACTAGAACGCAAATCCCGTATTTATTCCTTCACACACTCGTGTCTCAACATTAATCGCCCAAGAGGTGACACCGAACAAGACACCCAGCAAGTACTGATAAGCATCTTTTAACGGAGTCACCCTCACTCTTCAGCACCGTTCTTCGCGAATCTGAACTGCTGATCGAGCAGAGCACATTTAACCCAGCACAATGAGAGCATGGGAGCGAGAGTTTGCCATTTTCAAGCGAGAGCGAGAGCCGATGGTTATTTGCGATCGTTGGGGGAGCTTTTGGGATGACGACAGCGCGCAGTTTCGCGATCAACCAACCAACAGCATAACAAACAGGTGAGCCGCCCGTGGTCCGAAAAGAGCCAAGAGCGCCAAGATGTGTGAACGAGAGAGGGAGAGAGAGAGTTCCACCTATCGGGAGGCTGTTTTGCTGGTGCTGTGTAGATTGTCAACGTTGTCGTCGTCGGTTCGAGATTTTCAGGATGCCATTGAGAAGTACACGGCGGAGAAGGAAAGTGCGCTTTTTTGTTCACTCCGAACGAACGATATCTAATTAGTCAGCGAGATCGATCGGCGGAACACACAAAGGGCGGTGATCGAAATCGAAGGAACAAACCAGCCGGAGCCGGAGAGTGTGTGAAAAAAACGAGGAGCCGGGTCAAAATCAGGGGTGGCGGTGCAACATAAGGGGGTTGAAGTGAGTGTGTGAAAACTTGGTCATTTGAGAACGTCGCGCCGCGGTTTCGACGAGTGGATCTTAAAAGTGTGGAAGGATATTTGTCGGAAGAGTTGTGTGAAGAAGTCAGATGGCAGTTGGAAGAGTGTACGGAAGTGCTTCTGCTAGGGGATGAGGTCACAGCTGTGCGATATGCGACGTCGCCCGCGAGCATGGATTCGAGTTGGCATTTGCTGAAACGCAATGATTGTTGTCCTGGTAGCGACAACGGGCGGGTTGCTGTGATTGCGAGTCATTAGTGAAAGACAAGCTGGCTTAGCTAAGTAAGGAATAATTTCCTAAAATAGACACCCGCTGCTCAGATCGGTGAGTACAGCGAGTGAGGAGGTGGTGAGGCGATCGAGAAGGAGAAGGAGAGAAGCGAAGAAACACTGGTCAACGATTGGTCGTACGACGAGGAGAGTACAGCTTTTTGCATGGGAATGGTTGGACAAAGGTGGCCCTGTGGGAGGCGAGGTGGTGACAAAGAGATGATGGGGCTGGATGACGGAAGAGGAATAGTGATATCGCTTTTCGATTCTTCGTCGCTCGTCGTCGCCGTGTATGTCGCGGCATTTTTTCTTAAACCTCTTCTCGGCGGTTTAGTCGTTGGGATTTTTTTTTTTTGCGCGGTTCTCTTCGTGTATCTCATACACTCTTCTATACACGCCTACCCTGCCGGTGTACCCCGCTTCATCTGCCGTCTCGCCGAGCTTTAGAGAGTCCGCGCTGAGTACAAACCTAACTTGAGTCCA
This sequence comes from Aedes japonicus, assembly GCA_034211315.2. NCBI lineage: Eukaryota > Metazoa > Arthropoda > Insecta > Diptera > Culicidae > Aedes > Aedes japonicus. Next base: position 144,980 of record JASCZW010002119.1, read on the forward strand.
TTCGTACAGTTGACTGGGCCTGGACTGGTGTTAAAAGATTTTAATTTTTGCATATAATGAACCTCTTATATCTTCTTATGTGTGAGGTTTCTATTCACCAGTTCTCGGACAAGTGACACCGCGAGGGCCGGAAGGGGAGAAGCCGCAAGCAACGGATTTGCAAACTAGCTCCTCTCGACAGCAGCAGCGACGGAGGCGGCGGCGGAGGAGCCTGCTTCTTTCTGAACTGCTTTGCTGCACCAACCAACACCTCTATATGTAAAACTAGTTGATTAACAGCTGCACACCGCACGCTGAAACTGGGAGAAGCGGCGATGTGTGTTACGGCTGTGCTATCAGATTTCTGCGGGTTTTGCCAGCCTGTCGGCCTGCCTGCAAGATTTTGCTACGATCAGGGCGCAATACAAGAGACTTCAATAATAATAATACGCAACCCGTCCCGTCGCCAGTGGAACAGTTTCTCGAGTGAGGTCAGGTAGTTGATGGTGCTTCTGAAATTGTGCTCCGAAACGGGTGAAAATTGCTGGTTTGTAAACAAAGTAGGCGTGTGAGAATCGTTCGGAGGAAAATTTGTGATTAAGATGATCGCAGTTGGCTGCACCGTCGTTGCACTCGTCTCGGTATGTCACATAGAGACGAACGTTCAATGTTCAAAGGGTCAACTTCCAAAGCACAAAAGGCTGATGAGGGTAAATTGAGTGTTGCTTTGTTGTTTGCATATTGTAATTAGACGAGAAATGCAAACAGCCTTTTCCACATTCCACGGTCGTCTAAATTGCTGCCTGGTCCAGGTTGGTGTGTTTATCTTTTTCCACATACTCACGTCGTCGTGTGTCTCTCCTAGAAGACCAGCCTTTTTCCTGTAACTGGAGGTCTTGTGGGCTGTCCTCGCAAAGTGGCTGGCTGTAGGGTGCTTGTTGCACCACGCAAACCCACACGACACGAATGCAATCTTGGTTCGGCGCTGAGAGGGCTTTGAAACCAGCACTGCACTCGTATGTGTGCATAAGGCAATTACTGAGCTAAGTGTGCCCACATATCTTGTGTACTTAAGAGCACCGGGGGCTCCAGAGGTGGTAGGTGGCAATTTGATGGATAACGCAATTGCTATGGATCATTAGATAAATAACTCGGAGTTTCTGCTTGTGGCGCTGCGAGAGGTTTTGTTTTTCGATTTCATTTTTCATTTTACCATTTGTTCTAAATTTCAAGATTTCTGGATTCAATCAGGTGATCATAGTGTCGTATCTTCCGTTGTATATGGCAAATGATGCACACATATTTAGTGGCAAAAATCCATGCAAAATTCCATATAATATTCATATATTTACACATCAACAGAACCTTCTGAGAAACACAAATGAAGTTTATACACTGAGTGAAATATATATATATATATATATAAGGATAAGACTCAAAAAAGCTTCCGTTGCGTTTATAGTTTCTGTTACTGTAAGTTTTTGGCCAATATTCTAGAAATTACACAGAACGCTGCACAGCTGATTTGATTAATTTGTGATGCAAACTATATAAGGAAATACGGTATAAGGCAAAGGTAAAATTTCAACATAAACGTAGTTATTGCATGAAATTAAGAGTAATTAATAATGGGAGTTCGGTGTTGAAGAAGGGTGCCAAACATACGCCCATGTTTGAAAACTCTACGGGAAGTAGGCCCCAAACATTGTCGATTGGATTGAGATCTGGGCTATATGCTGGACATTCGAGAAACGAATTTCTTGTCACGTGAAGAATGGCAAGCGGCGTTGTCCTTTTGTAATATCATGTTGTCAAATAGGATCAAAACTTCGTCCTTGAGATGTACATAGCTGCAGAATTCATTCTGATTGAAACGAAACACACTAGCAAGACCAAAACCTGCCCAGATCATGAGAGTTGTCCCTCATAATCTGGGCATTATTCGATTCCCTTTGTGGCTTTTCGCGTCTTATATCCTGCCAACAGTTTGTTGATCCTTCCGGTTCATCTAAATTGAACTGAACACCCAAATTTTCCCACTTTTTTCCCAGAATTGATACTTTTCTGCAAATTCAAATCGTGGTATTATTATCACTGCTTAAAGTTTGCTGCACTCGACGTTTAGACGGTGGAAGATTCAATTCCTTCCTGATATCACCCGGAGAAAGACTACGATTGATTGCCAATTGCTTAAATTCACGTTTTGCGCGTTCTGAAACCGATGATGGACGCCCTTTTCTCTTGATGGTCGCATATTTCTCACCTCCTTCCTGTTCTGCAGGCGATCGCACGGATTGTCAGTCCATTCTTCTGATGGGTCTGAATTTCTCCGCGTTCGAACTTTGAAAGGGTGGTAGATTTCGGCATTTTCTGAAAACCACATAATGAATATGAAATTCAAAATTCTCGGTCATAATATAGGTTGAATTCATGAGAGGTGAGATTACAACAATGGTAATATTTGTTTTAAAAACTTACGAGGCGCCAGTGAATGCAAAAACAATCAGCTTGTCGTTATAATTATTTTTTTCTAAGCAGATGAAAACAGTCGATATCCCGCGTTTAAAGACAAGTCATGACCGAAACTGTGTAGCAAACGAGAGATGACATTAAACACACACAACTGAAAAACCGAAACTCAATTTTGACGAATTGCAAATTTGTTGTTCTTATATATACTTCGTTCAGTGTATAGCAAATGAAACGTATGTGTGGCCACACATAGTGGTTATTTGTACGCATTTGGTTATAAATAGATCTCATTGGTTAATAATATTGCAAAACTTCATGTGTGGAACACATAGATATTATCATTGCATTTGTATCGGTGTAGTCACTCAGACGCTTCTTGTGTACGTTTGGGACTTGTCTGGGGTGAGAATCGAACTCGTGAATTTGGCGTGAGAGGTATGGATACTAACCACTAATTCGGGGTCCATAGAAAACGAAAACAACAAGCTGGTATCATAAAAGTAACAAGTTCTGTTATCTCAGATATCGTTTTGCTATCCACTGTTATCGCATAACAAATTAACTTATCACCATTGGCTTGTTTTGGGGGAGGCCCATATGACATAAGGTCGTTTGGCATAATGGCATTTGGCATAACAATAACTTGAGCTCAGTGGTCATTTGGCATAACGCTGTTTGGCGAAATGACCATTTGGCATAACACTCTTGAATAATGTAGAATCCATGTGGTCATTTGACATAATGACCATTTGGCATAATTTCATTGGGATAATATCATTGCTATAATATCATTGGCATAGGTTTTTATTCATTGTAATATTCCCTTCTTTTTAAATGAGCTGTTCTTCAAAATATGGCGTTCATGGAGTTCAGGGTTAAAATTGAAACTTGAACATTAAATGTTTTCTTCTTTGATGTTGCTTAGTTATGTTTGGCATGATTCACTCGAACCGACTTGAACGTAATTGTTTCAAATAGGCCAATATGGTATGTATTGTTATCTTCCTTTTTTATTAACTAAGCTCAAAAGATAAGCTCATAGTGAAATTAAATGCAATTTGCTCGCGATTACTAGCGAAAATTTAAAAAAATGTTTTCAAGGTTTAATTTTTTATTGTTTTTAAAAGTGATCAAATGAAGTGTTAAATTTTAAATTCTCCTAGTTTCCCAATCACAATCGTTCTACTAATACGCTCAAAAAAGTTTAAAAAAAAAATAGTGTTTAAAAAAAGTGAAAGTTAACTTAGCTGTTCCTCAAAATTTTCTCAAATTATTTTACAACCTATGATATAACTATTCTACTAAATAATTTATTATTCTCTTATATATAAACTAGCTGAACCCTGTGCGAATCTTGCTACGCATGCAACTAAATGAATTAAAATTCATTTATGGTGTTTTTTGTCAGAGAATCTGGTTAAAATATTTTCGTTTACTAATGTGTGTAATTTAAGAAAAAAAACAGAGGTTTGTGTTTTTGATTTAACCCTTAGTTTTTACCGGTTTTTCTTTATGCGTAGAAGCATTTCATAGACAAAACATTTATCTTCAAACGAAGCCGTATCCTGTCAGTTTGAATGTAATTTTCTCTTCTTGTGCATAATGTAGAGTAGCTCAAGCACCCCCCATTTTTGACTAAAAAGGAGTCAAACTTCTATCAGTACATGCTTCTTACCCGAGAAATACACATTTTGTGTTTAAGTTGCATGGATAATTCTCATGTTTGGTTCAAATTTCTGTTTTATTTGTTTGAGAGCCCTCTCCCCCTCCAGAGGGAAGGGGTCTCGAACCACCTTAGAAAAACATCCTGCCTAAAAAATTCCCACATGCTAAATTTAGTTCTATTTGCTTGATTAGTACTCGAGTTTTGCAGAACTTTGTGTTGCAGGCGGGGAAGAGCTTTGAACCACCATAAGAACCTTCTCCGGCCTCATCAACCCCTACATATAAATGTTCATAACAGTAGGTATAGTTCTCATGTTTGGTTGACATTTGTGTCTCATTTTCATGAGAGCCACCCCTACCAGAGAGGGGAGGAGTCTCAGACTTCCATAGGAAAATTTCTTGCCTTCAATATCCCTCACATACCAAATTTGGTTCCAGTTGCTTGATTAGTTCTCGAGTGATGCAGAAAACTGTGTTTCATTGATGAGAAAGCACCCCTGAGGGAGGAGTCTCGAACCATCATAAGAACCTTCCCCGACCCCATGAATCCCTACATAAAAAATGTCATACCAGTAGGAATAATTCTCATGTGTGGTTTAAATTTATGTTTCACTTGTATGAACCCCTTCCAAAGAGAAGAGGGGTCTCAAACCACCGTAGAACACCCCCCCCCCCCACATGTCATATTTGGTTCCATTTGTTTGATTAGTTCTTGAGTTATGCAGAAATTTGTTTCATTTTTATGGAAGCCATCCCTTTCTTGAGGCGGAAGGGGTCTAGAACTATCTTAAGATCCTTTTACGGACCCAAAAACCCCTGCATACAAATGTGCATAGCAGTAGGGATAGGTCTCATGTTTGGTTGAAATTTGTGTTTCATGTGTATGGGAGCCCTCCTTTCCAGAGGGAGGAGGGGCTTCGAACTACGTTAAAACATTGCCTTCAAAAACTCGCCCATACCAAATTTGGTTCCATTTGATTTATCAGTTCTCGATGTATGCAGAAATTAGTGTTTCGTTTGTATGGGAGCCCGCCTTTCCAGAAAAGGGGGGGTTCGAGTCTATAAGGTTCAGACAGACAGAAATAGAGATAGATGTATGTTCCAAATCAGAATGCCAAATTGCTTAGAAATTGATCTAATTTTCTAGTATTTATGCCAAATGTTTCTGAAGAAATCTTAATTTGCAGATTTTCAATCCAAATAATCTTTATATCAATTGAATTTTGAATGTCTACGTTATGCCAAATTATAATTGTGCCCACTAAACTTGAAGCAGCTTTCATTCTCCGATATCTATGCCAAATGGTGTTTATGCCAAATTACCGTTATATTGTTATTTTTTTCTTTGTTTGTTGCCAAATAGCCATTATTCCAAACGGCATTTATGCCATTTGACCATTGATTATTCAACCTCTTATGCCAAATGACATTATGCCAAACGACTTTATGCCAAACGACCTTATGTCATATTTTGTTATCATATTTTATCATTTTCACCATACAATTTTTGGCTACATTTACTTGTTGAATACAAAACATAACATACAAATTAATATTATCAGCATATTTGAACAAGAAATTTAATTTTTTATCAAAAGAATTATTTCAGATATTACCGTAAGAATTTTGATTTCAAATTGATAACATTTGCATTTACACCCTCAAATAGCAAATCGGATTGGCACGACCATCTCCGATAGCAATGAGACTTTGCACATTACATGGTATTTTTCATTGAAAAAAAGTAAATTTTGCTTGACTAACTTTTCATAAGGGAGCATGCAAAAATTTGATCAATTTTTTTTTATTTCAAATCTTTGTCATGCTTGTCGGATCAAATTGCCGTCTTAAACAAAGTTGTAAGAAATTTATTGTTCTCTGAGCAAAAAATACACTGCAAAAAAAACAGTAAACTATTGTGTAAAAAAACACAAAACAAATGACACCCGCATCAAATTTTTTTTCATGTTTTTTTATTAAAGAAAGCAGCACTCCCGTTCCATTCTAGTCAGTGATTGAGTAGAATTGTATTTCTTTCTCTTTTTCTCACCCTGAAATGTTACTAAATTTTCGTAAAAAAGTGGATCAACTCAATTTTTTAGTAAAATTTCATTTACAATTCTACTCAGTTACTGACTAGAATGGAACAGAAGTGTGAAGTTATGCCCTAATAGCTGGTGAAAAGTTTTGGACGGATATTGCTTCCAGAGAGGGGAGGGGTCTTAAATGAGCAAATGAATAATTTTTGCTTTCAAAAATGTTCACATGCCAAATTTGGTTCCATTTACTTGATTAGTTCGCGATTTGTGTTTCATTCGTATGAGAGTCCCCCCCCCCTCCAGAAGAAGGAGGGTTCTCAAACAACCATACAAACATTTTTTTGCCTTCAAAAATCTCCACATGCCAAATTTCGTTCCATTTACTTGATTAATTCTCGAGTTATGATGTAGAAGGAAGGTCAAGATTAAAATAAATTAAATTTGTTGTTAGAAAAACTTTCTTTCCTTAAAAGTGCCCATCTCGCGAGGTATGGCGAACTTTTAGACAGTTATATTACCTATATTAAAAAAAAAATTCCGTTTAATTTATGATAGTCATTTTTTGCAAATTGACTTTAAATTTTAAAACTTTTTTTTTAGCGTGTATGAATGAATTTTACAATTTTTACTATTTTGTTTATAAAAGCTACGACGATTTTCTAAAAGTCACCCATACATCACTTTTTTGTAAGTCTTTTTGTTTTTGAGTTATGTTGATTTAAAAAAAAAACGATCAAAAAACTTAAGCCCTTTTCAAATGGTAGTCTAGATAAATTTTGAAAAACAAAGTATGCACAGTTGCTTGAAAAGACATAGTCTGCCCACCCATAAAGTTTCATTGAATTCTGAGAGGGTGCTGCCAGTCACGAAGGCGACTTGGCGTGAAATTCGTCATGTGCATTATTTCGTCACAATCTGTCAAGCCGTTATCGAGATGGCTTCCAAGCAGAAGTACTTTGACAACAAATTATAGGCGCGGTCGTGGAAAATCCAGACCATCCCCATAGGCGGATCGTGAAACAGTGGGGAATATACAATTCGACCGGGTCCCGTAAGGCGGTTGTATAATCCAACTATGCAAAAACATTGCTAATATGTGGGATAATATCATGCGCAGCATAGAAATTTACATTTTATCGTGTAAAGTTGTCTAAAATATTGTATGTTTAATCTGTTTTTAGAATATTTCTTGTAAATTGCTGCTTCATGTAAACTGCAATATAATTTTACACGCACTAATATTTACATCACAATGAAAATTCAGATTTTTTTTCTGTGTTCGTTAAAGATGTTTGCTCTCTACACAGATAAAAAGAAACATTGAATTTTCTGCGTTATCTACGGCACATAAAGGGAATGCAAGATTTGGTAGAAATTAATGGGTTATTTCATGTAAATATAAGCCAGATAACGCCTGAATCTAGCCTGCTGTATGAAAGATTGCAGTCATTGTTGAATGGCGCATGAAATATTGCAAACAATTTCGTTGATTACGCCTCCTTTAGCTTAGAATTAAACGAGGGGATATTTTACGCACTTGTTAAAATTAATTAGTTTTTTTACTGTGTAGCAAAATCCGTTGAATGTGATGTGGTTTGAAATCAATGTGAATCTGGATTGAAATCCAATTTTCTACTATTGGGTAGTTTTTGATCTAGGTTTCTCGAAGAGCCCCAATAGCATATAAATATATATTTGTGCATCTCTTTAAGCTGGATGGAAAGTAATCGATTAATCGATTAAAATACCTTTGTAATTGATTACCTAGCTTTCGATAAGATGTCTGTCGGGATCCCAGCCGTCTGTCAAAAATATGTCAGTTGCAGACTCAATCGATTATTTTCCATTTGTCAAGTTTACGTGAAAATTAAAATTTATTCGCGAATTTGGAGATAGTCTTAAAACCCACTAAATGGAGATTAATCTTAAAACAAACATAGACAAGAAATCAGCGTATCGTTCCCTGATCCCGTCATCCCTGTTGTCAACCCTTTTTTCCAACATCTCATCGAAGTGCAGAGGATTCCTCAGCTTACAACAAAGCGAGTATCATGTCAACACCTAGCATTTCTCGTTATTTGACCTGCATTCTGGCGGTGTTATTGCTCCAATTTAGGATCACCAGTATTTACACATTGAGGATGCATGTTAGTCCCAAGCATCATCTGTTGGTTCTCTGCGTAATTACAGCGGTTCTGGCAATCGCGGAGTAGCGACCTCGAGCGGTCAATCATGATCCTTCTAGTTCATGTAGATCTTGAGACACTAGAGTTCGAAAAATTGTTTGCTCATCAGGATTATCTAGTTGTTGCTATTTGATTGTCGAGGGAAGTTTTCGATTATTCTTCTGCTAATATGTTGGAAATGTTTACAATTTTTGCCACAACTTAAGCAATCAGAACTGATTCGACGTAATATGCCTTTTTTCATTACCATGTTTCCGATGATTAAATCGTGGCAATAAGGTCTTAAGTTCTCTTACCGGTTTTCTTTTCTCTAGACACGACCGTAAAACCGGGTAACCAATATTGTTTTGGGTTGGGGTTTTTTAGTTGATGCGTAGACAATTTTCTGTGAATGAGATCAACAATAATCCTAATGGGATTTGATCATGTGACATCATTGAGTGATTCAACCTGTTTCTGATAACAAAAAATGTTCTTGTTGAAATGTCAAAAAGGTGGAAACTTTTTGTTTGCCGATATTACTGTAAGTTATTTATCTTTTTTACCACCATCTCAAACCGTCGATCAACCTCAACAACACCTGCTGCGAATATTGACTCTCCCACCTCAAACCAAACCATTAGAACTGAGAATCTCAGATAGACATCTAGAACCCCAATTGCTACCTCACTCACTGGTCGTCTGTCTCGGTTGTTGACAAACACACAACCACGACACTACTACTATCCTCATGATCATCGATCGAATAATTGCGTTTCGCCCTAAAGGCGTGCAGAATTACCCCAACAGACTACAAATCCCCTTGTGGATCATCGGTAATTCTCAACTCAACTATTCTCGTTCCTCCATCGCACGCTACGCAAATCTGTCTGATCTATGAACGTCGTCAGGGGCAGAATATTAAGTGATTGCGTCAGCCGCAGCAGAAATGTCACGTAATTTATGGCAAAACGCCCATCGATCGATTGACATCCTGCAGCGCCTGAGCAGATTGCGATTCAAACGAGACTCGCTGGAACCGAAACGAAATGCACACAGCTGGCCATGCATGCATGCTGGCGGAGAGTGACGCATCGCTCGCTGCAAGCGCAAAGGGTGCATGCGAACACTCATCGTGCGTGAGCTCCAGCTAAGAGCTGGGTTCGCGAGGTGCAAGGCGAGGAGGCGAGAAGACTTCAACGAGCTTTGAAGCGACAAACTTTCTTCCACACTTTTTGCTCCGCGCGCGCGCGTTTCTTGGGTTGCTTCGATTCATCGTGAGTGAAAAAAAAAAATAAGAAGCGAAGAATGACACTTGTTCTGCTTCCTTTGTATGCGCAGGTTGCTTTGTTGGAATTGGAAGGTGAACATGGGCGGTTGGCCACTGCTGTTGTTGACTACTCTGATGCTCGTCGGAGTAGTCCGTGGAAATCGTGAGCATAAGGTGCGAATCAATTAGCATTGGCAATCGATTGTGGTGAAACTCGAAGATTATTCGTTTCAGGTTCACAACATTGTATTGTATCCGGATAAGCACTCGTGGTGTTCGACGAGGAATATCAGCCAGGTGATCAGCTATCCGGGCTGCAAACAGGTGACGATCGATAACAATGTTTGCGTGGGAGCTTGCTTCAGTTACTCGATTCCCCATACCGAGCCAAGCGATCCCGGAGAAGTGATTGGACCGTACTGCGATAGTTGTCAACCGTCGGAGACTTCATGGCATCATGTATGATTGATTATCATTAATTATCCGTCTCTACTTTTGTGACAATAACAACCTTTGCTTTTGTTTTTAGGTTACTTTGGATTGTTCGGAAAATTCCAGTAACAATGGTGACGAAGAGTCCAAGCCTTCGGTTTTGGTAAAACGAGTTCAGATAATCAAAAACTGTTCGTGCACATCGTGTGAAAAACAGACTCACAAAAAGCACCAGCATCATCACCAGGAAGAGCAGCAGGTCAATCAGGTGACGTCAACCACCGCTTCGCTTATCCAGAACGACATTCCTGAACTGTTGGAGGTGGTTCCGTACAGTGAGAACGATACCGAACCAATCCATCACTCACCGATCCACTCGCACCAGAGTGGAAACCATGGGACGACCTACATGCAGCAGCATCAACTCAACCACTACGAGCACAACAGTCACACCGAGAATGTCAAGAAGCTACTTCACCAAAAAATCACCGGCCTTCTCAAGAGCATCGAGGAAACCAACTCCAAGCATGACCGTGAGCAGTTGGTCGAAATGATCAAGCTTATCAAAGGCTCGAGCGATCGCAACTGGGACGACCTGGTGGAATCCCTCCAGTCCGAGAACGCCATCTTGGACTTCGATCGGCTTCGAGCGGAGCTCGAGACGGAAGAGGATCCGCAAATCCACGTCAAACCCAAATCATCCGAGCATGAAGACCACGAACGATTGCTGAAGCATCAGTTCGATATCCTGAATCACCACCCGCACCACCATCCCCATCACAACCACCATCATCACGCGGGGGAAAAGCTCGATGAACACCATCACCTGCAACGGGGTCCGCATGGTTCGCTGGTCATCACCTCCGACGAGCACGAAATCAAGGAGAAGATCAACATTCACTCGCACGAGCTGAAACCGAACCACGCCGGGACGATTCTAACCTACGACAACCATCACAGCGAGCACGGCCGAAACCATCGCCACGGAGCGGATGGAGCTGCCACCGATCATAGCAACGTAGGGCAGGAGCAAAACTGAGATCGGAAAAGAATCTGTTTGTTTTTAAGCTTCTAGTCGTTAGTGTTTTTTTTTTTCTTATTTCAAATTGAGCTTGTCTTTCTTATATCTTCACCATTTTTTTTTTTTCAATATTGAATCACCACGCAATCGTGAGTGAAAATAGGTTTTTATTTTTTTATATTTTATCCGTAAACAAATGTGTTTATATTTAACCCCCAGAAGCACACATACACAAATGCCCAAATTGAACTAGGTAATGCCTTTCGTTTAAGTTAATATTTATTATTTTTTTCTGTTGGAAAGCTGGCCTCTAGACAGAAATGGAAGTGAGAGAAGTTCGGGTTTTTTGTTTGTTTTCAAATGCTATAATTGTTCTTCTGGAACAGAGAAAACCAATACCACCATCCACCCCCACCACCCCCTTCACCATATAACTGTAGATCCGTGAACGGATGCCTTGGGTAGTCATGTTTTAGTTATGTTTGCCACAAATAGTTGAAACGAGTGATCGTCAAAATTAATTGAATAAATTGTCTTGAATAAAGTTGACTATCATTTAACACATTATTTAGGGAGTTAGTTGTGCTAGAATATTAAAAAGAGAAGGACAATAGCCTAGATATTTTACTTTCAGAAAATGAAGAGAATTTCCATAGAAAATATATACATTTGAATTAGACTTTGACAAAGTCTACGGAATAGAATCAAAAATTCATCGTTGCATTTTCTGTGGACAGTGGACAAAGGTTAAACTAGATTTGCGCTTGCTGAAATACGATTTCAAATACATCTTTAGAATTTTCGGAACTTTTTATTGTGAACTCGTTTGTCACTGGTTCTAAATTTTTGCTCTAAACCTCGAAACTTTTGGATAAATGTCAAAATGGAATGTTTTTGAGGTTTAAGGCTAGTATGCAGATCAAAAGTAATGTGCATTAGGATAGGACAAGAAATGGTACAGTAATGCTTTTACTGTCGGAATTACTTACCTTGTATGCAGCTGAAAAGGAAGGAAAACTTCGTAACGTTAGTAACGCCTGCTCATGCAATCTAAATGGGGCTGTCACTTTTCCATGCGGAATAATATTCCGTTCGATTATTTCGCAAGGAAAACTGACATTCCACCCATACTTGAGCAGTTGTCAAAATTACTTCGGTAGAAATGGCGAAAATTACTTCAGGTCTTTACTTGTCAGCTGCATACTTGGCTTTACTTGTGTGAAATGAGAACATAATAGTAACATTACAGAATTCCCTAAGAATTGTTTATGCTTGATGTTTACTGTAAATTAATTATTTTTTATGAAATTTCATTTTATTTTATTCTTAGGGTTGTGATCCAATATATTACAAAGTAAGTGATCAACTTAACATTATTCAATCGTTGAGAAGCCATTCATAAACCACGTAGACTTTTCCTTGGGGTTGGCCAAAGTCTACGCTCCATACAAAATTTAAAAAAAATTGCATGGAGAAAAGTCTACGTGGGGGGAGAGGGGGGGTTTGAGATTTTCAAAAACGAGTCTACGTGGTTTATGAACAGGCCCTTAGCTAATTCTACTATTTAGTTTTCACCATTTAATAATGTGAACAATTTGTTCTATTTAAATTTGTTTTCTAACGAAATACTGGAAAATGAAGTCAGCCTGTTATCTTTTAGATCGGAACTTCGTGTTTGAGCGCGTCCCTTCCATAATGCAGACCCACACTCTAGCATAGGCGCAACAATCTGCCCGAACACAGCCAGTTTGTTGACGGTGGATGCTTTTGACTGACGGTTAATGATTGGATGCTGAACCTACGGATACGGATCTTAATTCGATGCGGGTTTCAGCCGCGGTGTGGAAACACAATTGTTTGGGTTTTGGCCGCGTTCACACATATCTTCCAGTTGGTGAGATATTTGGTGTAGGTATTCAGTTCGGGCTGGAGCTTTGATACGAGGGTTCGCATAACTCGTCCTTTATAACTGAGTACCGAATCACAGCCATTCAAGTTTGATTCTCAGCGTGTGTAAAATTCCACAACCGTCAATTTAAAAAGAATCGCCAAATGACAGTCAGCAACTAGCAAAAAGCAAATCTGTCTATTTTGTTGGCGCTATGTGGTATCTAATTGCACGTCAAAATATCGTGTCAATATCGGGTGGCGTGAAGCGAACAACGGAGTGATTATTTTGACATGCTAGAAGATACCGCAACTTCACCACATCAGTGGGCACCTCGACTAAGTGAACTACGTGGCGTTAGTGAAGAAGTTTCTCTAACAGCTTGCTGAACAAAGAGATTCTTCAAAATTCTTCATGAAGAGAGTCAAATCCCGGTGCCCTAATATTGTTGGTGGACTTAATGGTATTCAGCTGGACGCGCTGATTTTTCGGTCATTTGGCATCTCATTAGGCGCATTAGTTAGCTGATTTCGGTGAAATTTGACAAGTTCCGGTATTTTTTTACCGCAATACTGTAGAAATTCACAAAAATCCGGTAAATCGGATTACCGAACGTTCAGTTGTTGAAAGTTCGGTAAAAAATTACCGAATACTGTAAAATTTTGTAAGTGTGTACATTCTAGGTTCTTTGGAACTGCCGCCTAATATAGTTTTTTTGGGACATTATTCGCCTGGTTTCGTCATCAAGGTTGGTCAACTTACATGTTATCGGGGTTGTCGGGATGAACCATTGCTCTGCCACGCCGAAATAATCAGAGAGCACTTGCAGCACGTCGTCTTACTCACTTAGATTATTTTTTTACAAAAATCTGTAAAGTTTTACCGAGTTCTCAACAGCTGAACGTTCGGTAATTCGATTTTACGGATTTCGGTGAAATTTTACAGACATCCGTAAAATCCGATTACCGAACGTTCGGAGCTGTTGAGAATTCGGTAAAACTTTACAAATTTCTCTAAAATAATCTGAATGTGTATGTTTGCCGTCGTTGATAGTGCCGGATTGTCGTGCACTCGATCCTGAACGAGCCGCTGGCGATGATACCAGTTTTTTTAAAGATCATTTATTTATACAAGCTTAATCGAACCAGCTTTACAGAGCCAAGTTTTCATATTTGTATACATCAATTAACTTAAAACTAACGTTAAGAGGATGCAATCGATTACTCGCAGCCGTCGCGAGGTTAATAGAAATGACACGAATGGGAAGATGGGCGGGAATTTGAAGTTTGGTTTACATCACACATTTATTTTAAATTCATACAATTTTTGGGTCTTTTATAATTTGAAAATTTTTGAGAAAGAAAAAGAACACAAACAGATATAAAAAACGAATATTAAACATAAAAGGATAAACAGACTACAATCTAAGGCTAATGTTAGTTAAAAACACATAAATGAGTTTCACCAAATCACCTCAGCCAAAATATCTCGAACTGGCCATTGGGTTGTCTTCCTCGAGCCCGAAGGGAATCTTAAAGCTCAGATCTGACCAAATTACGTAATCTGCGTCCTGGTAACCTTGTCCACATTCACAGAGATTGTTGTCGCTCAGCCCAACTCGGCATCATGAGCGTTCAAAGAATAATGATTAAACATTAGGCGGGACATCACAAGAATGATATCCCCAAACCAAGATTTCTTCGGCACCTTTGGGATGATAGAATGTTGCCATCGCCCTAAATCTTCTTTACTCCATTTATGCTGCTGCTAGCTGACGAGTGAATGTTGACGAAAAATAGGGGAAAAAATCATTGAAGGCGATTTGTCGATCATAAACATCGCCTTTCATAGCGCCCACCGTTGCAAGCGAGTCCGCTTTCTCATTCCCCAGAATTGAACAATGAGATAGGACACACACAAATGTGATGATAAAATAACGCGAAGATAAAGCACTTAGAAGCACCTGTATTTTCATGAGAATAGCCCAAGGGTGGATCGCTCAGCACACTTTTCTCATGTGCTATTTTTCTTTAGTGTGTCTACAATTGATGCAATGCTCTATGGGTTCCCGTAATGTACCGAAGGTGCCGATGTGTTGATAGCCCAAATTGTTATTTTCAGCTGAGCCCGGTAACCAGGCAATGCATATTGGCAAGGTTGCTGGTTTCTTATTTCTATAAGCTCAACTGTCAAAAGTGTTCCTCAGTGTGCCACATTATGGCATTATGAGCCAATAGGTCTGTGCCATTACAAAGAGGAAAAAAACATGACGGATTGGAAATAGAAGTGCCGCAGTTATGAAACACTTATTCGTCTAGTGTGTAAGACATCGTGGCTAGCACACTGTTCTAAGCGACTTACCCTTGGTTAAAAAGATAAAGGGTGTACGGAATCAAATTGCGACACACACAAATATTCAGGAAAATTCGCCCGTTTAACTAATCATATTTAAACTTTCAGTGAGTAAAATAAAACATGTTATGAATATTTTCCCATGTTTGTTTTATTCAATTTCAATTTCATATCCAAATGCACGAACCTTCTTCTTTACACTACTCATAAGGTGCTGTACAACATTTGGACCAACTTTTTTTTTGCGTGGCAGTCTATTTTTTTCCATATCTACCTCCGATTTCACTTCCTTAGGATGCTTCCAAAGTGTCTGCTTCATGATGACCCAGTACATTTTAATTGCCGCAGTTCCGGTGCGTTCGGGGGGTTGAGATGCTTCGGCACGAAATTGACCTCCTTAGCCTTGTACCACTCCAAAACCTCTTTCAAGTAATGGCACGAGACTAGTTCCGGTCAGAAAATTGTAGGACTATCGTGTAACCTCAGAAGGAGGAGACGCTTTTGGAGGCATTCCTTTAGGAACACCTGCCCATTGACCGTTCCAGTTGTCACGAATGGGGTGCTCCGCTTTCCACACGAGCAAATTGCTTGCCAAATCATATATTTTTTGGCAAACTTCTGCTTTCTAACGTCCTCAGGGACATCGAATTTATGATGAGCAGTGAAAAACTGGAGCCCCGGAAGCTGTCGAAAGTCTGCTTTTAGCAACGTCTCATCATCCATAACGAGGCAATGTGGTTTTGTCAATATCTGGGTGTAAAGCTTCAAGTGTTTTACCTACCGTTCATCACGATTAGACGCCTTTGCACTTAGTACGTAAGCAGTCCTTCACGTTTTTTTGGCATTTGCACGAAAGTTTTGGTTAGATTCAGTTTCTTCGCCACATCTCGAACTGAACTGTTGGGATTCCTCTTGAAAGCTTGAACTACCCGCTTGTGATCCTTAACACTATACGGAGATCAATTTTTGCCACTTTTTTCTTTCCGAACGATAGTCAAACGTTCGTGGTACCGATTTATAAACACGAGACACCGTAGAATGAACTGGGTTTCTGCTGATGGCACGATGACAAAGATCCGGATTTTCGAGGTACGTGCGCAAAATTTCTTTGCGCCGCTGTTGTTCTTCCGACTCCATATTCACAACGATTACACATCTGATAGTAAAACTTACACGCTAAGAAAACAGTACCCAGCGGAGCAGTTAAGTGTGGGAAGTCAACTTTGGGTATGTTTACCTACCGTTGGGTTCAAATAATTTAGTTTTAGGTGAAAATTTACCCAAAAGTAAGTAACTTATACCCAACTGTAGGTAAACATGATTATACCCCAAGTTGGCATTCCACATTTAACTGCTCCGCAGGATACTTTTTTTTAGCGTGTACACAGCGTAAACAAATACACATTGAACTAATTCCACCCAAAATAGAACTAATTCCACCCAAAATAGAAAATTCAATAGAAAATACCCAACACTCAACGAAATAATCTGTCGATATTCATAAGATTGCATTATGATTATTTGCTATAAGAAATCAGTATGAATTTCATAAATTTGTCTTATGAAATATAATGATGTCGAAAAAATAAAAATATGGAGCAACCTGGATTCGAACCTTGAACGTTAAAGTTACACTTGTAATCAGGAATGCTTAAAAGCGTACAAGAACAACGTCGTGTGAAACAAAATACATTCATAAGTCCGCCTTATGAAATTCTATAGCATCGTTTTTAAGTTCAACGTTATGAAATTCTTAAGATTATTTGGCTGAGTGAACGGGTAAAAAGTTACAGCCATTTAAAAGTGGTGCAATTTGATTCCGTACAACTGTTGGAACAACCTTTCTTTATGAGACCCCCCTTCTTATATTTGAAATTTGTACTGTAAAGTTAGTGAAGTTACTCTGCCAAACGAAATTTTAAGACATCACCTTATATTTGCGTTATTTCCATTATTTATTGGAATAGAAACGTAATGAATGTCCCAATTGTTTGGTGCAAAAGTACACTCAGAAAATTTTACTGATAGATTCTATGTGTCCACACATAGATTTTTGCAATCTGCTTTGTACAATGAAATCTATGTGCAGGACACATAGTTTTTTTTGGTTCCATCTAAAATTCACGTGTGGCCGCACATATTATTCATTTGACACATACTTTTCATGTGCCCACATAAGGGGATTATGTTGATGTATGGCAAATCAAATCTGTTAGAATTACTTATGGATTTTTACCATTAATTATGTGCAGATTTTTGTTCGTGTAGTGAAATCACTGAGTTATTAACGTTCAAAATCTAAACATATTTCGTTACGCTTCATCTTTTCGCACTTGCATCGTGTACTCCAATATTTAAAACACAGACGTAGTTCTACGCAAATGTCCAAATGTGTGTTGATATCGGCATCCATGCATCTAATTTTCACTGGAAATAACGTGCATGGCATTTGATCTCAAGATACTCTGTATCACGTAATATAGGTTTTAGTGCGAACGGGGTATAATCAACAATCAATATGCAACTAGCGGTTTGAAATTGATTCACTGTTGTAGACACCCTTGGTCCGAAGTACACCTTGAAGCCAGCACTTTGCTATACATATTTGTGCCTTTGGTTTGATTTGCTGTGTTATTTTGACAGAATATTTGAGAGTGTGTTCGTTTGAGTTCATTATTAGGGGCGCATCATTAAGCTTGGGACCGAGCTTTGGACCGATGTGCTAGTACTGACTGAGCCAAGAAAAAAATCGCATTTGTTCGGTTCCTACTAGTCTTAGAGTTAGTCTATGGTTCTACGTCACCATTATAGCATCCGTATCGGGCGCAACTATCTGGGCGACTAAAATACTCAAGCTGTCATTTTAGTTTAGCCACGCAATCTCACACCGGTCGCTACTATATTTTGTTACCGTGTTCTGTATCGGTCGCTGCTAAACTAGTGCTCCATCATCAGTTTGACAGATTCGGTGACCGTCATAAATATAATCAATTGCGATGGTTTTTTTCGTGATTTCTCTTGGAGAGACGTTCGGTTGGTATGAAAAGAACCATTGGATACAGTGGTCTCTCTGGGAACCACTGGGGTTTGGTACATAAATATAAATGTCCTTTCCAATAAGTTTCGCCAAATCACCCCAGAGGTTTCCGGAGGGGCCATTGTGGTAAATTATTCTTTTCATGCCTACCGAAGACCTCTCCAGGTGAAATAAAAAGAAAGAGCTGTCGCACGACGTGGTTTGGTACAAAAACACAAGTGTCCGCTCCTACAGGTTCCCCCGGGGCACCTCAGAGGTTTCGAGAGGCCAATTTGGCTAATGGTTCTTTTCAGGCCTACCAAAAGTCTGAAGAAAAAGAATGAAGTAAAAACATGAAGAAAAAAACCCCGGGAATCTGTATTGATAAAAATTCTTATTATTAAACCAAATTGACTTAAAGTTGATAAAGCAATAATTTTTATTAAATCAAATTTAAAATTTACCACTAATCCTTATTGCGTAAACAAAAATAAACAACAAACTAATTGGAGATTTTTGAAAAAAAAAAACCCTCTCTCGCGCCAATATAACGTTGCTAAATTTGAGCGCATGATGCTTTTCGATAGTCGCGCCACAATTTTGCTGGCGCTTTCAGTTGCACCCCCCCGCATAACGAAAAACAATTTGCTATATAGTCAAAACCATATTTCGAATAAAAGATATATTATCACATTTTATGTTATTGATAACGAATAGTTTAATCTCATTTTCACCATAAAACCTCTACATTTACACATATTGTTAATGTTTGCCATATTGTCATTGGAAGGTTTTTTATTGTCTGCACTTGGTCTGGATTATAAACCAACTTTTTGGCATAGAGTACAGCAAAAAATTTGTTCGTGAAAATTGCCATTTTTTTATAGTAACCTAACTTAACCGCCTATTCAGCATATTGTTATTCGGCCTTTTACCATCTGACATATTGTTAAAACTATATAGGAGATTGTTAGTTTATAGTTGTCAACTATAAGGGTAAATGTCATAACAATAACGGAAATGGTCGTCAACAATAAATGAAATGGTCCAGGAATGGTTTGTGATTATGCGGGCCGATACGGTTTGAAGTGATGGTGAGGGCTATCAAATATAGTTTAGTCGCACACCGCTACGGATGCTCTTACGTACAACCAGAGTTGGTAAATGTACATTTTTTTGCAAACCATTCACCCGCTGCGATATTCGAGGCCCACACACCACCAACGGTTTGTGTGTACAGTTCGAGCGAACGTGGCGATAGAAAACAGAAAAAGGAAAATGTATCCCTATTTCTGCCGATAGTTTCAAACAGTTTAGAAATGATTTGTTACTGTTTATAATAGCTTTATTAAAAACGCACGTATTTGGTTATTTTCAATTATAAGTTACTAACTATAAATTAGAAGAAAAATTAGTAATCTCCATTTAATTCCAACTACCTTTGCTTATCTTCGACAGATACGCGTATTTCGTCTACAATGTGCAGACTTCTTCAGTGTCTCGTACTAATAACTCGACTGAGTTATTAGTCGAGTCGAGTTATTAGTACGAGACACTGAAGAAGTCTGCACATTGTAGACGAAGTACGCGTATCTGTCGAAGATAAGCAAAGGTAGTTGGAATTAAATGGAGATTACTAATTTTTCTTCTAATTTATAGTTACAAGTATTCCACTAAACAGCTCAAACCCTCTAGGATTCAATTATAAGTTGTTAGTATCCATTCTTATGGTTTGATTCCATATAATAAACATCGTATGTATGCAGTTATAACATAGACTAACTCTAAGACCAGTAGTTCCCATACAAATACGATTTTTTTCTTGGCTCAGTCAGTACTAGCACATCGGTCCCAAGCTCAATAATGCGCCCCTAATAATGAACTCACACGAACACACTCTCAAATATTCTGTCAAAATAACACAGCAAATCAAAACAAAGGCGCAAATATGTATAGCAAGGTGCGGCCTTCAAGGTGTACTTAGGACCTAGGGGTTCTACAACAGTGAACCAATTTCAAATCGCTAGTTGCATATTGATTGTTGGTGCAATGATCTATAGGACTGTCTCGTAGTTTTTCATAACAGTGTAGACTTCCAGCCTTGAAAGGGTTCTCTCATTTCGAGGGGTAGGATACTACTGATCTCTTACACACTAAATTGCCAGCCTACTGCGTTAGTGTTCGTGTGCTGTACCACAAGCGCCTACTCGCACCCGGAAATCATGTCGGATTTCTGCTGTCCTTGGTATTGGTGTACGGAATGGCAGTGTAGAGGTACGAAATTGAAACGCAATAACTTCTCGTATGACATCAGAGCTCCGCTCGGTGATGGCTGTTACTTTGGTTTTCTAGAGCGCAACATGTTTTTAGCACTGGTGTTGATTTTCAGCTGATCAAACCCGCTCTGTTGGTAATGAACTGGCTGTGTTAAATCAATATCTTTGCAGGGGAAAAAATATCGATTCGTTTCTCCTGTGCGGAATTATTTCGTCAAATTTAGTCCTCGGGTAACTCCGGAGAAACGAGCGTAAAGTTCAAAAATAACATAAACATTACGTCATCCGTTCGAATCGACGACGAATGGCAGAATATTGTACGTACAATGGGGAATACATGTAAAATCGAAACCCGGAGAGACGGCTTTTCACTCTCGCGCTTGTAGGAATTTGTTATTATTGCTAATGTGCCTTTCCCTGTCTGTTCTCCCCACGACGACGGCAGCAGTGGTTTGAAGCTTCAGATTAGTGTAGTTAGTAGGTACGTAGATCGAGAGTATGGGGGTGAGAGTGTGCTAAACGGTTTGACTACGCTCGCTACCTTCGATATCCGTCGTCGTTGTTGTCGTCGTCGTCGTCGTCGTTCGTCTTTAGTTCGGTAACTTCTAGAGAGTGAGTATTTTTTTTTTGCAAACAGTGAGTCTATCAGGAAGGTGTGATTTGTGCAAAGCACTATTTTAATCGACAATATTATGACTGAAGATTACAATATTCCACTTCCCGCAGTAGGTTTGTTTAGCAATTATGCGGTTATAATCTTTTTGGTGTTTAATCAGCCACTAGTATAGTGGCCAATATTTTGTAAACATTTTGGTTGTTTACAATTTAGTTGGTATTTAAATATCTAGGATTAGATTTTAAGAAAAAGGATACAATATTCGTCTGCATTTTCAAAGCATATGATGGAAATGTGATCTTCCTCAAGAGTGCATTTTGCACAATTATCTTGCTCGCGCGCTGCTTTTTTGATGACGTAATGGTCATTCGGCGTCTTAAAAATACACACTTTTCAATGTCAATTGATGCCCTTTAGAGCTAGTAGGTGAGAGATTCCTCCTGCCGCACCACCGCCTACTGCGACTGCTGTGTATATCATTAACGCTCGCTCGTCATGAGATGAGCGACGACGACGATGGCCTACTGCGTGATGTCGGTGAGTCGCTGTCGCCAAAGGGTGGTGGTAGGGTGGTTGGTTGGTTGGCTGACTGCCAGCGAGCGTATTGTAGAACTACCCCCCTCTTCTGAGGGATGGGGAATGTTTGGCAGCCAGAAATTTTCCTACTCTTCGGCCGACAAATTTTCATTTTATGATAATGAGATTGGCCCCGCTCAGAGTCTTGGCAGCGAATCGTTCGCTGATGACGTCACCTCTGATTACGTATGCCATTCTCGTAGTGCCTACATTATCGCACGTACACATAGCCATGTGTCACGTAGCTATGTTGGTTTATGTTCATCGAATGGAACTTGATTCCTTCTCCAATGCTACGGCAGCGTTGCCAGGAAGTCCGGAAGGTTAATCCAGTTGTCTCCTTTTTTTTTTAAAAAAAAGAATTACATTCTCACAGCCAGGATTGAAAATATAATAAATCCGGATATATCTGATATTTTCCCAGGAATAAAACGATATTAGACTTCAGGTTTGCCACATGCACAGATTTCTCTAGATTGACACAGATTTTTTATATTGTTTTCATACAGATATCTGTATCGCTGTAGTGTCAGTGTCAAATGTTTTATTTTGCTTTGTGGGCCTAAAACAGCACACTGAAAGTAGTATTGGTAGAGGATGAATCTAAAATTGGACTCATATTTGGAATTTGAAGTTTTTGAATGGACAAGCAATTGCCAAAAATCTGCAAAATCTTGATTTTTGAATTGATCTATAACAGATTTTTGAGAAAAATCAAGATTTTGCAGATTTTTGGCAATTGCTTGTCCATTCAAACACTTCAACTTCTAAATCTGAGTCCAATTTTAGATTCATCCTCTATCAATTGATAGTATTAATACTACTTTCAGTTTGCTGTTTTGAGCCCATAAAGCAAGATAAAGAATTGACACTGTACACGATATATTATGACAGTTTGAAAAAGGTTTGTGTGTTACCGCATAATGCGATAATTTTTGAAGGAGTTATACAACCTCTATCATGTGGTGAAATATTGTTAGTGAATCCCTGATATTGTTAAGTTGATTGTGTTTATTGACTGTCTGACACTCGATATAGAACTTCACATAACCATACGGTTATTGTTGAAGTAGATTCATGCTAATAATTTTGATTCGATGGAGAAATCTGGCATATTTTTTGTAACCATAATTAAACAGTCTCATATCCGGAGCATATTTGCGATTAAGGGTTCTACCACCTGACATAATGTTAAACTATAAAGGAGAAAGTATATGGTTGTCATACTGTAAGGTATAAATGTAACGAATAAATTCAAATACGGTCTAGTCATACAATAAGAGCAAAGTCCTGGAGCTTCTGATTACGTATATAATACTGATGGAAATTCGTTCGCTGTTCATTAAGGTTCCTATCAAAGCAAAATATAAAGCAATTGATACTGACACTAATTTCGGTTTCGCCAGTCACTTTTCGACATTGTTTTGAAAAAGTTTGTCAGTGTCGCCTTCTACTCTAAATGATGATTTAATTTTTGAAGGATGCCTTTACTTCAAACCTATATTGTGGTGTAAATGCTTTCACTTTGTCAGCAATCCCATTGATAACTTCGTAAAGTGAATTATGTTGATTTTAAAGGCAACTCTACGCCTTGCAAGAACAGCACTAATAAATGAAACTACAGCAAAACCAGAACTATACGGTTATTGTTGAAGTAATTCTTGTAGATAATTCTGATTTGATGGAGAAATCTAGGAAGAATTTTATGCATGAATTCCATAATCTCATATTCAATTCTTAACATTAAAAAGTCCACAATGAGATTTTTTTGTACAATTATTTTTCAAATTTTGTCCAGAATATCTGCAAGGATCTTCCAGGTATTACTTCAATATATTTTCAGGTATTCCGTTCGCGAAGTGTTTGTTTCAAAATTCGGCAAGAAAATGCTCCACAAATTTCGGCAGAATTTCTTTCAGTGATCTCTACAAAAATACTGTTCCTCTAATTTAGAAGTATTTTAATTTTGCAGAGGAATTTTGGGAATTGATAATCATTTTCTCGATGTTTTTGCTGTTCGAAGCATAGTTATTTCGAACGTGATTTTTTACTAGCCTTAATATAATCTTGCAGTGTGCAAACTTATAAATAATTTGCGCAATTAATGAACAATTCCAGATCGATTACAAAAAAATGTTTGTGGGCTTTGGATCAGATGGAGCGTCGGTAATGATGGGATATCCGTCAAGAAGCTCTTGAAACGTGACTGTGTTCATTTTATTATTATCAAATGTACTTGCCACTTTTTGGCTCTTTGTGCAAGTAACGCATGGAAAACCCTGCCATTGTTCGTGGAACATATCTAGACAAAATAGTCAAAAGGTCGAAAGTAACATTTGTAAACAATGACTTCTAGCGTATTATTCTGGGATCTCCTTGGTCCCACAAACAAAATTGCACCAGAAACAGATACAGGGATTCATTACCTTCCCTTCGGTAGTGGATATATATGTTAGCAACCTGGTATTTCCCGGAAATTTACGTTTTAAGTCATTGTTTACAAATGTTAATTTCGACCTTTTGACGATTTTGTCTAGATATGATGCGATACATCTCGAGTTCCGTGTACTGCACCCTCAAACGATCCAAGAAATTCCAGATGACGCAGTTCTGCATCCGCCTGCCACCAGATGGCTATCGTTGGAGTCAGTTGTCAAATGGAATATGGAACGGTTTTCGGAGCTCGTTTTTCTCGTTCTAATCAAACTGAGACAACGGTTTGATCGTTGTCATCTTAATGACCCGATGACGCAGCCCATACTCCTCTCCTTAAGCTTAGTAATGTCTCTTATCAAAAAAGCGAATCACATCTTCCAGTCAAAAGCTAAGAAATTCCTGAACATGCAATTCTGCAATCAGCTGAAGTCAAAAATATATATCGGGGTAGCTACAGGAGAAATGCTTCGCTCCGAAACTCTCGATGATACCAGGATGGAGGCTCTTTACTCGTTCTGCTGTGCTTTCTAAACCGATTTGATTAAACAGAGCATTAAGCGCTTTGATATGAACGATCCAGCTCTAACTACTGTATCGAGCGTTGAACCCAAGAAGCTGCGGTCTTTGAAGGAGTTCAACTCCTCGATTATTGAACATTATCCGAAATTATTTGAAAGTGGTGAGGACAAGCCATTGAAAATGATTTTTATGGCCATCTGCAAGGATAACGGGGTGGAAGAATCAGAAGAGTTCGAATCTTGTAGAAGAAAACATCTGTATTTCAAACGAGCAGATGGGAAGCTGGCTTTTCACTTGCTAAGAAAGTTCATTGTGTACTTTTTACTAATTCCGCATTCTTTTGCAGAAGTGGGGCGAGTTTTCTCGCGATATAATCTGAATACGTCCAAAATCCGGAAAATTCAACAGATTAATTTACAAGCATCATAAAAGTGACTGATAGTTAATTGCGTTCCGATTTTGTTCACCTATCCTGACTGATCTGTTTCCTTTCGAAAACGGGCCATTCCGTATAAAGTGTTCCACCTGCAACAAGCACCACTCGGTGGAGCACTTTCTATGCCATTGCCCCCGGTACCAAGGACCCCGGGAATTCTATGGCATCTCAATGACCTCAGCGACGACCCGACTAGAGAGGCAGCATTGGTTTGCTTCCTCACTCAAGGATTGCCATATTTACGACACTATATAGTACAGTTAATACTTAACTTCGACCAAAACTACGAGTAGGGGTAGAGGGTCCGCCGGTGATGGACCCCTCAACGATGCCTGTCCCCGGTGGGTGCCCCCCCCCCCTCTCAAATCACAACCGCGAACCATCAACCTATTCTGGCCACGACTGGCCCACCAGATAACAGGAACCAACTCTGACAGTAGCGACAGCTCCCAAACCTGAAAATTATTTGGAAGATTTTTTTCAAGTAAACTCATTATTTTAAATAAATGAATTGTGATAAGGGGCCTTGAGTCCCCCCCTCCACCCACTTGATTGGGCCCTTCCTCGTATGCTAATATTTCAAGAGACGAACCAGCCACCGGCTGAAAGTCTCTCAAATAAAGATAAACAACAACATTTTTTTTCCTTTCACAGAACAACATTTGCAATAAAGATTTTTACCAAGATTTTTGCAGTTAAATACAGATAAAACAGATTTCTTTTGGAAAATACTAAAGATAGGAACGACAAATAATGTGGCAACCCTGCTTCGGATTGCTTGAGGGAAGTTTGGTTGAAAGCATAGATCTACGTAAGCAACATACCGCTACATGCTGCGCCAACCGAGGGGTCGCTCAATGAATATGGGACTTTTACCTGTCAGTTTTCGATGCAATCAAAAATATGCTTTTTTGAAGAGATGGACAATTTTCCAACCATATTCCCGAATTCGAATGTTCTCAGAGGCTCCTGACCGCTCCTAAGCATCCCCTCGTTTTTTTGTGTTGATCTCACACTTTGCATTCCCGTTTCCGAAACAGTTTGCCTGTGTGTATTGGCGCTTCGTATCGCCCGAGAGCGGTCAGAGTGTGTTCGTTCTCTCCTTTTCTCACTCTCTCTCTGTTTCGCGGTCGCTTCAATATCAAGCTGCGATGACGTTCGCCCGTACTGTCAAAAACAACCGCTCGCTAGTTTCGTTTGAGTGCTCACGACGAATATGACGAATTTTTGCTTGCTGATTCCCATCATCATCATCAACAAAAACAGCAGCAACAACAACAACAACAAGAACAAAACCAACAGCTACATCACCGCCGTAGAGACCTGCTGCTATTGTACGCCATAGGTGGTGTGCCAGATAAGGATAGCCAGCCCCGCCCGCTTCGTTAGCGGAACAAGGAAGCAACGAACACGCGGTCTACTGCGTTCGATCGGTGGCGCTAGTGGTCGGAGCAAGAGGGGCATATTTCCAATCGCGAACGTCGGTTGCGTGGACCCCTCGAATGTGTACAAATACAACCCTGGATGGAAAACGTCGACGGTGAGTGTTTGTCCGTTTCTTTCGCACCTATAGGTGAATTGATCCGTTCGGTAAAGTGAGAGCACAAGCTGCGGGCATTATTCGAAGGTGTGTTGGTGCTTGCGTGTAGATATGCTCGCGGTCTTTGCGTAGTGGTGGAAATTGTTGACGTGTGTACTTACCTACATCATTACGATATAGAAGTAATTTTTTGTAGATCGCTCCGTTCGTAGTGACGGAGCAGTATACGTAAGAGGTATGTAATTTTTGTAAACTTTTTCGGTCGAAAAGTTTTTTTTTTCCTTCGCCAACGTTCTTCAAATCTCGGTTGGCCATTTTCCGGTGTACTTGGCCCTGTATGACGTGACGTTATTCGTGTAGTGAAGTGATAAAGTGGCTAGTGTTGCTGTGAATGTTTTGAAGGAGGCTGCGTTTTTCTATTCCTCAGGAACCACTATCTGGTTCCTGGTGTGTGATTCGGAAGCAGCTCGCTACGTGAAAAGTCAAACCAACATCGTCGAGAGTACGATAGGAGAATAGCATCTAAGAGGTATAGCCAATGTAGGAAGAAATTGCTTGACACTCACTCACTCTTCTAGCGCAAGCAGGCTGTGTGTTTTCATCGAGATGAAACCTTGCAATGGAAAATTTGAACAAACTGTGTTGACAGTGTGATTTGGTGGCGGTAAAGTACGAAAAAATAGTCATGAGAACCGACTCACAGCAAAATGTCAAAATCCAGTGTGCGTGTCACCGCGCCGTTGTCTGCGTCCCCTTGTCAACAAACAGTGTATGTGGTTGTTTTCCTTCGTAGAAAAAAAGTCGCTGGGTGCCAGGCCTACTACTGGGTCGTAACTACGTAATAGCAGCATATCACTCGTTCACTGGATCCAGAGAGAAACATTTTGTAAGCAAACTAATTGTATCGTTTCGATCTAACAGCTATGATAAATACGGTGCTATCACGAGCGCCTGGCAGCCACACGCGTGACCGTGCTCTGTCTTGTGTATGTGATTACGTACCATTCGGTCGGTTGTGGGCAACATTTATCTCAATTTCGCATCCTGCGAGTGTGAGTTCGGCCCATATCAAACCCTCCAAAATACCCCAGAGACATATGTGTCGCCCTGGCTGTTGATCCTGTACACGCAGTGGGTTATAAAGGAAGAGAAAAATTACCGTACCTCGCGCATCCTTCGCCTTCATCTACCTACCTCAAAACCACAGAAACTGGTTGTTATTTGGATGAATCATACCCATTATATCGATGATCGCATGAAAACAAGCTCTTCTCCCCTTCCTCGACATTCGAGAAACAACACGGCAAACGCATGCTTTCTTCTATTCAATGTTCGTGCTGCCCGGCTACAACCGCAAACCGAACTAAGCCTGCCAACACCTTAATTCCTGGATTATTTCAAGGTTATCCACCCATCCATCCCCAAGTTCTCCTGCTCTCTCGGGACGAGTGCCCATTTTGGTTATGCTCTCCCCTATTTTTCTCCTTTTTATTCTTCCATTTTTCGGAAGCCAATGGGAAACTAGCCACCCACTTCGGTATTGTCCTTGTGAGCACTTTTCCTAATCACCTTCCCTCATATTCATTGCCGGTCGTAGCAACCGCTGCTGACGGGATGCAAGAGAAGCAGACAACCTGTCAGATCATACCTACAGTGAAAAGCGCGAACGGTGGGTGGCTCGGATGAAAGTAATGTTTTGATTTTTCTCACCTAAGAAAAAACACTCGCCGCCACCTTCCTCCATTCTCCACGAGAGAAACAAAATAAAAAAAAGGTCCTTGATGCATGCATCGAGTACCGAACTGGAGTGAGTGAGTGTAAGTACCGTCTAACTCTCCTGTGAAAACCAAACCAAGGTCGACGTTCCGAAAAGTGACTGCTGGTTACTTTGACAACCAATAACCCATACCACACCCTGGGCGCCTGCTTGGATGTAGCGGTGGGTTTGGAGAGCAGGAGCCAGTCGAAGGTTTTTTCGGAGGAATTTTCATCCTTACCTGTGATAGCTTTCATTTGGTGTTTTTGCCTGTTTGGTCGGAAACAAAGTTGCAAGCGGATGAGAGGAAGCCCCTGGTGTTGCTCGAGAAAGAAGTCTGTAAATGAGTTTAATGACAGTATTGTGGTGTTTTCCTGTATAAACAACTGGTGAATAGCGTCGATGACGACAGTGTGACAATAATGAAGCATTGTTTGGGAGGATCGGGTGCCGGTTCCAGTAAAGTGTATCGTGTTCAGTGCTACTGTCGGTGTTAGAATAATTCAGTGTGGATCCATGACTGAGCTTTCGGTTCGGAAGGGATATAGTAGCTCGAATGCACTCGGTGGATTACTAACTACTGCATGATGGTACTATCAGGTATACAATTTACTCTATGAGGAACCAGTGCGTGGCGGTAATGGAGGATGTTAAAGAGTTTCATTTTGGATTTAGATCGTGTGTTTCCATATTCGGGGCTCCGAAGCCGAAGGGTGTAAGTGACAAAATGGTGAAAATTGAGTAAATTATACCAGTCATGTGTTGATGATCTTCGTGATTTTGACAAAACCTTGGAACTCTGAAATTCACCAAGAACACGAATTCTCCCCGGTTTGAAGGTATATTCAACCTGAGAAAACTTAACAACAAAGTGTATATGCTTTCAACTATTATCTTCAACAGGTGCTTGAAACAGAGCACTGCTTCCCATGATATCAGAAATAATACCAATCCACCCTACCAGGGAGAGATCCGTCCAACCTTGCTTTCAAGCTACAGGCCGATTAGCCTCCTTTCAGCACTGTGCGTTTGAGTAGCTGTTTCGGTGACTCATTCTTATCGATGGCTCAAATTTGTAGAGGAGCAAAACATTCTACCGCCATAACAGTAAAAATCGAACGGTTTTATAAAAAAAAATCACCGTATCTCCGGAACCAGATTTTAAAATTAGTAACAGGGATTCTTTGAATAGGAGTATCATCATATTCCATGAATACGAATATCATACCTTTTATTAGGAGGTTGCTGCGTGCGTTGTTTGGTGTTTGTCAAGAATTACGATATTGCTCTTGGAATCTGCATTTTTTGGGACATGGACTTGCCGGTGCAGGGCCATAAGGTCGAATGGGCCAATAGGCCAAATGAGTCATGAAGCCAAATTTAGGACAGTAGAAGATTGAATTTACTCTTACTTGACGTCTTCTAGGCATGAAACCAATCAACTTTCATTCCTTCTTTCAGTCATGCAGCATCTAGCAGAACTTTTCAATATCAAAATGTGCAATTCGCCAGCATGTCTTGTGCAAGATTAAATATAGTATTTCCTGAAGTCTTTTGTGACATGAAAGCAATTACATTATAAGCTGTTCTTCCGTATTAAATAAATCTCGTCATCTGCTAATAGTTCAAGTTAGAACTTAAAAGCTGACTTAAAGTTATTTGGTACGTACAAAAAGACCTGTAATTCGTGATTCAATAAGTTAGAACGGTCCATTAATGGTTGCTTTACAGTACCTTTGTTAAAACTTGAAAGTTACAGCATTAGATGGTTACATTTCTCCAGTTCGAATGAAATCTCGAACCTTCCTCTTGAAGGAGTCCCGCATTTGCTGGATGTCCTTGACTGCTCCGCCGCTTCATCGAAATCGCTGCTTTGAAACTGCTCAGTATTTTTCGATTGATCGAAATTCTGGGCAAGGATTCTTAAGCTTCTGCTTCAGTTTGGGGACAAAATCGACTGAGATATCAACGTTCAAAACCACTGACCACTTTTCAAGACGGTCGCAATTCGTTGTTTGACGTAGGACTACGGCTTTGTTTTCAATACAGGGGTACAGTACGAGAATTTGGAGCGTCACGAAATATGCTTAGGTTTTGAACGTTAATAACTAATTCATTTCATGACCGGTTTTCAAAATCTTTGCACCAATCTACTTAGAATATTTCCACGCATCAGTTTAAAAGTAAAATTGATTGATTTTCAACACTAAGCTATTGAAAATAACGTAAATACAAGGTGATGTCTTATAATGTCGATTTTTCAGTGTAACTTAACCCAAATGCACAGTATAACCCTAGCACAGACTTCATATTTAAGTAAGGAACGTCTCCTAGACAGCCTTCTTTTATAGCATTTCAAGCTTATTGCCATTCGCTTATTACTTGCTCTCAACTTAGTGTTCTAAATGCACTTCCACAGTTATTAATTGAGAGCTTTCGATGCCAGGTACCATTTTTGCATTAGTACAATTGTGTGGCAAGTATAATCATACTCTATGCCCAGGGAATCGAGAAATTTTCCTTAACAAAAAATTCCTAGACCAGACCGGGAATTGCACCCAGCCGTCTCCTTTACCGACAACAACGAGACAAGAATCATTCCACGTCACCGGCAACGACGAGGAGTTGAACCAATCTCCTTCTACATCATAATCGTTACTCCTCGCACGGAGAATAAATAACATAACAATTAATGTATGTGAAACCATAAATGGTGGTAACCTTTAATTATACTGGTGGGACCAGTATAGCATCGCTTCACGGTGTTTCTCTCCGAGGTCTACGTTGGAGACGACGAGAAAAAACGTTAGTGATCGTCAGTCGTTGCGAATCAAAACAAACCCAAAAAAGGAGAGAGTTCCTCTCCCATGTGCGCATCAATTAACAGAGTGCACACAATAGATCGCTAGAATAACTATACAAGCCACAGTGGTACATGAGCGTCTTCCAACCGGACATTTTTGCCTGTTGAAGTGGCGGACTTAGTCCGTGCTTCGACCTACCCCGCAGTGGGATGTTAGGCAAAAATGTCGTTGGTTCGAGTACCACTGTACACATGCCCTTTTCGCTCAATTTCCTAAAAAACATTTCCAAGCCTGCCGCACACTAGCGGAACCATCAAAACTTTCTCTTCATATCTTTCATTCTAGCCAAAAACATTAATGTTCACTCTTGGTGCCTCATGGTGATGAGCGAACATCTCCTTCTACATCATAATCGTTACTCCTCGCACGGAGAATAAATAACATAACAATTAATGTAAATAAACAATAGTTCTGCGTTATAAGTGGTTCTAGCAATCAAGACGGCGACAACAACTGGCGGTCTCCTGTGCGGAGCCGGCCATTCAAGATCACACCGGTTTGCACTGGACGCGGAATGTTTGCGTGTACCGGGAACCATAGCCAAACTGAAACAGCGGAATGAAGCTGATGGAATGGAAGCTGATCAACGATGAAATAAAGTCGCTGGAGAAAAACAACACTTTGGACCCAACGGTACGGACTGGATTACCAGGAAACATATGCGCCAGTAGTTCGAATGAACCCCCTTCCGTTTGTTGCTGTTCATCGGAAATTGCATCTGCAAAAGACGTTCGACTGCATTACTGAACGGAAGTATGGAGGAAACGGTGTGTATGAGGAAACCACCAGAATTTGAGAGGAGCGTAAATCGATGTACGGATTGAAACAGGCCCCACGGAACGAATGGTTCCACAACTTTTTGATGAAGCTTGGCTTTCAACGATAAGTGGGATATCAAAATGGATGAAAGTTACAGATCTACGTCGCCCTTCTCGTAGGCGATATCATTCTGGCGTCCAATTCGTTGAAGTAGCTGGATCGAACCAATAAGATGCTAGGTGCATAATTCGCACATTCGGAAGAACACTGGAAAAGTCTCAAAAGAGTTATGCGCTTCCTTCAAGAAGCAAAGGAGTTTTCCCTTGTCTACCATCGAGACATCGGATTTGCGGACGCCGGTTTGGGGCTGTGAAGTGAACGATAGAAAATCCACGTCAGGATTCTGCTTCATCGTTTTCGGCTACGCGGTGACATGGGTTACTCGCAAGCAGGAAACCATTTCGTAGTCCTCAACAGACGCAGTAAACGTTTCTCTGAGGCAGACTGGGAGTGAATCAATTTGGCTTCGAAATCTCGTAAAGGATTTCGGAGTTGTGCTGGATTCATTACTTGCCATCAACGAGAACAGCCAGTCCTGCATTCAGATTGTGAAGGAGTCAAGGAATCAAAAACGGCTCAAACACTTTGTTCGAGAACAAATCGAGCGCGAGAATGAAGTGATTTGTGTTCCGATTCAGGATCAAGTCGCTGATATCATCACCAGTGGCCTGCCGATGAAGAGCTACAAGAAGCATCTTCATACGGTTGGTTTGGACGGAACAGTTAGTAGGCCCCACTGATCGACGTTGGTTTGAGCACTTCGAATAACTTCTTACGACTTATGGCGTCGAACCATCCATCAGCATTTCGGCATGATCTGCCAAGCTTGCGACGCATCACTCGCGTCAACTTCGAAGTCCCATCACTGCAGCTGATCGAAGCATGAAATCCAATAAGGTCCCGGGGTCGATCGCATATCAGCAAAGATGCTGAAAGCTGACTCCGCACTCCCGCGAAATAAATTTTCGATATTCATTAGATTGTATTATGATTATTTGGGCAAGAAATCAGTAAGAATTTCATAAATTTGTCTTATGAAATATAACGATGTTGAAAAAATAAAAATTTTGAGCAATCTGGATTCGAACCTTGAACGTTGAGGTTATGTGTCCAGTGACTTGACCACTAGAATGGCGAGGCGTCGTGTATTGTTCTCAAAGTTCTGTGCAAAGTTATCCTAAATCGAATACAGGAGATGATCGACGCGGCTCTCCGGCGGCAGCAGGCAGGATTCCGACCATATTGTAAAGCTCCGAATAATTTTGGAGCAGGATCAATGCATTCTTTGAGTCCCTCCAGCTTGGTATTCAGTGACTACGAAAGAGCATTGAACATCCCCTTTGTGAGACAAAGAGTCCGAAGATGCAAGATCGGTCCAATAACAATACTCTGAGCGTATTATGAGACGTCATGGTCTCGGAGAAATTAGCGATAACGGAAAGCTGTTAACAGAATTTTGTGGCAACAACGGCCGTGACCAGGATAGAGATTTCTGTTCCGCCATCGTGTTCGTGATCCAAGTGAAGCCAAGCGCCATAGTGAGAAGACGTCGTTATTGAATTTCCGCCATCGTTTTTGGGCAATCAAGCGCCATTCCCCCTAAGAAGATTCCAGAGTGCATAAGTGCAAAATTGTTCCCGTTGTTCCAGATTTTCAAATAATACAAGGCCTGTTCTAATCAGTTACACGGGCATCAGGCATCAATTTTCACAAGTTAAAGTGTGAATAAAGTCCATTCCCAGTAATTTGAAAGTAGTTCTAATAAAGGAAAAGTGACGCCAAGTAGGACATAGCTGCAGCTCTAGTATAGAGCTACTTCACAGCCAATACCCGATTTATTGGCCAAAGAAATTTCACCGAAAATCGAGAACCTGCCTCAACATATTGGCCGACATCGCTTCTGACCACCACTTTCTAATCGACAAGATGCGCTTATGCATTGCTATGCGGATCGGAAGATCCAGTTGCGAAGAGATCGCTCGTTGAAGAACTTGAGACTCGAACAGTAGATGTTCCGGAAGGTGTGGCCGGCCATCAAGAAAATAAGCTGGGTCAGCTGCGCATCCGGGTTAGAATTCAAACCGGATTCGTTCGTAGAGAAGTGTTGCAAAGTATTGAAATTGAAATTGATTTCAACAAATAAATTTAATCCAATCCATGTGAGACACCCCTTGAACCCCTACGTAAGCCGTTTTTCCAGATTTTTATTTAATGTAAAAATCTGTAAACAGCAAATCTGTCCCATCTGCAAAAAAACAGCAAGTTGCGAAACACGTTGTTGAAAATTTATTTCTGTGTAGACAATTATGGATGGGACAACCTACATTGAGAAAAATTCCATGGGTGTTCCCCTCAATTAAATCATGGTCAAGACGACTATTGCATAGAATGGTTACAACAATCATGAAAATGGTCGAAATGTCCATGTTCATCTACATGGCATGGCATGATCATGGTAAAAAGGACTATTCCGACCAGGATCATGATGAAACAATGGGATCTGAAGCCGAATATGATTCATTGGATCGAAAACCAAACAGAAAATGGTACAAAACAAATTGAACAAGTTGCATATGCTTGCCACTATTTCTATAACTGGAGCAATGCATAGCTATAGCTCTAGAATTTTAACTTAATCTTCTTCCTCTAAATAAATTTATTGAATTGGATGCATTGTAAAATGCTCGAAGGCTCAAAGGGTCCGTGGATTACTTCGATGGGGATCTTATTGGACACCTGAGTATCACAAAAGAGTTTCGATTAAGTCCACTAATAATGATGAATGAGGACTGTATGCAGAGAATAAACTACTTCAACCACAATTTCCAAGTTCATGACGTGACTCGTTTGGATTGGCATGCAGGAGGACCGAATATTCGGCCCGGATCATAAGTCTTTTATACAGATTACTGCAAACGGGATAGTATGGTAGGTGCGGGAATAACTTACCCTGGAATTAACTTTTCGGTATCCATGTGAAAATGGCCCTTGATATTTCGGGCTGAAATATATGCTATCCTAGAATGTGTAGCAATCTGTATTAGAAGGAATTACAAAAATGCAAATATATGAATTTGTTCAGATAGTGAAGCAGCGCTCAATGCTTAAACGTTTGCATTTAAAAATGGACTTTTTCGGATGTTGATAAAAAAAGCGTAAGACAAATAATTGCTTTTGATAAATTTCCCATTTTATGCTTACTTGCAAAACAATTCTACGCCCTTGCGTGTAGGTATGTTTTTGAGTTCTATCTTCGTTTTATTTATCAATTCCCCCTCAGGGTTTGCGACAAAATTGTTGGGGTAGATCTTACGCTTCAGGTTGGCCTATAAATTCATGATGGGACGCAGCTGGGGGACGTTGCGCGGGTTCGAGACTTAGGTACCACATTGATATTCAGCCGCTCCATCTCCTTCAACGATCGCTTCGAGTAGTGAGCCAACGCCAGATACGGCCAGAACACCACGTTTTCGCTCTTATGGTATTTCTTGATGAACGACGCAACATCCGGCAGGCATTTCGTACTATAAATTTCCCCGCTCACGGCCAGTCCGGAGCGAGAGGAGAGCGGCTTTGACATCCCCTTCTCGCTGATTGTCAGCCATAGCAGCACCTTATTGGGAAACTTGGTGTGTGAAATGAACTTCACCTCGGAGCTCACTTCCTTCGTGGGGGAAGTAAAATACGAAGTGCCCTGCCAGTCGTTGCCATCCAGGGTGAGATAGGTCTCGTCGTTTATCACCACCGCCACGTCGCGTTTTGCCGGGAAAATCGAGTTGACCATCTTATTCAGCCGCTGCCGCTGCGTCATTGCTTGGAGCTCCGAAACCAGTGGACGCGACTTCTGCTTCCTGACATGTATGTTCATGTTCGTCAGTTTGGCCGGTTGAACCGACCTCCCGGCCAAGCGCACGCAGCGATGTAGCCACTTTTCCCTCGGTCTTTCTATTCAGTATCCTTTGGAGCTTCTTGTCGCTCAGGGTCATCGGCCGTCCGGAACCGGGCTTTCTTTCGATACTCTGATTGTTGTCTAATAGTGCCAAGATGTTGTAGATGCCGGAACGGGTGTATCCAGCGTCCACAATGTGCCACACGATGCCCGTTTTCGACGCGGCGGGGTGCCGTTCTTTGAAACCGCCCACTTCTGAACGGAGTTGCTTCACTGTTTTTGCCATCACGGTTAGAGTTCGACTGATAGAGCTGTCAAATTTTGTCTGTTGACTCATGGGTTACTATGATTGATGTGGCATGAGAAGTTTCGTCAGTGCGGATGAAGGTAATCCCATGAAAAATCGGCAATTTTTGTCCATATTTTTAAATGCAAATGTTAAACGGAAATGGGACATCTAGGAACATTCTCCGATAGAGCGATTCTAACAATGAGAGATTCTCTCCTGTTTCGCTTTGTTTCATTTATTACAGTGCCATTATAAAACTTTCGAGGGATTCTTTAGTACGCATCAAAACACGACAGTACTGGCTAGTATACTCTACAAATAGAAGAATGAAACACGTAAAGGTGATTGGACTATGAATGAAAGAGAAAGTAATCAAAGACAGGCTCTCAATGTTAGATTCCCCCTAATGAAAGAAGTCCCTAGAGTTCTGCTTCAATGGTTAATTTTTAGGAAATGATAATTCACGTCCTTTTCCATAAACCATTACAAAATTTATGCATCATCCCCTGTAGGAATGTTCATGCGAAATCCGACGCTACTTAATAACTCCAATTATTTGCTCACGAACACAATTACCAACGGTATGCAAACAAATGGATAGATTTGTTGTTGCAAAACTGATTGATAGAAGGTGCGCCGAAGTGATGACAGATAGTAGTGCCCTAAGGTTACTCTGATCATAGAACGAACTTATTGAGGGTTATTCCGAGAGTCGAAGTGACACTCCTTTTGATTTGCACCGAAGAGTCACGTCACTGCGAGTAACTTTTCTCCCTTCACCATTTGACAAAAGTCACTTCGGTCTCCGAATAACCCTCATTGTACTATATTCAAACTCCTCGGAACGATTCTACGTGATGCACAAACTGTTCCAGCAAAGCTAACCAGCCGAAAAATTTCGCCAGACAGCTACATACTTCTCTATTGCACTGTTATCAACGGATAATAAAAAAATGCTTTCTTATCGAGACCATATAAAAACACCTTGCCAGATAACATTATTTACATCACGAGCATCTTGATCGACCAAGAATCAAAAAACGGCTTATGACACTGACTTTTGGTTTTCTTTTTCCTTCCTCCCAAAACAGATACGGATAGTGGAACGGAAGAGTGACCCCTTCAACGATCACCGCGAGGGCCATCGCCACCCATTGGTTTGAGTGAGTGTAGCCGAGAGGCCTTCCGAAAAATCCCATCAAATCTCCAGAACATAGGAAGGAAAACCAGACCAGCCAACGAGGGACGTAGATTCCTCCTTTGTTGCGTAGAATATCCCCTTGAAACGGGACGCCCGCGCGCGGCACGCTGACAAAACACTGGCAAAGCTGGCGGGCAACTCGCGAGGGCTGTGGCAGCTGAAGCAGGAGGCGATGGACAATATGGTCGAGGAGAATGGTTCCTCCTCGATGGACCCGCTGGCCACGGGTGGTTCGTCAGATCAACAGCACAACAACAACAATTCCGGCCCGGTTGGCGGCGGAGGCTCCCGGGTCAACAACAGTGGTGGTGGACCCAGTTCTGGCGAAAATCTCACCTCGTCAGCAAACGTTGTACAAATTCTACCGGCATCGCATACCAGCAGCGGCAGCATGCAGGTGAGTTGGTGTTGCCTTTTCTTTCTTGCGGTTCTATTTACCTCGGTAGGATCGACCGCGGTTAGTGTGTAGTTATGGATTGATTTGTTGCGATAGGACCAGGCGGGGAGGAATGTGAATGGGACATGTAAGTGAACTCAGTGCCAAGAATCGGGTTGGACGTACGATTCTGTTTCGCGTCTAACCAGGGAGTGATTAATGCATATTATAATGGCAAGCGTATTTTTTACGAGCAAACCGCTCCCGCCAAAGCCGATTTCATGACTCAACCGCACAGTCAGACGACGGTCGACATCATTGTGCAAGCATTTTGATAAACTATAATCATCGCAGCATGTTTGCATACAACCGTACTGCCCTGCCACTCAAACGTATGATGATGATGATGATGATGATGATGATGATGCATGATGATATGACATCGCCTACCGCCAAAAATCAAAATCTAATACAAATCGTTTCGAAAAAGCGTTTCGTCTGGAAGGCGAGGGAAAACCTTTGGCTTTCTGTTTTCGTCGATTAAGCAGCTAGCAGGCAGGTAAATACAAATAATCGTACGCGAGTGAGTGAGCGGCGGTGACGTGGGATGAGAGGAACGTGGCCGGAGTGAGTAAAGAGGAACAAAACCCCATGTCAAGGCACACTAATCGTCTGTTGGCTACTTGGTTGCTTCGATCTAGTGTATAGCAACGGAGAGAGAAAACCAGAAACGATATCTCGACGTTGGCGAATGACGTCATTCCAGAGCAGCGGCAGCAGCACTGACTTCATGCTGACGGCTGGCAAGATATGCGGACATGGTACAAGCGTGGAAGGGAAAAAACGTTTTGCATATTTTATATTTTTTATAGTTGTTTATATTTATGTTTGCCGATTCCGTTTCGGGTCAATACCTAAGCGATTTGATTCCTTTTGGCATTTTTTTTTTTGTTTTTGAGCCGGGCACAGATTCTGGGGTTCTTTTTCCAAATTTTTACCCTCAGTTTGCACTATCATAAACATTGCAATAATTAGACTAATTTCGTATGGAAGTACATTAGCAGACGGTTTCTAATTGGTTCTAATTTCTCCCTGCTCTGGTTCGGTTGGAAGATTTGTCTGGCCAAGAAGCAGTCAATGCGAAAATCGATAAAGTACACAATGCCTTCCAGTGTTCCGGGCGATCGCGGGGAAATTTTGCAAAGTTTATTGCTCTTCGATTTCGATCCATAAACGATCGATTTGCATGCCTTTCTGATTTGCTTCTGATCGTTTCCTACTGGTGTTTGAGTGCTGCAACAATTATTTTCTAATTAACAGTTTAACCTGTCAGCTGGGCGAAACTATCCGAATGTAATTGAACGTTATTGAGTTGCGTTAATTTCCAATGCTTAAATTACAACTCTGTTCGGGATGGTGTCAGGTGCTGATTTTTTTTTTGGGGTTATGTTTCCATGTTTCTTCTGGATCTTCGCGAAAATGCATCTTGTTGGGCGCCAGTTGGGAGTATGCAACTTCAGGCATTAATTTGAAACCAAGAAGCGAATGATCTGCTGAAGAGCTTTCGAGCAGAAATTATTGAAAAATATATAGAAGAAATTACATGGTTTAAAAAAAACAACAATTCGATTTTATCGTCTAAACAAAAGGTTATTTTCCTCTCATTAAAACGAGATTTAATACTAAGAAATTTAAAAACATTAAACGAAATTTCTGTCTTACGAATTAGTTGAAATTATTTCACCCAATTAGTTTAACTGTAATTCTATGCCTTTATTTTAAACGATTCCATTAACTTTTACAACTTTCAGATAATAAAAATACCCCATAAGTAAGCTTTTTGCATATTTTTTTTTCACTCAACTTCAATACCATAATCGTACGCTCCTTACGTTTAGCTCCACTCATTAGGTCCTGTACAACATCTGGCTGCAGCTTCTTCTATACGGAAACTCACTTTTTCTTCATGTCTTCCTCAGACTTGACCTCCTTGGGGTGCTTCCGTAGTGTCTGCTTCATAATAGCCCAGTATTTTTCGATGGGCCTCAGTGCCGATGCGTTAAAGGGGTTCATGTCCTTGAAAACAAAACTGACCCCGCTGGTCTCGTGCCACTCCAGGACAACATTTAAATAGTGGCACGAAACTAGATACGGCCAGAAGACCGTAGGGCCCTCGTGTTGCTTCAACAGAGGATGCAGACGCTATTGAAGAAACACTCCTTGAGGTAGATCTCTCCGTTTCGGTCCCGATAGACACGAAAGGCGCACTCCATTTGAGCAGATCGATTTCCAAATCAGGTATTTCTTGATAAACTTTGAACGTTTCTGCTTCCTTACTTCCACCGGAACATCGAACTTTTGTTGGGCGGTGAAGATCAGGAGCCCCGATAAGTGTCGAAAGTCCGCCTTGGCGTAAGTCTTCGTCAGCATCTGGGTGTACAGTTTCCGTATTTTGCCGTTCGTCACGATTTGGAGCCTTCTGCACATTGTACGCGTGCAGTCCCTCCCGTTCCTGGACTCCCTGAACGAAAGACTTGGATAGATTCAACTTTTTGTCCACATCCCTGACCGAAGCATTGGGATTCCGATTAAACGCTCTCACGACATGCCTGTGATCCTGATCACCAATATAACATCCATTCTGACCGCATATCGCCTTCCTTTCGATGCTCAAGAGTTTCGTAGTAACGTTGAATCACACGACTGCACAATTCCGAGATGTTTTCCGATGTCCCGATGAGACAGCTGAGGATTTTCGCAATTTTCGTACTGACAGCGATAAAAATACAACAACAAAATAACACTGTACCCCAATGGTCAAGAGAAAATACCCAATAGGTCCCACAGGTTTCTGGTCACCGTTGACGGAATATTGTTTCAGATCTCTCGAACCGCCATTTTGAGGTGAAGTGATTTCAGCTGTTTTTCGGACGTCATAAAGCAACTAATCTCGGTGCACTGAGCAGTTGGAAGAGATAATTGCGTGGCAGCCTCAATTTTTGCACGGAAGGTTGTAAGTTCCGATTGAGAATGATTAGATATCCCACTTTGTCCAGGGTAGTGTTGATAACCTCCATTGTGCCGGTTCCTCTAACTGCCATCGAACCCAGTATTACTGGGTCCGGCAATTGAATGCTACATAACTTCAACAGGTGCACACGAAACTGTATTGGACGACCCCTCGTCGCTTTGTTTACATTGTGTCTTGGCTGATAGTGAATGTATGTGTTACGTTTGTAATCAAGTGTTATCCGGAAAATGGATCTCGAACAGAAACGTAGCGTTCCGATATGGAAACCGTCAGAATGACATAGTTCGTGAGTTTTCAGATATACGTGTGTGCAGAAGTTTTGTACAAAGTACAGTCAAAAGATACCTGGAGACCGGAAGTACCAAAAAACGGTTTGGTGGGGGACGTCGAGGTACTGTGGTGACACCTGCCATGGTGAAGTTCGTCAAGATGCATCTTAAGAGAAATCCTCGACGTTGTGCCACTAAATTGGCGGAAGATCTCAACGTATCGGATCGAAGTCTCCGTCGAATCTTGAAAGATATGCTTCAGACCAAGATCCAGAAGGTTCAAGACCTTTCGGTGAGGCAGAAACAAGAACGAATAAAAACAGCGAAGGCGCTACTGAAGACGAGCGCGGAAGGAAAGTTGGAGAATATCGTGTTTATCGACGAAAAACTCGAGAAAGATCACGACCTATTCCGACGTGCTGACGGCTACCAGGCGACAGAAACCAGCATCGGTGAAAGTTTGAGCCGGAATTACCCATGATGGTTGGACTTCGCTATTTTTGCACCCTGACGGAGGGAAGTTTCAAAGATTTCGCAGAAATTTTTTTCCCGTATTCACGTACTTTCCTGAAGACTCCATTTTGTTTAAAATTGAATTCTGAAACTACACCCATAGTTGGATAATGTACAGAATAGCGGCCGTCAAAAGTAAGCTTGCAAACATCTCCCAAGACACCATCTTGCCTTTACGATTTCTGAGAATGACTTTTTAGGTAATGTGATCACCTGCGAGTTTTTGATCGAGGAGGAGAATCTGCAATCAGACTCCTGTAGAATTCAGGGTGTGGGGATGAGAATTGCCAGACCTTCGACCCACAAAAAACCTTCTCGTGCTCCATCCCCCTACTCTGGCCTACCTTTCGGTATTCCTTCGGGGATAGTCCTGTTGTGCACCCACTGTGTCTAATTACGTAGTACTTCAGTAGTTAGTTGGTCCCTTCTGACCTGCCGCTGGCCAGAAGATGGCGCCTCAGTCTGGGAGAGAATGTTCTGCGGATTCTTTTGCATCCGCGCATTCGAGATATACGGGGAAATCGGGTACTGCCTGAAGCAACCATGGCCTGGCAGGATCAGTGTCAAATGGAAGTTAACTTCTCCCTGTCACAGGCTGAGCCATCGGGATTGCTCTGGAATCAACCGGGGAGTTCACCGACCCTTTGTGGAGTTGTTTCATTCGCGCTACAATTTGACCGTAGACGTTGCTCTAGAAGTCCTTCGTAAGTCTCTTGTGCCACGTTGGTGGAAGCCCTCTACGTCCTCTCGTATGGTAATGCCAATATGGATCATACCTGCTATAACGTAGACATTGTTGCATGACACGGTGCGAAACACGCTGGCCACTCTCAGGTATATTAGCCTGTGCGAACTATCCAGCTTATCTAGGTTAGCAGCTGTCCGCCATACCTGAGTATAGACAAGGTCACACTAGCCAACGGCTTCCGCTTGGTCAATTGTACCGCCGAGCTATTGGACATCATACGAGATGGTGCCGAAATAGCAGTGGAAGCTTTCTTGCAGGCATAATCGACGTGGCTACCAAAGGACAACTTTTCGTCGATCATAACCCCCAAAAGTACTCCAAGCATCGTTTTGAGGCCATAGTGCAGTTACTCGCCCTAATCGTTGCCGATCGATTATTAGCCACAATCACCTCCGTCTCCAGTTTGCAGGAGCTCATCCATCCCTCTACTATGCCGATAGAGTGAGTAGTCGTTAACTCAACCTCTTCGATGGATTCGCCATAGACCTCGAGCGTGGTATCGTCCGCTAAACAGGGAAGTTTAGTCTCAACAGTTTGTTGCACACTGTGGTCCGAAGCTGAACGGTGATTTGGACACATTTCTTGACCTGTGGATCTGCTGCGTTGTTGTTTTGATGAGTTCGAGGATCCAGTACTGCTTCTCTATCAACTACGATGGTGGTCAACACGTCGAACGTTAGCTTTGACGACATGCTTCAGGTGATTTTTGGCGGAATAAATAACCAAAGTCACAGAATTCGAGTGCTTTTGGCGGAATAGAATGCCACTCTATCTCACAAGCACGGCAGAATTCTCAAATGGAGTTGACGGCTTGCTGGTCTTAGAACTCTCGACACAAACTATTCAGTTCGTGGTGGCACCGTAGAAGTTAGTAGCGTTTCTCTAGTTCAGCTCTTTTACTATTCCTAGTCGTTCTAGGAATCGCAACAGAACCACTTTAGTAGCCAAAATGATGCTACTGTATGGGCTGACAATAAGAGTACTGTATTGAAATATGAAATAAAAGTAAGTAATTAGTCTTTCAAAAGTATCTCACTTCCCTAGATAACGTGCCGAATGACCCTAAAGATTTCTTTGGATCATTTCAAACCATTTTTCGTGTCAAACAAATGTTCCAGGATATCCAAAACCTAGTTAAGTTAAGGTCTTAAGATTTACAAAGGTGATCGGAGATGTGTTGGTTGTTTATGAAATTGGTGAATATTCTTAAAGGTTCAAAGATCCGAGTAGAATAATATATTGGGATTAAGGTCTTTAAATTTACAAGCGTAATGAGATATATGTTGGATATTTATGCATCCAGTACATATTCATAAAGGTTCAGAGATGTAATTCAAATAATGTTTATGAAAAAAAAATCATCAGGAACTCCAGAACTCGTTGAAGTTTAGATTTTAGGATAGCGTATTTATGTTGGAAGTTTATGGATACCGATCAGACTCATAGAAGTTTGGAGTTCTAAATTCGTATCCAAGAAAGTTTTGAAATTCAGTTGTTATGATCTCCAAGCGTACAAGCGTAATCAATGACGTGAACGGTTTTGAGATCTTAGTAAGATAATATTTTGAGTTCAATGTGTGTTATCTGTTATCCAAGAAATATCTAGCGCTAAGATCTTAAGATCTACAAGCGTAATCAAAAAAATGATCCTAATTTATGGATGTGGTGCCTATTCCGAGGGGTTCTGAGCTCTAACTGGAATAATGTTTTGTGTTCAATGTGTGTCATTTGTTATCCATGATCACCCTGGAGTTCGGGGCTGAAGATCTACAAGTGTAATCAGTGTATGTTGGAAGTTTGAAGATCCGGTTCATATTCCTAGGGGTTCAAAGACCTGATTCAAATAATATTTTAGGTTAAAAAGATATATTTTCACATCCAAGGACTTCCTCTAACAAAGGTCTTAGGATCTACTTGCTTAGTCAGAGAGATGTTTCTATCTTTTTTTATCAGGTCCCAAACCAAACTGAGGATTCTCAACGCCAAAGAGTACTTGGATGACAAATAACACTCACTAAACCCAAGATATTATTCCATTAAGATCTAAAAACCCCTCGGAACATGCACTGGCTCTATAAATAAGCAACATTTGTCTGATTAAGCTTGTAGATTTTTAGAACTTAATTCCAGGAAATCCTTGGATGAGAAAGCACACATTGAACTCAAAATAATATTTCACTTAGATCTCAGAACCCTTCGAAATATGCATCGGATCCATAAATTAGAAACATATCTCTGGTTACGCTTGTAGATCTTAAAACCATAACTCCAAGAACTTCTTGCATGATCTAGGACATGTTTTCGACCTAGAATATTGTTTGAATTTGATCCCTGACCTTCTAAGCATTTCATCAGTATCAATAAACTTCCAAAAAATCTCTGAAAACGCTTGAAAATCTTAAGATGTCGACTCCAAGATGTTTTGAACCTGATCGTTAAACTTTCAACATATCTCCAACAACGCTTGTAGATCTTTAGACTATAGCTCCAGGCTCAGGG
Organism: Aedes japonicus; assembly: GCA_034211315.2. NCBI lineage: Eukaryota > Metazoa > Arthropoda > Insecta > Diptera > Culicidae > Aedes > Aedes japonicus. Next base: position 189,932 of record JASCZW010002119.1, read on the forward strand.
CTACTACTACTCTCGATGCAATGCGGTTTCCCATCAGGTGCTTGGTATTGGTTGGCTTAATCCGGAAGCATCCGGAACCATTTCACACACTTACGTGCAATCTACCGAATGGTGGGACGAGCGTTTCAAAAGTCAGTATTGTTGTCTCATTGTGCTCATCAGCCTGGACTGCCCGACGTGGGCCCAAGGATCGTCAGGTGTTGGCTTGTCTTCTGCTCAGTTTGCAATTAATCGCAACACTTAACCCATGGCACGCTTGATCTTACGTGAAGAGAACTGGTAACAAATCGATTCTCACAGCTGCGGTAAGATGACTTCGTGTAGATAGATAACTAATTCCCCTTGCTGGAGAAGCTCAGGGTCATGCCTCCAAAGGCTGTTGTTGAGGCTGTAGGTTGTTGCCAACGAGAGGATGTTGTCGACCGGGTTCTCCAGTGTGCTTTGTAACATAGCGATTGGATTTCGAATGAACAACTGTAGTTGTATGAACGGGTTATAGCTCCGGACCTGAACATACTGTACTGTTTTGCGCCAGCTCATCTCTTCCGATCCGAAGCAGTAGTTTGTCCAGTAGTTTTACGATGACTGGAGACACCAGTGTAAGTGGGTCGAAGAATTCAATGATTTTCGAATACATTACCCTTTTGGTAACCGATTGTGATGATAACGGTTGACAAAGAAAGAAATAATTGGTCATTTCTGATCAGTCCGAACTCAGGTCGAATCATTTTAGCTGCAATACGGGAAATCTAAGCAACAGAAGGCGGCCATTCTCGAAAGCAATTGCAAGAAGAATGTTTCTGTCAACCCGGGTTGCCCAAAATATAGTTTCAGGGGAATTTTAGCATAGTAAGCCATGAAATCTGAAAACTTAAGAAAACACTGTTAATGTGAAGGCAAGCGCTAAACCGCTCAGCACACTTTTCTACAGTGCTATTTTTATTCAGTGTGCCTACAATCGTTGCAATGTTCTGGGAGTTTCTCTAATGTGCCGAAATGTTATTTTCTGCTTAACCTGGCAATAAGGCAACGCATATTGGCAAGGTTGCTGGTTTCTTATTTCTATAAGCTCAACAGTCAAGACTGTTTCTCAGTGTGCCACACATGTGGTATGGATTAAAAATCGAAGTGCCGCAGTTATGAAACATATTTCTTTAGTGTGTAAGACATCGTGGCTGGCACAGTGTTCCAAGCGACTTACCCTTGAATTGTATCATCACAGTGCTGCAAAATAACCTCAAGAATCACACAGCAATATACAATTCAATACAACTTTGAAATTGATGAACAACCCGTAGAAATTGTATAACTAAATTGCAGTGTATATGGGCGGAGTAGTTCCATGAAGTGATAAGGGCCAACATAGTTTAAACCCAAAATTCTCCTATCAATACAATCTTTCTACGATCACTAAACCAGCTTCTTTCATTTAAGGCACAATCAGTCATACAACAGAACCAGCAATCGGTGATACAAACCGCAGCCGGCCAGATACCTGCCCTACCCCGAGGCGTATTATTAGTGTGTAACAAACCTAGCTCAGTCATTCACACCACCCAAGGCAGTTTGCAGGCTATACAGGTGAGTTCCGTCCAGGTGAGTCTCCAACTCTGGTATCTCCCGTTTTGCTCTTAAGAAAAAAGAAACGCATTGTCAAGTGTTAGAATCGCTGCCCTAACCTAACCCCCCAAAAACAAAACAACCAATCAAACAGCGAGAACTGATCTCAATCCGTTGTCCACACTGTACAGATTAAACCAGAGCCGCACGTCGGCAGCGGTGGCAGTATCATGACCGATACCAACAGTGACGACACGATGTCGGACGACGAGGCCTCGCCAAAGAAGCGAAGGGATTTACTAACACGGCGACCATCCTATCGTAAGATTCTCAGCGACCTCGGCGGAGCAGAAATTGGTATGTTTTTAGTTGTTCGGTTTTCGTTCGTTCTGCCAAAAATCCCACCAAAACCCCGCCTCCCTCTTCAGCCCTCAATCGCAAACAAAACCCATTGGTTCATGATCAGCCTCATCCCATCAATCTCACCAGAACCACAACATCCTCAAAATTCCTTCTATCCAAAATTATGTTTTTGGTTCGTTTTCATCTATCCTCTCGAATGCATGCGCTCCTGCCTGCCATCTTTTGGAGGGCGGAGTAATAATAACTTTCAACTTTGTCTAAATGGTTTTTTTTGGGCCGTAGTAGGGTCCGTAGAAGTACTTCTTTTCCTTTCTTTCTCAACTCTTGATCTGCCTTCTCCATCCGTTTAGTTTTCCGTAGTCGACAAAAACCGTACCGTTCTCGAAGATTCTGCCGGGGTCCCAATTTTTTATACAATTTTTTTTATTATCTCATAAGCACTCACTTTTCTAACCAGTTTTGAACTACCTCTAGAACGTAATGTTGCGCTTTGTATAGTTTCGAACGCACGGTAGTTTGAGTTTGAGCTCTATTGTTTTTTGTTTTTTTGCATGAACGTTTTCTCTCGACCAAGTAATCAATACTAACAACTAACAGCAGGTGCAAACAATGGAAGCTATTTTGCTGGTTTGGAAGTTTGATATTTTTCGTTTTCCATCGCGATTGTGTTTTGTCAAATAGTTTTTTTTTCGTTTGTTCGTTTTTAAGTTGATTTTGAAACTGTTTTTGTGAAATAATTGAGGAAAGTCATATCCCTTGCTAGAAGTGTGGGAGTTATTAATCAAGTGTTGCAAAATTGGGAATTTCGAAAGCCTGTATTATATTGCGAGAAATACAACATTCAAACTGAAAATGAACGCATATCAAGCTGAACAATGCATTAGGTCCTAAGTAACACTGAGAGACTCTCTTCGTCGACTTTCTCTTTGCGTTGATACGGCTATGTAAATATATGTTCAAGTATTTTCAACACACAGTACGGTAATATAAAGTGTAATTAGTGTCTTAATGCGTCATAAACATCAGCAACCTGAGCCTTTGGCATTTTCAATGTCAATGAACCGTCATATCTAATCAGACCTTTCTAATGTATTCATCAAGATTGTTTGGCTTTGAGGTTACGGGCCAGAATACGTTATGGGACATGAGCAAAACGATATGTGGAAGTTCCTCGTGCAAGGATACCTCGAAGCCTTAGAAATTGTGGGACGCTGTGGTGAAGAGATGTTCCAGCACAAGCCGAAGACGCTGCCAACTTCAAGCGAATCTTCTGGCAGACAAAATCCCAAATGAAGTTTTTGAGATGTATCCAGGATAAAGCTGCAACCAAGGAAACGTAGAAGGTTCTCGAGGAAAGTTCTGCAAGACGTCGAATCCTAGGCAAATCGTGATC
>JASCZW010002119.1:222406-287798 GCA_034211315.2 Aedes japonicus
ATCCACCTGAAAAGATCGAAAAATAAAATAGGAATTTGTAAGGTTTCCATGCAAACTAATGGGAGCTTACTTTTACTTACGGAAAAATATTCCGCTCGATTAATCCGTAAGTGAAGGTGACATTTCGTTCCATACAGATCAATTTTAAAAATTTCGCTTGGTAATATTGAGCAAAATTCTGTAACCTCTTTACTTGTTAGGTCGATACTGGCCTTAAAACGTCCGTCTGTGATGGTAGTTTTTACTGCAAGATTTTTTCAGTGTAGAACATTCTTTAACAAATCTTACTTTCGTCCATTTGAAAAATTGTTGGAGATTTTTCATCGAAATTTTCTGGCACCACTGATGCTGTCGGATTTTTTTTGTTTTCCTCGGCCTGTCATCTTGATAATCACGTCATCGATTTTTCATGGTCAGTCTGGTCATTCGCCAGAACAGCAGCATCAAGATTCGTTTCGAAATAATATTCTCCTTGGCAGATGCATTAAAATCGGCGAATAGTTTTTCAATTTCTGGTATTGAAGTGAGTAAAATAGCAGTGGTTCAACGATGGCTTACTGGGAGCTTCATGATGATATGAACTTGTAAGTAGGATGGAAGAAGTGTTTTTGCAGAGAATGCAACATTTGCACGGTCAAAGTTCGCGTTCGAGACTGAAGGAGAATATCGCAAAAAAAGGGCTCATAATAATCCTAGTTTGTTCCAACATTCCACACCCTTTCCAGTTACATCACGGCTGACAAGTTCTACATCGAACCAAATGGGAAAAGCGAGGTGTTGATAATCGATCGAATCAGTCGGGAAACGTCTCTTCAGGGTAATGCCCTCTCGCAGCAAAACATGAAACGCTTAAGTAATTATCGATTTTTCCGTCTCTTGTCTCGTCGCAGTCAAAACCAATCAACTCCCGCAGGGCGTCCAGGTGCGTAAGATATGTGGCATCCTGGGGGTGATCAAGCTGATCAGTGGCTTCCACTTGGTCGTGATGACCCATCGGATATTCGTCGGCATCATCAATTCGCAGGTCATCTGGCGGTTGGCCGGATTCGATATCATTCCCTTCGTTCCGTCCCTGACGCATTTGAGCGAAACGCAGGTAAGCAAGGGGAATGTGGTGTACTGGTTGAGTTGGGTTTGAAATTTTTCGCCTGATCTATTTTTTACAGAAAGTCCAGAACAATGTCTACCTTGCCATGATCCGGCAAGTGCTAGACACGCCGTATTACTACTTTTCGTACACGTACGATATAACGCATACTCTACAGCGATTGCACTCGATGCCACCGGATTTCATGCAGACTGGGCTGTTCGAACGAGCGGATTCCCGATTCGTGTGGAATGGGTATCTGCTGAAGCACTTCCATCGACCGGAACTGCGGCAATATAGCCTGCCCCTCATTCTGGGATGTGAGTACATGTCGAATTTGTCAGGGAGATGCCCTTAATAACGAATTCATTTTCGCAGTTGTTTCCGTGAATGATGTCATGGTGCACAGCCATAACTTCCAGTGGATTCTGATATCACGTCGGTCTGTACATCGGGCGGGAACCCGTCTGTTCTGTCGTGGTATAGATCAAACTGGCAGCGTGGCGAATTATGTGGAAACCGAACAAATCATCGACGTTCGCGGGGATAAGGTTTCCTTCGTTCAAACACGTGGAAGTATTCCGCTGTTCTGGCGACAGACTCCCAATCTTAAGTATAAACCCCCACCGGAGTTGGTTGCCGGCAGGGATCATCTGATAGCTTGTTCTAAACATCTGGATGCTCAGTTGATCCAATACGGTCGCCAAGTGCTAGTTAATTTGATCGATCATCGTGGAGCGGAAGATGTCCTGGAGAAAGCATTTGCCACGACGATTTCTACTCTGGGCAATCAAAGTGTGCGATACGAATCGTATGATTTCCATGCCGAATGCCGTAAGATGCGCTACGATCGACTACATAATTTGATCGCCCGGTTGGCCCACGAGCAGGATGAATTTGGTGTATTCCACCTGAGAAGAGATGGAACTCTCTTGTCTTCTCAGGATGGTGTCTTCCGCACCAACTGCATTGATTGTCTGGATCGTACCAATGTGGTCCAAAGTATGTTGGCCAAGCGTAGTCTGGAACAATGCCTCGTAAGGCTAGGCGTCCTAACAACTGGTCAACGAATCGATCCGAGTTCGACCTTCGAGTGGCTGTTCAAAAATGTATGGGCCGACAATGCGGATATGATTTCTACTCAGTACTCTGGCACGGGTGCACTTAAGACGGATTTCACTCGAACCGGCAAACGCACTAAGTTGGGTCTGCTCAACGACGGCGCAAATTCCCTAACTCGGTACTATAAGAATAACTTTAACGATGGCTTCCGACAGGATGCCATTGAACTGTTCCTGGGTAATTACGCCGTGCAGGATGGCGAAGGGCTCACCGTCCACTGCCCGCTGGTGATTCAGAAGGGATGGAAATATGGAACAGTGAGTCTCCCCAATTGGTCTATAGTAATTCTCTTTAGTAACTCAAAATTCATTTATTTTAGTTCCCAGTAGTGCTGCTTTTTGCATTCGCCATGTTCTTCACGTCGACTGTCTACCCGCAGGAGTACAATACGGAAAACCTACTCTTCATTCTGTTCTGGGGTTCGATGGTTGGCCTCACCGGTGCCGGCATTCTCAAGTACGGCGTGGAGTTTGTCGACTGGCCCAAGCTAGTTCCCGCAACACGATCCAGCAAGATGGAACCCTGACGGCACTGGTAATTTTCTGTTTCATTATTGTTGGGCTGGTTGGTTTTCTTTTCTCTACACGAACAGGTGGATTGTTTTAATTTCTTTCTCTCAACACTGTGTACAGTACATTGGATAAGTAAATACGAATGTATATCTTACCTCCTGTGAGGCCGGAAACAAAATTTTAGAGCACGCTTTTAGAATACTTCTTCCCCATTTCCATGTTTTTGAAGAATACTAGAGAACGATGAGAAGGCGCATTCCCAATTGACAGTTTAAATAAAATTAGGCATTCTTTAACTAGGTGCTTTCTTTGATCTATCGGGATATGAATGAAAGAACTCTTTTTTACGGTAAACGGGCACCACGCGGAACTGCTTCATTTATTTTACAAAAAAAAAAAAAAACTCGAAATCTTACAATTATGCGAACATAAGTTTTCTAAATCGAAGTTCATCGATCCTGTTTGCCCGCCTTCTTGCGCCGTTCAGCTCCATCAATCGTCGTTTTGTTGAGCCCCTGCTTGTTCTTCGATTTCTTCTTCACTTCCTCGGTCTCAACGTCTTCTTCTTGCCAAGTTCCGCTCACATTGGCCTTCGCCTTCTTGACCTGCTGCTGCTGCTGCTTGCTAACCTTCGGGGACGTCGCCACGTCTTCAGTCGGTTGAACCGTTTTGAACTTCTTCTGTGCCGGAGGAGCGGCGCTTCTTTTGGTGAAATTATCTGACTTTCGCTTGTTTTTCTTGGATTTGGTCGAGACCATCTCACTTGCCTCCTGCACTGGATCTTCCAGCTCAACCGTAACCTTTCCTATGGGGTGAATCTTCTTCAACGTCTGTCGGAGCTCGTTTTTGTTATCCTCTGGCTGCTGTAGGTATTTGTGCAGTCCCAGTTTGTCCGCATCCGTCAGCACCATACAGGTGGGTCTACAGCCAATGTTGGTTGTGCACAACTCGTGGAAATCATTGCCATCAATCTTCCACAGACTAATATCCCCGGAACTGGAAGCAGTCGCCAAATAATTTCCAAGGCATGCTAGCGCTTTCAGTCGGGACTCGTAAATCCGAATCTTTTCAGGTTCATCTTCATCCTCTACGTCGAACATCAGTAAATGACCGTCGTCAAGTCCTACCGCTAATTCCGTCTCGGATATCCAACAAAGCGAAACAGGTTTGCAGGAGCACTGAATCGTTCGGGAGGATTTGGTTGTTTCCACTGAAATTACATCCACCACTCGTTGGCCCATAAGAGCAAAGTACTGGCCGTCAGGGCTCCATTCGACAAGCGTCAACTGGCCATTGTACTTGGGATCGTTGCGAAGTCCTCGAGTGTACAAAGTTCTACCACTCACCAGATCCCAGGTCTTTAGATTCATATCGGAACCAAGCGTAAGTGCTATACTACTTTGTGGATGAATGGCAAAACTCAGAACAGATCCACGGTGGGCGTTCGACCAGGTTTTATCGATCGCCAGCCGCTTCGTGTTGATCGCCGATACCTTTCCGTCGTTACTACCGCTAAACAGGTAATCTCCTTCGGGGAGAATGTCAGACAGTTGACGGTACCATTGTGGTGAAGCATTTCGTCCTTGAGCAGACCGCTCTCCAGGTCGAAAATACAAATTCGATCATCCGATCCACCAGATGCTAGGTATTTACCGTGTGTGGCCAGTACTCGCACCGATGCGGTGTGGTTGTGAGTGGAGAATATTTCCTTCAAGTAGAATCGTGAAGACTCCTGCGGAAGGGGATAATCGGTAGGATTAGAATTTATGAAGCGTGGAGCATACCGACTTATGTGGGTGGGAAAAGACTTACCGATTTCAGTGGCTCAACTTTGTAACCAACAGTGTACTCCTCATAGGTACCGACAATTATCTCCAGTCCGGCCATTCTTTTCCGGGGTTCACACCGTAGGGTGACGGCGGTATGGGAATATTTTTACTTACAGAAATTAAATAAATCAAAAACACCGAATACAGCACGCTTGCGATAAACCAGAGACCGAACCAATGTTTATATACAGGTTTAGCAATAAAATGCATTTAATGGTGTTGTAGCAATGAAATGTGGAAACATCCGACGATGGTGCACCACACATGTATAGAATAATACCATAAACAAACCCGCATTCAAGAGTGCATTAATACCAACATGCCGTTTTTTCTACACCTGTATCCAAATTATTGAGACCGAACAGCACATGTTATTTTTGTTGTGACTTTTCTCAAAAAAGAAAAAAAAAACAGTGTTCAGCTTCAGGGTTGCCAAGGGTATTTGACTGACTTCATCGAGATCGATCAAATTTATTCAGGAATGTCGTCTTTGTTGTCTTTGTTAAGGCCAGTATCGACTTAAAAATAAAGAGGCTACGGAATGTTGTTCAATGTTACCAAGCGGAATTTTGACACTGCATGGAAAGAAATGTCACCTTCACTTACGGAATAATCGATCGGAATATTTTTCCGAAAGTAGAAGTGACAACTCCCATTAGTTTTCGTGGAAACTTTACAAATTCCAATTTTATTTTTCGTTCTTTTCAGATGGACACTGCTGCAGAAATTTCTTTACGATTCTTTACTTTTCCGTTTCAGTAAACGGAATTTAACATGGGCTCGGGATAGAAAAAGGAATTTCTTTCGAACACGATACCGACCTTTACAAGGAAAAAAAAGTTTAGTAATCAAACGTCGATCAAACACTGATGTAAAAAACTTATCGAAGTTCGTAAGAGTTACCTTATGAAACAACATGAGCCATCTTGGAAAAAGATCAGACGATCTTATGAAGATTTCAAATCAATAATATTTTTACCTCAGGTTAAAAGAGCTAACACAAAACATTTATTATTTGTGGTTTTGTTTATTATGGATATTTGAATTATGTCAGATTCAGGCGAATGATCATCCGAAACACTATACAAATATGATGTAGAAGGAGATGTTCGCTCACCACCATGAGGCACCAAGGGTGCACAATAATGTTGTTGCTAGAATGATAGATATGAAGAGAAAATGTTGAAAGATCCGTCAGTGTGCGGCAGGTAGGAAATCGAACAGATGTTTTTTTTCGAAAGGTTGAGCGAAAGGGTATGTGTCCGGTGGTACTCGAACCAAAGACGTTAACTTTTGCCTAGCATCCCACTGCGGGGTAGGTCGTGACACGGACAAGTCCTGCCGCACAATGACAAAAACTAGCAAAACATGGCACTAGCAAAAATATTAATGTGCACTCTTGGTGCCTCATGGTGATGAGCGAACATCTCCTTCTACATCATACTCGTTACTCCACGCACGGAGAAAACATAACATAACTGTTGCCGAGCTCGCTGGGCACACTGATTGAGAGGCTTCTAACCAGTCCCCGGTACAACCATTAAATGAAACTGCTATCGACCACTCCCTCAACATCACGTCAAAGGAGGGGACAGAGTGAAGTGAACCGAAAAAACCTATTGTCAAATTCAATAGTTGTACTTCATACGTAAGCGATAAGTTTACGTGAAATTAAAACCTCTGAACACATTTCTCCGTCCGAAGCGGTAAAGGAACCTCGATTTAAATACGATAAATACACTGACAATGTAAGAACCCTTTCACATCTATGTAAAAATACTATTGACAAATAAATTTCAGCTTTGAAGCTGCCACATTGGCAACTGTAAAAACGGTGTTTAATCGAATTTTGCCGCGGAGTTTCCAACAATAACAATTATTTTGGTGTGACTATACAAATAATTCCCCGATTACTGTCGCAAATTTCGAATATCTACACTCAGGCAAATAAACTTAAGATTTTCATAAGGTTCCTCTAATTAACGATGCTATGTAATTTCATAAGGCTGACTTATGAATGGATTTTGTTTCACATGACGTTCCCGAGTAACAATTGGAATGCTTTGAAGATTTATTGAAATTTTATCATTGTTTTAACTTTGCATCTCTTGCAGCTTGTGGGTTTGCTAAAGTTTTATGTGATTGACATTAAATCAGGCTGTCAAGTATAATATAAAACTATTTTATGACTACCAAAACAAAACTAAGGTTTCATCGTATTAACGTAAGGCTTAAGGTGGTTCTGTATTCGTCCTAAAAACTATAGAATAAAACCAGAATATATCTACAGCAACTTAGTTTTATGAGGCACTTTTTGATAACCGTTATAAAATTTGAAATTGTGTTTGGGCGACAATTTCCATAAAACCAACAAGCATGCTATAAAGACACCATAAAACGTTACGCTCTTATTAAGGGTTTTAAAAGCCCTAAATAAAACCACTAGTTTTATTTTGTGCTTTTGTATTCTAATATAGGGCAATGTGTCGCATTTAACCATTTTTGAGGAGCGGCAAGTTATAAAGAAAAAAAATCTCAAGGTTGGAAAATTTCACTCAATATGAAACACAAAACCTGTATTTTCAGCAAACATAGAAATAATAAACAGCTAGCTATTATTCAATAATGAGTGACTAGTAATTGTTCAGCAAAAATCACCGGATTAACAAATGAGGATTTACTTTTATATTTTTTCGAAATAAACCGCTAATGCAAATTTATTATACAAATTAAATTCTACCGAATTCATATGGCGCATTAAATATATGCTTCTTTTTCGTATACATTCACCATAAATTTCGCACGGCATGGTCTCTAGTATATACAGGTTGGTTAATAAAGGAATAAAATTATTTTATTTTCAATCTTTTCAATTGGTTTAAAATGACACTTATTATGATTTCTCTAATTCACATATACGATAGGAAAAAAAACAAAACTAACGAAATTTCGCTTTTGCCAGCAATCAAATAAAGTCAACAAAAAACCTTGAAGTTTGTCAAAATAGTTTGCATATCAGCTTTTATCAACTTCCTCTGGAGGGCTTTATGCAGTTGCAACCTTGTTTTATAATAGCCATAAGGTTATTGTTACTAACTCCCAGCCAGAGAATGGTTTAATTTTTAACCACAACGTGTAGTATACAATAAATCTTAAATAACACCTTTGCTTCTAAGTTGGTTCGCATATCAAGTTTTAATGATTGCAATAAAACTGGGCCAACTGGCCATGACATGGTTGTAAAGCGGTCAGGATGAAGTTTTTAAAGCAATGTAGTCGCAAGAACCGGTTGTATTATTTGGTTTTATCAACTGCTAAGAAACTGGAATAAAACCAAAAATGTAGCTTGGGGTTGTTCTTGTACGCCTTTAAGCTTTCCTGATCACAAGTGTTGATATAGATTAGTGGGCAAGTCACTAGCCCCATAAACTCAGCGTTCAAGGTTCGAATCCAGGTTACTCAATATTTTTATATTTTTCAACATCATTACATTTCATAAGACAAATCTATGAATTTCATAGAGATTTCTTATAGCAAATAATCATAATGCAATCTTATGAATACCGAAAGTTTATTTCACTGAGTGAACTATTTTATTGTACTGGCAGTGTAAGCAACAACCAATATGCAACTAGCGATTTGTAATTGGTTCACTGTTGTAAAATCCCTTGGTCCGAACCTCGAAGCCAGCATCTTGCTGTACATATTTGCGCCTTTGTTTTGATTTGCTGTGTTATTTTGACAGAATATTTGAGAGTGTGTTCGTGTGAGTTCATTATTAGGGGCGCATTATTAAGCTTGGGACCGAGCTTGGGACCGATGTGCTAGTACTGACTGTAGTTTATATCGAGTAAATCGATTAGATTGACAAGGCCGGAATGGAGCAAATAGCAATAAATTCCGTTGAGACAGTGGTAACCTCGATTGTATCATCTAAGACGGATCGTCAAGAGCTGCGGGTAAGAACATTGAATGCAGTTCAACAACCGAATATGGAATCAATTGATGGAGGAAGTTTTGCAAAAATACCTTCGTCCATACAACCGAGGCTCGCTGACTGCTTCAAGTATCGAACTAGTACTTCCCCTCTTTGTTTATAAAATCAGATACGTCCCCGCATAACGAAAAACAATTTGCTATATAGTCAAAACTATATTTGGAATGTAAGATATATTATCACATTTTATGTTATTGTTATCGAATAGTTTAATCTCATTTTCACCATACAACTTCCACATTAACACATACTGTTAATGATGGCCATATTGTCCCTGAAAGGTTGTTTATTGTCTGCACTCGGATTGGATTATACACCAACTTTTTGGCATAGGGTACAGCTAAATTTTTGTTCGTGAAAATTGCCATTTTTTTATGGTAACCTAACTTAACCGCCTATTCAGCATATTGTTATTTGGTCTTCTACCATCTGACATATTGTTAAAACTATATAAGAGATTGTTAGTTTATAGTTGTCAACTATTAGGGTAAATGTCGTAACAATAACGGAAACGATCGTCAACAATAAGGGAAATGGTCCAGGAATGGTTTGTGATTATGCGGCTCTGTTTGAAAAAGTACTTAAAAAATCATGATTATGTTAATTTGTAAATCATTAAAACCCGAGTAATGATAAAAATGGTTATACATTTTTTACAAATGTTAACAATACATTACAATATAGAATAGTTTACAAAGTTTAGTGAAGAGATATAATAATATAAAATGATAATAATTAGAACTTCGATATACGATATCGGTCAACTTTAGCTTCAGTTTGCTTGTTAAGAATTATCTTAGGAATGGAGCCACGGATCTGCGAGAATTATATAACTCTTGATTGTTTTGTATTAAAAGACATTCTTGGCGTTCTCAGGTCGAGACCAACGGCACATATCGCACTATAAGGCTATAAGTTTCGATTTTACGGTCCTTACTAGAACAGAGAAGCGTTACACCCAAAATCAGCGGAAAGCAGTGGGCGCTATTTTGAGCAGAGCATTTTTTATATATCCTACTGTGCAAACACTTAACACTTCTAGTCGATTCGAACGGTATACCGTTAATTTTTAATCGATCACATTAAGATATTAATAGGGCCTTTACGACTCAGCCCTTACATTTATGACGTTGAATGCACCAAGGAAACTGATAACATCGCCAATTAACCGTCTTGCCTATACACTTGAACTGATGAGCCATTTAACGAAAGCTCCAGTTCATGGGAAATAGCAAAGCTAGAAATCAACGTAGCAGGTTTTCTGATAAAGGATGAGCTTTTGAGAATCAAACGACTCGCGACGAGAAGTGCCTGATACGGTCTGGGACACCGTCGTTGTAAACACTTCCCAAGTAACTACGAGGCTGTAATAGCATGCATATATAGGGTATGTGTATTACGTCTAGTGCATCATTGAAGTTGGATTAAAGCTGAAAAGGGCCCCACTAAGATCAAACTAATGCTATATCTTTTGTAATGCCATAAGACTTCGCTAAAGTAGCATTATTGCATTGGTAATGCATCACTACTTTTCCAAGCTTATATATCGCTTTATTACTTGACAACTGTTGGATTGATGCGATCCCGCATTACCGATGTTGATTTTGGGTTGAATAAGTGCAATAATATAATGCTTGTGGTTACTTGGGTTATGATCTTTACTCTAAATTCGGAGGAATCTACATCCTCGTACAACTCGACTACTGATTGAGGTTCGCCAAGTCCGATAAAAAGTCATACTGTACCATGCATGGTGTTAAACTATATTTTCTATAGTTTCAGCAACATTATAATGATTTAGATGAAGCTTACATAAAAAATGGTAAATAACAACTGTAATGATGAGATTCAAGTCAGTGAGGGATGTATGCGGCCGCACTCACTATAACAAAGTGCCTCCGGAAGTAATGATGCTAGAGAGAAATTTGGAAAAATGTCTTCTAGGTCATCAACATAACTAAATCTCAACATGATGATCTGCTGACCGTGCGAGATTATGATGCAAAACAACGGTGAAAAACTAACGATGTTCACCATCGTTCAATGTGTTTTAAATGCATTGCACAAAAAATTATACAATGATAAACATTAAATTATTTGATAACATGAAATTCGCCATCTAATAAGAACTGTGAAAACAGTTGCCTTCTTCCTTCTGCTCAATTAACAACTCAACAGAACACCGTAATCCACCTTATAGTACGTTCACACTACTGCTTACCCAAGTAACCACAAGCATTATATTATTGCACTTATTCAACCCAAAATCAACATCGGTAATGCGGGATCGCATCAATTCAACAGTTGTCAAGTAATAAAGCGTTATATAAGCTTGGAAAAGTAGTGATGCATTACCAATGCAATAATGCTACTTTAGCGAAGTCTTATGGCATTACAAAAGATATAGCATTAGTTTGATCTTAGTGGGGCCCTTGTCAGCTTTAATCCAACTTCAATGATGCACTAGACGTAATACACATACCCTAAATATGCATGCTATTACAGCCTCGTGGTTACTTGGGTATATTACGTGATATAGAGTATATACGTGATATAGAGTAATCGCAATCACATCGCAATAACGCATAAGACATGAAAACATGATTTAATTTGTGTATTTTGCAATGAAATTTTCCAACCGAAATATGAACGAATCCCCCCGAAATTTATTAACATTTGAAATGTCAGCCCAGTTACAGAGCAGCATCCGCTAATTGGGTTGTGCACTTAGCCCAGTTAGTGGATGGTTGCTGTACATTTATTGCAAATAATACATGTAAAAAATCACAAAATATTTATTTGTTCACACACAAACGGAAGCCTGTGAGAAACACAGATGAAGTTTATTTGGCAAATGAAAAGTGTGTGATGCTACACATAGTGGGTATTTGTACTTATAGGAAGTATGTGTGGTAATAAATAGATATCATTTATTGATCACATTGCAAAAAATCATTTATGGAACAATTAGATATTATCATTGCTGTGCGTCAATTCCACAGACTATAAATAAATTCTAAGTAATTTAATTTCACTTTTATGATTACTTGTCGACAATAAGTTGTATGCCTTGTTCAGACTACAGAAATAAAACATGTTATAACGGTTGTCAAATAATTTCAACAAGAAACTCGTCATCAAGATAGGCTTATAACATGCTATAACTGCTCAGTCTGGCCAGCGTTGTAGCCAAATAATTAAATCACATAATCAACAGTTATATTTGACAATTTTTCTTGTCAACTATTTGTTCAAGTGTTCTGATCTGATCCTAACAAAACACAAGCAAACAGAAAAAAAAAAATCAAATCGAAATAAACGCCTGATACCCAAATATTTGCTTATTATGCATCCTGGTGTACGGATAGCTTTCTTGGATTTATACTCAATTTAATGTATGTGCATCTTTGCGTGTTGAGCACACTTCCTGCTTAGTGTTACCACAGCTGAACAGTCACGCTTAACGAAATGTTTACGTTTTTATCCACACATTCTTGCCCCTCACCGCGAATGACGAGCACAAAACAAAAAACACCAAAAAAGCGCTTCTTCCCCCTTGCCCTTTATACCTGGTCCACCCACAAAAACTCGCCCGCAACTAACTTCTTTCACTGCAACGCCATCTCGCGAAGCCCAGGCCAGATGATTGAATTGACATTCAAGTGACATTCTAGGCTCGTTTTTTTCGCTCAGAACTTCATCATCGTAACTGCGGGAGGTCCAGTCGTCCCAAATTGCACTGGGGGAAAAGAAATTTCGATTCCGCCGAGTGGAAGGTCCCAAAAGTGGCCCCGAACCGTTTCCCCGGTAGTGCAAGAGTGATCCGCTGCTGGAGTAGGAAAAATCCGTCCCGTTCGAACGGGGTGAGTGCGTGAAAAGTGCGATTAAAGTTTGTCGGACGTCTTTCTCTTTTCGCTACCTGTGTGCAAATAGCATACAACGTCCCTTCGGGTTTGAAGTGTACTTCGATTGTGTTTTGTCCTGCAGGCTGCAGTAATAAATTTAGTGGTTGGTAGGCAACATCCCCATTGATGCGTGAATATTAAACATATTTATGGATTTTTTTTTTAATTATTTTATTGTAGACTTGTCGAGTTCGAGAAAATGAGGAGCCGCAGTAATTCGGGCGTCCGGCT
Organism: Aedes japonicus; assembly: GCA_034211315.2. Lineage (NCBI taxonomy): Eukaryota > Metazoa > Arthropoda > Insecta > Diptera > Culicidae > Aedes > Aedes japonicus. The sequence goes on from JASCZW010002119.1 coordinate 235,090, forward strand.
GGACTACTACCAGCGGATCGTCCATCGTTTAATTATGTCCCACCAGCAGCCGGTCACCGGTTTGTTCCCCGCTAGTCCGCACAACCAGCACGCCTGGGTAGGTAATCGAGTGGGCAAACGGAATTGGATCCGGGAATTCCACCCGCTACATTTAGCTTGTTGCTTTTCCAATGCTTTTTTTACTATTCATATTCTGATTATATCAATTATAATGTATACGATAATGTTCTATGCAGCGCTGCCAAACGAGCAGGGGGATTGGCGGACAAACTGTAAGAAGTGTCGATAGTTTGCTTGGTTAAGTTTGTTAAGGCTTTGCACAGAGAAAATTTGTTGCTTTTACAAAATTGGCACAGAATTCAAAATTGTTGTAGCTTTAGGAAAGTGCTAGAGCTCGGTTGTGACAACATTTTGGAATCAGCACCTTTGGCAGCACTGCAGTTTGCGTGCCGGAACGTCTCAAGGTCATATAGTTTAACGCCCTTTGCTTTTTTTTTGTTTGCTTCTAGATTCGGGACAATGTCTACTGCATCTTGGCAGTGTGGGGCTTGTCGATGGCATACAAGAAGATTGCCGATCAAGATGAGGACCGCGCCAAGGCGTACGAGCTGGAGCAGTGCTGCGTGAAATTGATGCGGGGTCTCTTGATGGCCATGATGAATCAGAAAGATAAGGTCGAACGGTTCAAGACGACTCAGAATCCGTTGGATTCCTTGCACGCCAAATATTCGAGCAAGAATGGCCAGCCCGTAGTGGGAGACGAAGAGTGGGGTCACTTGCAGATTGATGCCATTTCGTTGTATTTGCTGATTTTGGCTCAGATGACTGCGTCTGGGCTGCAGATCGTGTTTTCGCTGGATGAGGTGTCTTTTATTCAAAATTTAGTATTCTACATCGAGTCGGCTTACTGCATTCCGGATTACGGCATCTGGGAGCGTGGTGATAAGTCGAATCATGGCCAGACGGAATTGAATGCCAGTTCGATTGGTATGGCTAAGGCGGCTCTTGAGGCTATGAATGAGCTGGATTTGTTCGGAGCTCGTGGCGGATCCGGAAGTGTGATTCACGTGCTGGCCGATGAGGCTCACAAGTGCCAAGCGGTGCTGCAGTCGATGCTACCGAGAGAATCGAACAGCAAAGAGTTGGATGCGGGATTGCTTTCGGTGATTGGATTTCCTGCCTTTGCTTGCGATGATCCGCAGCTGATTGAATCCACGCAGGATGCGATCGTTACTCGGCTTCAGGGTCGGTACGGTTGCAAACGATTCCTTCGTGATGGTTACAAGACGCCGAAGGAGGATAACACCCGGCTGTACTATGAGCGCTGGGAACTGCGGATGTTTGAGAACATCGAGTGCGAATGGCCTCTCTTCTTTTGCTATTTGATTTTGAACAAGGCGTTCCAGAACGATAAGGATTCCGTGTCGGAGTACTCGATGAAGCTGGAGGAGATTCTGGTCAAAACGGAGGAAGGCATGCGGCTGGTTCCGGAGCTGTACGCAGTGCCGGCAGAGGTGGTCGCGGGCGAGTATAAGACTCCGGGCTCACAGCAGCGGGTAGCCGTCGGACGATGCCCCTTCCTTTGGGGTCAATCGCTGTACATTTTGGGCAAGTTACTTCAGGAGGTAAGATTATAGTGTTTCCTCCAGTTAGCAAACGACTCATTTCGATTTGATTGAAATTTGGGACTGCTCTTTGCTTTCAGGGATTTTTGGCAGTTGGTGAGTTGGATCCGCTAAATCGTCGATTGGGCGCGCAGAAGAAGCCGGATGTGGTAGTGCAAGTGGTCATCCTGGCGGAGGACAGCGACATCCAAGACAAGTTGGCCGAGCATGGTATTCACGTGCAAACGATTGCCGACGTGACGCCGATCGAAGTCCAACCAGCCAGAGTTCTCAGCCACCTGTACACCTATCTGGGTCGGAATAAGAAGCTTGGCCTTAGCGGTCGTAAATCTCGAGACGTCGGTATTCTCAGTACGAGCAAGCTGTATTCGCTTAAGGATCGCATCTTTGCCTTCACTCCTCAGGTAAGTCCCGGTTGGTGAATGGCTGCGCAAAACTCTTCTCCGTCTGTTTTTTTAAACGTATGTCGAAATCTTGCTACGCCCACACCACACCGTTTGAAGTTAACCCCCCGTTTTTTGCAGCGCTTCCGCGAGGGCTAGCTTAGATATTTTGTTCACAGTTTTATTACTTCCTCGTCCCGTACCCATATATCTAGTTCTCCGACGTGGCCCGCTTCTACATTGCCTCGGACAACGAACTGATGATCGATCTGCTGAAGGGGGAGATCAACTTTCTCAAATCGGCCTGGCAGAATCTCCTCGGTCGGCCACTGCTGACAATGACGCTGAAAAACGTACATCTAGGTCGGTGCTCCGCGAACCGTTTATAGCCTATCATCTTACCCATTAAGCCTCCATTTCCCCACTCTCTCTCTTTCTCTGAAAAACTCTGTATATTTATGTATAGTTTCTCTTTTCTGTATCTAAGGCCTGTACTCGAAAAAATGCACAATTTTTATCAGTGTGTAACTTTAAAATTGATGAAAATCTGGGTATAACTAGTTTGGAGTGAATTGTTTACATGTGCAAAATTTCATAACAATCGGTTCAGTTGTTACTGAGATGTCATCGAAACAAGCAGAAAATTGCCGACTGCGACCATGAGATGGATCGGAAGACAACTGGGAATCACCCATACAACTGTGCCTCGGGTGGTAAAATCGTTTAAGGAGTTCCAGACGACCAAGCGGCGGGCTGGAAGTGGAAGAAAACCGAAGACAGCTGACCAGTGTTGATAAAAATCATGCTCGTTAGGTTCAAAAGCGTGGATTTTCAGGCAACATAACATTGACTGCCTTTAAGTTCCATGCGAAAATCAAACGATAACTCGTGACAACAAACGTAACCAGAAGAATGAACGTTCGATTTTCAAAATGCTTTGATATTCATTTATGTAGACAGGTTCATTTTCAAAATGAATTTCGATTTGTCAGAAATGAGATTCAATAAACCATAATGAATATCAATTAGCCGTCGGGATAGGATATTATGCATGGGCAGCCCAGTCCAGGGTATTCTTGCTAGAATCTACTCTTATGGAACGATGATGGCGGCCCCAGTTGTTTCATGTTCGTATAAAGATTCAAAATCACTCAATATTTCAAAAAAATCATCACAAGTGATGATATTCAAATTTCGTCTAATGAAATTCATGCTGACCGATTGATAATCAAAACAACAGTGTTAGCAGATTTTTGACCCGCACTTAGAGCTGACTTCATTCATTGCAGCAAGCAAAATTCATTGGGCATAGAAGTGACAGTGGTAACCATGAAAACCGGGAATGTAAACATCATCATTACACTGGGATAAATCATTTTCACTTCTCATGAATATTTTATGAAAATCCAAGGCACTGCAGCTGACCCTGTGAAGGCCCGGAAGGTGTTGGATTATTTCAAGTGTATTCAAGTGTATTCCGAATAAACCATGAAACGAGCTGGGCTTCGTGTATTCAAGGTCCGCAAGGCACCGATACGGCGTGATCAACAAAACACGGTGGCCAAATCCCACGCAAGGAAGCTGTATCGAGAGTGGTTAAAGATGTGTGTGGTTATGCATGACGAAACCTACATAAAGGCAGACGCAAAGCAGATACCTGGGCTGGAGTTCTACGTTGCCAAATCACGGTTTGAACGAAGAACAAAGTGGACAAATTCGCCAACAAATACTTGCTCTGGCAGGCCATATGCCAATGCGGTAAACTGAGTAAACCGTACATCACAACGGGCACCATCAACAGCGAAATTTTACGCACCGAGTGCCTCCAGAAGCGTTTATTGCCCTTCCTGCGGTTCCACGAACAAAAACCGCCAACCCCCCAAATTCACCAGACTTTCGTCCGGTGGAAAGATTTTGGGCCATAATGAAGGCCAAATCTCGAACATCGCCAAAGTGTTTAAGAACGAGCAGGAGTTGAAAAAAGAATGGATGAAGGTGACCAAAAAGGTCGGCTCCACCATTGCACAAAATGTAATGAGGCGTTTTAGGGGAAAGGTGCGGGCTTTCAGAGATGAAAAGGAAATTGAATAACGTCATTATGTCGAAACACAATCCATGTGTATTAGTTTTTTCCCCGAAAGTTTCAAGAAAATCCGGCTTAAAATAAATTTGCTTGGTGCATTTTTTTCGAGTACAGACCTTAGAATATTATTTTCTTTTTAGTTTTTATCTTCACTGTGCTAATTTTTTTCGGTTCTTCACCCCTCTTTTTTTCTCTTTTGATTTATGTATCTAAACGTTTTCTGTTCCTTGGAACTTCCTGTACATAAACCAACGCAGAACATAGATGGTAGTTGATTTTTTTGGCTTTAGCTTTTCTCCCTGCCGTTGGAAAGCATGCGTGTATACTTCTACTTCTCCTTCTTCCGCCTTTTGCTTCTTATATTGACCATCATAGTATTTCGCTCGCTTCTCCTACTAAATGGTACGCTGGGTTAGAAAGGGAGGGTTCTTCCGCTTTTCAGTCTTCTGCGAATCGAAATCGTTCTTCGACTACCTCGTCTTGGGTTTCACCGAATTAACCAAAAGAAGGAGCCAACGCTGAACTTTCTCTACATCCGGAAGCTACACGAACAGACCGAATAGACGGATCTCTGAAATTGGCAGTTGTTTATCCTTTTAATTGGCAGTGTCTTTCTCTCTCTTTCTCTTTTTTTTTCGTTCGTTCCAAAATTGGCTGCACCCAAATGTAAATTCGAACAACACTCAAAAACAATCGAAACACACACATCAAACCATGACGGTTGTGGTTTACATTCTGGTGACGGCTTTCCACCCACCCACTGGTTCGGTTGTCTAGATCTTTGACCATGACGAGTACTATATGTCACGCGATCCGTCACTGCTGGTCAGCAATTTCATGGACATACTCGCATTCCTCAGTATAAGCTGGCACCATCTGCTTGGTCGACCGACGATCACACTGACTGCCACCAACTGGCTCGTAGGTAATTAGAACACGATCTATTTGATAAAATTACTCTACTTTTTCTCCATTCCTTTCACTTCTCTACTAATTCTTACATTCTTCTCATTGCCATTATCGCTACTTCCATATCGTTGCACACAAAACGTCGGTTCCATCTTCTAAAATCATCAACTATAAGCTACCCTTTGCGTTCTCATCATCATCACCATTCGGAGTCATACGTTTGCGATTACGTTTTGCCATTTTGAGTTTGGGTTGTGTTGGATAAGACTGTGGGAGTCCTGTCGGTGTTTGTTTTTCTATATGTAGTCTACAAAAGCGTTCACTGCTTCAAATAGTTATTCTAAATATTTTTTGTGATCTGTAAAAGAGATTCCTTGAATTGCCTTTACTGTATACTGCCCACTTAGCAGGAGACTTGTACACGTAACTGTAATTTTCAATTATCCTTTTTAGTTTAATAGAATCACTTTTATTCGGGATCTTACTGGTGGAGAGATTTTATTCAGCCAAAAGGAGAAACCTATTAGAATGTATCTTTAGCGCTGATAGAAAATGGCGTGGTCAGAAATGACAAAAAAACAAATTCCAAGCCACGTTAGAATTACATTAAACAAGCCAGTAGAACCGATTGTCTTGATAGAGCAAATGGTGTGGATGAAGAACTAGAACATTGAATAAACTTGAAACAAATCATGTTAAGTACAAAACCATTGGAGTAGTAGGCCAGGAGTCCTGATGTAATCTTCCATTCTGTCATTAAACTTCAAATGATCAACTTGTGGTCTTATTTAACAAGTTACAGTAGCCTTTGATTGTTGTTTTTTGTATTCTCCTATGCGCGGAGTAACGATCTATGATGAAATGTGTTAGAAGCAGATAATTTCTCATCTCCATAAGAGGCTCTAGGAGTGGACAGTAATTTGTTCTAGCAATAAATTACTGTCCACTCCTAGAGCCTCTCATGGAGATGAGAAATTGTCTGCTTCCGACAAATTTCATCAAGTTACAGTACAGTAGGTTCATCGCAAACTGAAGAAAGGTTCATCGCTGAAAATTGAAGCTCGGAAGAATCGAAATGGTAACCATCACCTATAGACTTCCTGGAAGTGTGCGGCTGTAATTGTGAAACAAGGAAATTTCCTTCCCAATGCCGTCAAACTCATGAGCAAAGCAGACTGACTTTCGAGGTAATCAACACTGTAAAAAAAAACAAAAAGTGAAAATGAAGACCATTCTTCTACTGGATCCGATGCATTTTGTGAGGCAATGCTCGGCCCTTCCTCACAGATTTTATTCGAAAATTCCGGACTCACTAGGAGAGTATGGCGTCTTCGGAAGGTAGCGAAAACTAATCTTGAATGCTGTTTCTTGATGCCGGAAAATGCTTGCATTTAATTTCGATGACCCTCCAATCAATTGGAAATGGTTTTTTGGATGATCTTGCTTGGCGCCTTGCTTGTTTCGCCTGAACAGTACAGGCCAATGATTGTGGATCTTGAAAACTGTGGAACCGCGGTAACAGAAGATGCTATCAAGACCAAGCGCTGCAATGGTCAAGAACCAATAGGCAAAAAAAGGATTTGCGAGGAATAAAGACATTGTCGACCAAGCCAGAGCAACATCAGGCATTCGGCTCAACAACGGGCTTTCGTAATTTGCTTATTGCTTGCTGTCAACTTAGTGTTCTAAATGCACTTCCACAGTTATTAATTGAGAGCTTTCGATGCCATGCATCATTTTTGCATTAGTATGATTGTGTGGCAAGTACAATCATCCCCATGCCCAGGGAGTCGAAAAACTATCTTTAACGAAAAATTCCTAGACCAGACCGCGAATCAAACCCAGCCACCTCCAGCGTGGTGTTGCTTTGTAGCCGCGCCTTTACCGACTGAGCTAAGAGAAGACCGATACCGCACGCGCGAGTGTAAAAAGTATTCGTTATTATTTGAGTTTATCAAGTGATTCAAGCATGAATTCGCCCGATGAAGAATATTTCGCGTCCTCAAGCACGCTTCACTTTGTTGTGGACAAGGAAAGAGAGTTCGCAGTGCATCCTATGAACCGAGACAGAAAACGTGATAGAGAGTTCTGTAGATTGTAAGACGACCTCCGTAAATATCCTGATAAGTGTCATTCTTATACTAAGATGAATATGGATACATTCGATTCCAAATATGGCGAAACACAAATAAATGAAAAATTGGACGAACTGCAATGAGGAGCCGATTCTACCATGTGAACGTTTGGTTATTACTATCAGGTACGGCAGATTTAAGATATTCTGGTTTATATAACACCCCGAGCATTTTATTTCAACATTTGGATTATCCTACAGATTCTTAGAAACCGGATCATCCTTCATTACCCTCGAAGTTTTCTTCCGCGTGGGTTGTTTTACAGTTGCAGTCATAGTCCGTGAAACGTGCCAAGCTCTATGGAATGTTATTCAACCTATTCATATGCCCGCGCCAACTGAACAAATGTTAAAATCTATCGCGAACGAGTATTGGGCCAAATGGAGCTCTCCTAAGGCATCGGTGCCATTGACGGAAAACATATCCGGGTCAGATGTCTAGCTGGATCCGGATCAATGTATTATAATTACAAGGGCTATCACTCAACTTTTTACAAGCCGTAGCTAACGCCAATTGTATGTTTCTGATGGTGGAAGTCGGCTGGTATCGCAAACAAAGCGATGCTGGAACACTTAGCTCCTCCGACGTGTACCGGCTGTTAAACAAAGGAAAACTAAACGTTCCTCGCCAGACCAAGGAAAAAGGTTGAAAATGCCGTACGTGTTCCTTGGGGACGAAAGGTATCCGTTGATGAGAAACTTAATCCGTACATACCCACGGTGGCAATCTGCATTCCGCGAATAATTCAACTTATGATTGTCTCGAGCTAGACATTGCGTCGAAGGTGACATAAACCCGAAGTTTAGAGATATAATTGTCGCCAAAGTCTATCAATCCTGTTCCGGTAATGTTTTAAGGTTCTATCGCACAGTGCACTCGTCGCGAAAACGAGTGAATTTTCAGAGTCAATCTCCATTTTATTTGGACCACTTCAGCGTCTCCTGGCGTTCACAAGCGTCAAACCATGCGAACAGATTCGCCGCATCGAAAAACGCTGTGCACCTCTTTCACTATGAGAGGTTTGAGCGATTTTCATAGAACGCCCATCAAGATAGGTTTGACGCTAACGCTACCTCTCTCGCCAACGCTTTCCATCGCCTCGACTATGACATCGACCTAAGGGAGGAAAAAAAATGTTCGGGAGGATCAATCGCAGTAGGCCGTGATTTTAAAATGATGTGTTTATGTTTCGCTGCATCCTTTTCGCGACAAAAGACAGTTTCAGTTCAAGCAAAGAGAAAAAACGGAATTTGCTGTTTCCTTAAGATCGTATTAAGCATTGGTCGCGTGTGCACGTCTTTTTATAGCTGTTATTTTTTCAAAACGAGAAAACTAGGAGACTAAACTAAGACTAAACTTGAAACGACATTTTCGCAAGAATCCGCATCACGGTAACCGGCAGATGGAGGACATCATACTTCAATAATGAAGCATTCGAAGAGGCTCGATGTTTCGGTACGAATGGACTGTAGATTTCGTTCTCACTTCCGACTTGGACTGCTACCTTTTCCGGGAATAAAAAAAGGTACTTAGTTTCTTAAGCAAAACAAAAACGCGTTTATTCTTGTATGAGATGGCGGATATGTTGCCGCGGTTTCTCTTCCAATGGTAAATAAAAATCTACCAGAAGTGAACACCACTGGAAATAGTTTCTGCTCGTACGTGGGGAGCGTCGCTGCCGGAACATCCTCCGGCCTTGAGGTCACGAAGTGGCATCAATTGGACGGCAGCACACAAAGCTTGTGGTTTGGCCGCTGGAACACCGTTGGTTGACAAAGTGTTGCTGCCAGACTGACCCAGCATGATCGCGCACGTGTACATCATGCACTAGTAGCTCCGTTACTCGATGATTTTGTGATGGGGTGTTTCACATCGTATGGCTGGACCGAGTTCTGCAGACGGCCACTCACACGCATAGTGCCACCGGCGTCCAGAAGAAAGGGATGCAGAGCTGATAAAATGTATTTGGGCTGCAATGATTTACCGTTTCTTAGTAACTCCATTTTTTTGATCGTACTCGCTACTTACTCGATGGAGCTCATCCGAAGTCAGCTCACCTGTGGACCGCCCACCGGTATCGAGACGGTGTGCGGTTGATTTGAAGTTGGTACGGCGGCACGGTGTGGGCCTGACATTATCATAAAGAGCACGTAGAGTACTTCAATCAACGGATATTTGGAAGACCAACAAAATTGCATCTATGGTCAAATGGAAACGTCAAAGGAACAACTCCACAAAGGATCGATTTCGGAGCTGAAGTAAACTTCCATTTGACGCAGATCCTGTCCTATAGTTGCGCCAGACAGTTCCTGCGGAAGTACAGGCACGTGTTCTTCGTATGTACTCGATTCGACGGCTTGAGAAACGGAATGATGGCCGTGAGCGTTTGGGACACAACTCCGGATAATCTTGTCCAGAAGATGTGCCAAGGCCGGGACATCTGGAACGCCTCCCAAATTGTGCTAGAGCTCCAAGACAGATGATGCAATGATAACTACTAAAGTACTTAATAATTCAACATAGCATGGCACCCTCAGCCCCACACCCTGGGTACTTCAGGAGTCTGGTTGTAGATTTTCCTTCTCGTACCACCCCGTTATCGTCGATGCTTATAGCTTTCCGCATTTGCAGTATAACAACAGCAGACAAGTATAAAGGGTGTCCACGATGAAATTGCCACACTATGAAATTGCTCTAACTTTTTAACCGTTGGGTAGAATTTAATGAAAATTTGGGTGGATTTAGTTCATAGTGCATTATTTACATCCTGCAAGTTTTAAAGTCCTGTGATCAAAACTCGCGGAAATGGAGTCGAAAGAACAGCTCGTGCGTGATAAAATCTTGCGCATTCATCACGAGAACAAGGATCTCTCGCATCGTTCCATGGCTAAAATGTTGGGAATCGCGATTTCCACGGTGTCGCGAGTGATTAAGCGGTTCGAGGAACGGTTGACCACCGATCGGAAGCCCAGAAGTGAAGGAAAAAGTATTCCGTACAACACCAAAAATCACAACCGCGTAGTTGGGGCCTTCAACCGAAATCCGAACGCCTCCGTTCGGGATATGGCTAAGAAGCTGCACCTAAGCCGAAGTTTTGTCCAGAAGGCCAAAACTAAGGCTGGGCTTCGAACGTTCAAGGTACAAAAGGCCCCTAATCGCGACGAGAAGCAGAACAAGTCCGCCAAAACCCGTGCCAGGAAGTTGTACCTCAACATGCTGACGAAAGTTGAATGCTGCATCATGGACGACGAAACATATGTGAAGGCCGACTTCAAACAGATCCCCGGCAACCTGTTTTTCACGGCCAAGGATAAGTTCAGCGTTCCGGAGCATGTCCGCACTCAGAAGATGTCCAAATTTGCGAAGAAATTCCTGGTTTGGCAAGCCAGTTGCACGTGCGGGAAGCGGAGTGCACCTTTCGCGACCAGGACACGATGAACGGACAGGTGTACATAAAGAGTGCCTCCAGAAGCGGCTGCTTCCTCTCCTGAAAGGCCCACAACGTCCCAACAATCTTCTGGCCGGATTTGGCCTCGTGCCACTACTCAAGGACGTGCTGAAGTGGTATGCGGACAATAAGGTCAATTTCGTGCCGAAAATGTTCAACCCTCCCAACACTCCGGAGCTCCGCCCCATCGAGAAGTACTGGGCGATTATGAAGCAGCACCTTCTTAAACGACCTAAGGTAGTGAAGACAGTCGAGGAACTGAAGAAAGTATGGGTTTACATGCAAAAAACGGTTGATTCACAGGTTGTGCAGAATCTTATGGCCGGGGGTATGGCCAAGGTGCGGGCATTTGCGTATGGACTGTAAATAAAATACGAGTAAAATGGTAAAATGAAGTTTAATAGTTATTTCTCAATCCCTGAAAATTTGATGGCAATCGGATGAAAACTCGAATTTTGCGAATCAATTTTGTGTGTGGCAATTTCATCGTGGACACCCTTTAGAGATGCTTTATGAATTCTTTGCAAAGTAAGAAATTCCACCAACTCTTGTGTCTGCATCGATGCCCAGTTTATAAGCTTCCTGTCAAGCAAATGGAATCTCCCAACGATGTCTAGTGTTGCGAAGCAGTGAGGTTTATTTGAACAGAGTGGAATCACAAAGCTTGTCAAAGTGGGCGAACGAGGTCTAAATTCTAGATTGTTCTATCAAAATTCCCAAACCCTCGATCACGCATTCTAAGCCTGACTGAAGTGACCCCACAACACAGTCAAAAGGAAGTTCAAAGCTGATGACCTGATATACGCAGAGGTTCTTGTAGTGTTCGGCTGATCAAGTAAAACCCTCATAAACCCTTAGATGAAGTCGTATACACAGGCTTTAGGCAAGAATAAATCCTTTGATCGTGATCTTTAGATTGCATACAGTGAGATAACTAGACGTGTTTGGTAAAACCAGTTAAATCCGAAGGTCTCATACAGTAGCAGTATATAAACTTTACTGTTATGTAGTTAAGAAATTCTTATACTGAGCATTCTGCTATGATATCAGATCGTTTCTCAAGAGTTGCATAGCAAAGTAATTAGGCCATTCGTAACATATATTAGGCAGAGGAACAGTGTGTGACGAGGAGTAATCATATAATTTGAATGCTTACGATCAACTTTAAGGAGAATGTTCACCTATTTTAAATATTTTTTACACTATTTATTTATCTTTATTTCAATTTTGTTTCATCAACCATGCTACACATAAATGTCCATTATTGCCCTTAATTTGTCATTTCCATGTGCGTCTTCGTCTCATCGTCTTGCTTGATCCGTTGTATCGTATTGGTTAGGTATCTACATTCTATCTTTTGTTCGAAAAAATATTCACCCATTAATCATATGCATCCTCTAAACATCTTTCCCTTCATTTCAATTCTTGAAAAAAAAAATATTCGTTTTTCAATTGTTCCGCTATCCGATTGGCTTCAAAATGGTTTCGAAAACAAACAAACAAAATAACCTTCTTGGTTGCTGCGATGGAAACGATTTCATCCGATCTTGTCATAGTGGAATCGCTTTCATTGCGCCACCATTATTGAATTCTCATTTTCTGCATCCTTTTCGCTTCCACCGTTTACCGTCGTGGTTTTAACAAACAAAAAGAAAAAAAAAGGTTTTACTCATAACGACCGGATGTGACTTGGTGCTTTCGCAGAGTTGTTACGTTACTGTGGGTTTCCGTTCTCGCTGCTTGCATTTTGGGCTCATTTGATGGTAGTCTTTGCTATGACGATGATGTCCGTTCGACCGCTTTCGTTCAGAAGGAAACAACCTGTTAGAGCCGTCCAAAATTTTTAGTGAGGTTTTACCCACAGCAAAGACGAGCGGTTGGTCAAATATGTTCCCCTTAACTGCGAATGTTGTGCGTGTTTTGGTAACTAATTTCAATGTTGATAAGTTTAACCATATGAACAAAATAAAGCCTATTTTCTAATTGCTTTCTGAATTGGGTGTCGGAATTTTTAGTTAAATTAATAACATTTGATATTGTTAACTAGTAGCTTTGTGCCTAACAAATTAGGTAAAATGTTTCTAGCGTAGTTAGTAGATTACGATTTCTCATCTGTGTTCGTTCTAATTTCTTTCTGTGCTCCTTGTTCGTTTTTGTAAAATTCATTTGTGCAAAGTGTTTTTATCTGAATGTTTTAGTTAATTTTTAAATCCCGTAGATGTTTGCACCACGGTTGTGTTGTGTTTGCGATTCACTTAATGGCTTATCTATCATCCAGAAAACAACAAAGTCCCATTGGCTATGGTTCAAACGATGAAGAAACTCAAATCCGGTTACATCAACGGTACCCGAGTGATTCTGGGTAATCTGGGCGATTTCATCAACACCTCTGCCATCACCGATCTTAGCTTCCTGGGCAGCCAGGAAGATGGCTATCCGGATAGTAGGTTCAACTCAATCGTCGAATGTCGAAAGACTTCCAAATTCCCATTTTTTTCAGAACTCAATCCTGCCGTGCAAGCCTATTTGGACGAACATTTGCTAAGATCGTTCGGTCACCGTGCGTCCACTACCTCAATCCGCTCGTCCGGATTACGACCGAAGAATCTACGGCGCCGGATGTCCGTCAAAGGTGCCATCAAAAAGACGCGTTCGATCAATGTCGACTGTAAGTAGTTTCATGCCGATGCTGGCGTTTCGAAATGTGATAGGACTGAATAACTTTTTACGAACAGCGGAAACCTTGGGCATGGAGGGTAACGTAACCGAGCGCCGTTTGTCCCATTCGGTAACACCGCAGTGGCTTGAACCGAACCAGTCCGGCACGGTGACCCAGCCCGGGACGGTACGGGACCCGTCACCGAATCAGCTAAGTCGCTTCAGCGAGCAGCGCGTTTCTATGGACGAAACCAAGAAGTTACATATTCAAACTTCGGCCACAAACGCTAGTATGGAGTTGGTGATTATGTTTTTCGATAATCGGGCATTTATTCGTTCCGATTTTCTTTTCCAGCTCCTAAAATTCAAGTGCAGCCACTGCCGAGACACCGTCCGGCAACGGAGACGAACTTCGAAAATACCGAAGTCGAAGAGCTTATTGCCATGCTACGGGAGACGGAAAGCCTCGAGGAGCAAGGAGATATTCTGCAGCATCTGGTTGATACGCAGGGACTTGACTTCAACACTGGTAAGTATGGCGTACGACGTTGTGGCGTTGACGGCGTTTTCGTATCTGTTGTTATTCTGTTTGGAGAGTGGAAAAATCGTTTCAAGGTACATATATTGAACGCGTAGGGTTTCTTGAATGGTGATAATGATCAGTATGGTCTACTTAAAAAAAATAGGCAAATAGATTTAGTTTTAAATCAGAAATTGACCTTTATTAATTGTTTGCCGTGGTTTTTTTCATGCATTCGATTCAGATTGGGCTCCAAAAATTTCTGATCAGTTTAAGAGCTTACAAGAAGTAGAAGCAAATTGAAGGAACGGGACTTGAAATAATCTTCAGGCTGTTTCCAAGTGAAACACAAATATTTTTTTCTTGCACTATGTTGTTTACGCGAGCTGCCAAAATTGAACTAATTATCGCACCCAGTTCAAACTTGGGATAGATGTCAATGACAGTTGTGCTAATATATAAAAAAATACCGATTCGGTTTATGCGCGCCGGGTCAATTTTGATCCCGTGGTAGATCTAGATTTTTATTTTTATTTCCAAAGGAATTTACGTACTCTAGTCAAAGTCCCCTGAAATAACACGTAGAAATAACGTGCTGATTATTTAGAGTCCGAATAATTCAAAATTTAAGCAGAAGTGTCTTACCAACACCTGACAAAGACAATTCGTATCAGTGTCTGTTTTTTATCACTTAATATCTTAAAAGCCTGAACGCAATATGGACGGAAACGGAACGGCAACGGAAAGCGGCTGTCAAATCAAATTTTGGCTGCATGCAAATCAATGAGATAGCACACAGTGATGACGGCGCGGGAAAAGCGGTTTTGTACTAATAGTACTAAACCGCGTTTGGGTATGAAAAATACCAAAAACAGCGGTAGCGGAAACCATTTGAAGTTGCGAAAATGGAGCCAACTGACGATGAGCAGATTGTAAGCTCGCAGAATTTCAATGATAAATTGATAAATAGCATTAAATCTCCCTCTTATTTTTGCGAAATCGGAAAAACAGTTCCGACACAATATTAAAAAGGATACAGCGTGGCGACAAGTGAAAATGCAGAATATATTGATTTCTCTTTTTCTATTCTCTGAATAATAAAATGGAATAATTATGTATTTTTAAAGAAAATTGTGAAAAAATGTGGAAGAACCTACGAGACAGATTCGTAAAAGAACACCGATCCTGAAATTGGTCGGCACGTTATGGTCACATGTTTTCAGTCAACGGCTGCACAACAATGTGATAAATTCCAGCGGGTCTCAAATTCCGTGCTATACTCGCACCATTTCTGCTGGCTCACTGCAGGCAGATATCCCACTTCTTTCAGTTCATCCCACAATACTTTAATAACTTCTTGCGTTATTTCCCTTACTGTTGTCACCCAGTCGAAACAGACGAGAACAGCAAAAGATACTGGATCCATCAGATAAATACCTGTAATAGAATAAGACGTTCATTTAGATTAATTTAGAAAGTTCTTGGAATAGTTCATCGATTTACATCAAAGTTAAAAACAGTCGGCGAAATTTGTGTACGGATTGATTTTTTTTCAAGCCGGTGTCATTTTTCTAAGAAGTGTAACAAAGATGTTTGACGATATCCTGGTGCAACGAAAAAAAGTATTCCGGGTCTTTATCCCTCATCAACGGGCAGGCTGTCTCGTAAAATCCTTCCGTTGTTCTATGCTGATTCGCCGGTCTCACCCACCAATGTCATTCATTTTCCTCATTCCGATGCTCCTGTACGCGTCGCACGAGATAAATAGCACGAATTGCCTATCGATCTGAGCCTTAAAAATTACACTCCATGTTCTACAACAAAAGAAACAGATTGTATTTCTTAATTTTTTACTCAAAATCATCCCCACTTAGATGAAATTGAATATTGATATTGACAACAGCACAGGCGATAATGAATATTCATCGACGAATGAACAAAACCAAATTGTGACTTCGAAACTCAGCGGTTGCTCTGGTCAGGAGAATACTGCCTTTTCAAATTTCAAATTCACGAGGACAGTTGGTCTGTCCTTTAAGGTTGTCTTTATTTTCAGCTCATTTGAGAGTAGATGATTTCTAGGAACTTTTTTCAATAAAGCGAATCAAATTACGGAAGATTCTCTCCTGTCTCGTTCTCTTTCATTTATTACAGCGCCATTGTAAAACTGTCGATGGATTCTTTAGTACAGATCGAAACACAACAGTGCTGACTAGCATAATCTACAAATAACAGAATGAAAAACGTAAAGTTGATGGGAATAGGAATAAAAGAGAAAGTAATAAAAGAGAGTCTCGCAATGTTAGATTCGCCCTAATGTAAAAAAAGGCCATAGAATTGATTTCCACTGGCTTCGTACAACTTCCTATGAAACGCACATCACAATTTCAATGGGGAGCTCAAAAAGAGCAAGAAGCTTTACTTCCGATTGAACTGTTGATTGAAAGCTCGAGGAATTTTCGTTGGAGAATGTCTGAAAGTCTGACGTTCGAATTGAAAATTTGAAAAAAATTCGACAAGAAACCTAAATTTCAAAACAAGGCTTGACTTTAATTGCTGTTGTTTCGTTTATACGTAGCTTTCAGCCTTACGCAACACATTGGCCGGGACCAACGGCTTTACTTCTCCTCCGAAGGGAGACCTGATCAGAGGTTTTTCATCTCTGAAAATCCCAACGGTGCCGACTGGAATTGATTTGAAACTTCGAAGAAGTCTATGAAGTCCTAGAGAAAATAAAGCAACTTTAGACGAAAAGTCTTCAGGAGCTTCTGGAAGGATCAAACAAACACTTTCTATCAAAAATAGAAAATGATTGTTTTTGCTGCTGATCAAATTTTGGCTTTTTTCAACTGTACATTTCTGTTAAACAGGATACGCGATAGTATTTTGTACGCCGAGCAGGGTAATCCCTCTATAATTGGCGCACTCCAGTCTGTGCCCTTTCCTGTAGATTGGGCGTATGAGGCCATTCAACCAACCGGTAGGCATTTCTTCGTCCTCTCATACGTGCAGAAGTACTCGATGGATCGATTGGTGAAGCTGCTCACTTCCGTCCTTGAGAAAAGCGACCGGGATCTTGTCCTTCTCCGCAGTCGGTAAGCTCACAGCTTGTCCATCATTATGTATGTTAATTCTATTTCTCGCTACATACTCATTTTCACCGTTTAACAACTGCTTGAAGTGTTCCTTCCACCTGGGAACCACCGTTGGTTTGTTGGTCAGCAGATGCCCCCCTCGGTCATTGCATCTGGTGGGCACCGGTACAGTACTGTGCCGCGCGTCGATGATCGTTGCAAAGAACATTCGCACATCTTTCCAGTCCATGCTTCCTTGCGCTACAGCTACCACACTTTTCTTACTGTGGTCGATTCGCCTTTCTTCTGTTCTTGCTATCCTGTACCGCTCCCTGTTGAGCCAGTTTCTGTCGGCATTCTGTCACTCTCTGGATCTCTTCATCGAGCCAGTCGTTTCGTCTTTGTCGTTGACCAGTGCCTATCACTTCCCGCGCCCTTGTGGTCACAGCTTCGTGACCGTGGATTACCGCGCCCGAATCTTAGCAACAAATAGATAATGATCCAAGTAGATATTAGGACCTCGAAAGGTCCTGACATCATTGACATCTGAGGAATGTCGCGCACCTACCAACAGGGATCGCCACTTGGGTGTCGCCGAAGGTGTGTTTGCAGATATTCTTACGTGCAAAGTAGGTACTGCTGATTGCCATCCCTCTTGCAGCAGCGAAGGTCACAAGCCGTTATCATTGGTGACGGAATTAATGGTTTTTCGGTTCAATGACGGGTCGGAAAATGTTTTCTTTCCCGATCTGCGCATTAGCGTCTCCGATGACTATCTTGACATCTTGCTCTCCGAAGGCCTTATGTAGGCTTTCATAGAACTCGTCCTTCGTGTCATCGGGCCTTTCGTTCTTTGGCGTATATATGTTGATCAGACTGTAGTTGAGGAACTTGCCCTTTATTTTTAACACACAGAATCGGTCGGTTATCGGTTCCCACTGCTTCATCTGCTTCGCGATCACTATAACACTAACTCCAAGTTCAGCGCTGTAGTCCCTGTCCCGCCGCTGTAGTGGATGTGATACTTGAATGAAGTGTTGGTGATGGGATTCAATGCTCGGAATTCGCGTTCTCCGATTTTGGGCCAGCGTGTCTCTTGGATAGCTGCCACATTCACGCCGACATTTTGCAGTTCACGAGCCTGGGGCCCAACCCGCGCGGGTTCATTCAAAGTTCCTACGTTCCAAGAAGATCCGACTTTCCAATCGATGTCCTTTGTTCGTTGCCTGTTCTGTTGCCGTAAAATCAACCCGTTTGCTCTACTTTTGCCTTGCGTGGTTGGTTAAGTCTTCGGTAGGCTACCTAAGCAGGGTTGCGCTACCTACATCAACGAACCTTGTTCTTTACGTAATGACCACGGCTATAGCTATCGCATCCATGCTTTGTCAAGGCTTTGGACCAGTAGCTCTAGTTCTCAGTAGTTTCATGTTCTTTCGGATATGCTACATGTGCTGCAAGCTCAAACCTTAAAAATTAGGGCTGTTCAGATTTTTAAAATACACGATCAAAAGAAACGCTTTAAGATTACGTCGACCCAATTTAGATCGTAACGTGTGCCTCAATAATTCGATATTCTTAAAGAAGACATCTATAGGACTTAAAAAAAAAACAAAAAACAGGTAGCTCAATCGGTAAGAGCTCGATTTAACATGCCGTATTCCCGGTTCGGTCGAAAGAATCTTTCGTATTGAACATTTTCGCGAATTATCTGGGCATACAGTGCTTGCCAAGACAATATACATATTCATGTTTTGGTGTTGACCTATAAAGCTCTCAATTAATTACTGTGGGAATGATTCCTGAGTACTAAATTGAGAGCAGGTGATAGCTCGTTGCAAATAGCGTCAGAGCCAGTTAGAATCGTAACCTAAAAAAACATGGCATGTTGTATAACAGCTTTAATATTACCTTACTAAGCGCAGAATCAGCTTATTCAGCTTTTAAATACCCAAAAATGTACTTTAGGAAAACAGTCAGGAGAACCAATAGGTCTTCTAGATTAACTCGGTAGGAGTGATTCCTGTAGAAAGTCCAATACATCAAATTTATCCATTGAAAGGTATACACATTTTTCGAAGAACTACGAAGAACTATGCAAGCCTACTAACCCTAAACACTAAAATTGTTATGTCTACCTCGGCTGTAAAGATCTCGGTTAAAGATTGCTGATTAAATCTCAGAAAAAATGGTGTTTAATGTCAGGGGCACTGCATGGTACTGCTGTAAATAAACTATGTTTTTCGATAATAGTCTGTTACATTTCATTTGCCATAAGGCAATTGCGTTTGGCTGTGCGTATTTCTATAAAAGATACAAAAGAAACCGAGCTCAACTGAGAGTGGAAGTCCTCTTCTGATGGGTTTATTCAGACATTGTTCGTATTAATTAAACCTCTCATAAGACCTATACCTCCTATACTAGACATATACACATGATTGTACAATGGTTTTTCGAAACCCCTCTATAAATTGAGACAGTTATGCTTATAACAGCATTATGGCAGGGTTCCATAAGTATTATAAGCCTCTTCACAGAAGCCTAAATACATTAAGTCTTCTTTTTCTTTTGTAGCCTAGAATTCTTAGATATTTCTCACCAAGTGGATTTTATCTAACCTATCATATGAACTTTCTTAAATAAACATCTGTCCACCTTAGAGGTTTTCTCTGTTGTTTGCGATTTCAAGAGGGGTGCGACTCATTCTAAGATGCTGAAAATGTTTTGAAAGAATATTTACTACGATTTTTAGCGTTAAATTTAAAAAATTTGGAAAGCGATTCAAGTTAATACAGACTAATTCGCTTGTTCAACCCATTTAAATTGAGATTCAAGTCTGTCGCAATCCCAGAGATCCTCCAAGCAGTTCTGGTAATGTCACGTAGTAGCTATTATTATTGTTATTGTTTTTATTTAAAAATTATAGCTATAATTATTATTTTATTCTTTATATTAACTTTTTATCAATGTCAAAGTTCACTTACAAAAACCGTAAATAGCTTTGGGGAACCCCTCGATGCAGCAAAAAGTAATAAGACATTGTGTTTTGATTACAAAAAATGGGAATTTAGAAACAAAAATAAGAACACCCATCGAGATACCCTTCATTAGTTTTAAAAACAGTACCTCAAACAAACGATTTACCCATTTCTCTCCAATCAGCAGATAGTCCACGTGTTTTGTGTTTGAATAGTTTTGTTCAATTGGCTTTCTGGTTTGTGTGTCCGTTATTTGCAAAATTCAAAAAAGCTCCAAATTCATTTAAAATAAAACCCGCAAAACGTGTTGTTTATTCGTTTGGCATGTATTCATAAAATTGTATTCAAACACCAGTGCGAGTAGAAACAACAGAAAACTAATTTGATTTCATTTGCTTGATTTCTTCGGTTTCAAAATGGTTCGACTTACACTTACACATACACATACACACTTAAACAATACATGTCTCACCAAATTTCATCGCAAACACTTGTACATGTTTTTGCCACACTTACACATACACACACATACATAAACACGGCGAATGTTGTTACCGCGCTGCCTTCTACATGAAACCACAACCACCACAACAACAAACAAATTCGAATCGACTCGACTTGAATGTGCTTCCTGCAATCCAATCTCTGCTACTTGTGCTGCCGCTGGCTGCTGCTGCTACCTACCTCGTGCCTGCTGCCTGGGTGTATGTGTTGACTTTCGTGGGCTGCACGGCGGGAATCTTTTGTTTCGGGTTTGGCTCCTTTTTGCCTTCTCATAGAACTGGTCAGCAACACTAATGACGATTCTCAACCACAAGGCATGCTAGAGGAAGGCCGTGTCGTCACGGTTCGAGGACTGCTGAAGGGCCTGTACGAGAAGGCATGCCAGCAGAAGATGTGGGGTTTGGTGCGTCATACGGCTGGAATGCTCGGCAAAAGGGTGGAAGATCTGGCCAAGGCCGTCACCGATTTGCTCGTCCGGCAGAAGCAGGTTTGTGATTTGTACGGTTGAAATTTAGCTTTTGAAGTTTACTCGAACATTCTGTATAGGTTACAGTCGGAATGCCACCGAACAGCGAATATACCATTACTGCACCACTACCGGAAACGGAACTTCGTACGTTGATTCACGAAGCGTATGGAGACGACGAGAGTACGGCTATGTTGACTCAGGAATTGCTCGTATATTTGGCCATGTTCATCCGAACAGAGCCACAGTTGTTCCATGAGATGCTCCGACTGCGTGTCGGTCTCATTATTCAGGTTATGGCCAAGGAACTGTCACGTACCCTAAACTGCGATGGAGAGCAAGCATCCGAACATCTTCTCAACTTGTCTCCATTTGAGATGAAGAACTTGCTGCATCACATTCTAAGTGGTAAGGAATTCGCCATCAACAGCGTAGCTCGAGGCAACATTTCGATCATTAGCTGCAAATCGAGTCGTGTCAGCAAGAAAAGCCAAATTGGACTGGGCAAGGAACCAGAAGAAGCGGAGAGTTCAATGATTGACGATCGTCAAGGTCAGTGGTTGAGACGACGTCGGCTGGATGGAGCACTGAATCGTGTACCGCGGGATTTCTATCCACGGGTTTGGACGGTGTTGGAACGTTGCCAAGGATTGGCCATTGAGGGTCGAATTTTGCCTCAAAGTCTCACACAGGAGATGACACCGAACGAGCTTAAGTTTGCACTGGAGGTGGAAACCGCTCTTAACACTATCCCGCAACCAGAGTACCGCCAGTTGGTGGTAGAAGCCCTGATGGTCCTGACATTGGTTACTGAGCATAACATCATTGCATCGCTAGGGGATATCATCTACGTGGAACACCTGGTTCACAAGGCAAACCAACTGTTCCTCGAGGATCAACGACAAATCCACGGCGATGCAATGCTCTGTTGTGCAAAGAATAAGGACATCCGGGAAACGACCACTGCTGGACTGTTACTTTGCGGAGGAGCAGCGTACATTTGCCAGCACTTGTACGACAGTGCCCCCAGTGGCAGCTTTGGAACGATGACATACATTGCAAGGGCAGTCGCTTCGGTGCTAGAGGGATTACCCAAACAGGGCGACATGGATTGCACAATCTCATAAGGAACGCAAATGCTCTCCTAACGTGTCTAGGTGTCTCTTCCTATTTCTATCCTACCGAGAGGTTCTTTAAGTGAATGTGCTTAAAACTACTTATTACTCAACTAAAAAAAACTAAGCATTCAAAGCGTAGGGAAAACCCGTTTGTTCTATAGATGTAGGAATTATTAAATTGTTAGTAACGAAAGTAGCTAGATTACCAAGACAAAGAAATGTAGTCATTAGTGACTACAGTGAAAGGCCACTAGAAGGAAACTATTTTGCATGACAAACAACAACCAACGAAAGAGAAATCCACTTGATTTATGATCTTTTTTTTTTTTTTTTTGAGCAAACCACCTACTTTAGCAAACTACTATACCTATTTGATTTTTTTCAATATACATGTTTATTTATGAGTCAAACTGTCATTGACTTTTCTTAGATGTAGTTTATATAGTTGGAAATAGAAATAAAACGAAGTATTGTTTCATATCATCATGGAAGAGCAAAAAGTAATAATGGAGCAATAATTATGCTAAAAATTTCCTTTCCGAATTGAAACGATCCGACACTAATCTGAATAAAAAAAAAACGAAAAGTGATTTTGCGAACGATAAAGCTGTTGGATGATATCGACATATTATTTTTTTATTATTATTAAGATTATATCATTCTATCTATTATACCTTATACATACAAGCAATTGACTCTTTATTGGAAACACAAGAAAAATTCATAAATCCCAAGAGAATAGCATGAACAAATGTTGACATATAATGGTGCTTTGTTTTCAGTTGATCGGAAAGAAATTCCTTCGGCTTTTGGTCGACATCTATTTCACCGTTTTTGGAGGATTACCCAAATTAATGGAAAGAAAGATGAAAATACGATAGACCCATCCAGGAACCATAGACTGCAAACCGAAAAAATATTTCTAGACGTATGCTCATCAACATTCTATGAGGCATACAATAACATTTGGTTCCTTAGATGATGTCAAATTCCCATACCCTACACTGTGTAAGTTGTTCGGTTCTGTAGAAGTAGGCCGAGAAGTTTTTCTCGACATTCCCAATCAAGCCTTAACACTTTTAACATTTTTTTTAGTTAACAACTACACGGTAATCTTAATTTACGCTCTTAAGACTATAAAGTATGCCTTTTCGAGGGAAACTGGGACTACGCCAAAAAGGAGTATATTACTTTTACTCCCTTTTGCGTAAACTGAATGTACGTCATAATGTGCATACTTTTTACTCCTTTTGAAAAGTTTAAAATGCATACTTTTTACTCCTTTTGAGAAGTAGAATATGCATACTTTTTACTCCTTTTAAAAAGTAAGTATGCATACTTTTTACTCCTTTTGAGAACATAAAAGATGTATACTTTTTACGCATTTCG
The DNA here is from genome assembly GCA_034211315.2 of Aedes japonicus. Lineage (NCBI taxonomy): Eukaryota > Metazoa > Arthropoda > Insecta > Diptera > Culicidae > Aedes > Aedes japonicus. The sequence goes on from JASCZW010002119.1 coordinate 258,377, forward strand.
AAAAATCAATATCGCTCGTGTATGGCTGAAAACAGCTATATTCCGAAATTAAAAAAAAAAGTGAAAAAGACATCAATACATTACACAGCCATGTTTATTCATTGACAAAAAAAATTACAAATGCCTATGTACAAGTTTTGAGTTAAAAAACTATCACGCATTTTGTTACAGACGTTCTGGAACAATTTATTTTAATTTGAGAAACGGCGGCTGGATAGCCAAGAAAAAAAATAATTTAATTGTTTTGTTCAGGAAGCACCAGCACATAGGCTCCAAGCTCGGTCCCAAGCTTAATGATTCGTCCTTAATTCCTGCATCCTGGCATGGAAGACCTGTTTTGTTCCATATAGTGTTAAACATTTGTAATACATTACAAGAGCAGATATTTAACTTACCTGTCAATTTCGTGAATGCGTCTGGATGCGTCAACGGATAATTTCTCCATTTTGCATACTGCAAAACAATTCCCGAACTTATACCCGGTGCTTATAAATAAATGCTTTTTTGAAAATGGCGTCAGCATCAAGTGACGGGCAGAGTTAATTTTCTTTTCTCAGCGGTGCCTACTTTTAACACATTTTTTTGCCGCCGTTGACATACTTGAAAAGGCGTAAAAAGTACTCTTCATTAGTGTATAAAAACTAGTCACTTTTTGACGTATCAACTATAATCTTGAAAATGTGCAAAATATAGTCATAAAAGGAGTTTTCCAGATTAACCGTGTACAGTAGAACAGCTTCAGGAGAAGTAGCTTGACGAGTGAGTGAGCCACCGCTATTACCGACCCGGCTATACATTTCTTTCCCAAATCATCATCCGTGGTCTATCGTTTCTAGAAAGCAGACTTATGGAAGTTATCGGCCACTAAACAGACGAAAGGTTGTACGGAATCAAATTGCACCACTTTGAAATGGCTGTAACTTTTTACCCGTTGGGCATTTTCTATTGAAATTTTGGGTGTAATTAGTTCAATGTGTATTTACTTACGCTGTGTAAGTTTCACTAGCAGATGTGCAATCGTTGCGAAGATGGAGTCGGAAGCCAGATCTTTCTCATCGTGCCATCAGCAGGAAGCTGGGAATGGTACATTCTACGGTGTCTCGTGTTTTAAATCGGCACCACGAACGTTTGATTATCGATCGGAAAGAAACAAGTGGCAAAGGAAGGCAAAGTGTTAAGCATCACAAGCCAAGCGGGTAGTTCAAGCTTTCAAGAGGAATCCCATCAGTTCAGTTCGAGATGTGGCGAAGAAACTAAATCTAACCAAAACTTTCGTGCAAGATGTGAAAAAACGTGAAGGACATGTACAAAGTCCAAAAGGCGCCTAATCGCGATGAACGGCAGAATACGGTAGGTAAAACACGTGCACGGAAGCTCTACACCCCGATGTTGACGAAACCACATTGCTTCGTTATGAATGATGTGACGTATGTAAAAGCAGACTTCCGGCAACTTCCGGGGTTCCAGTTTTTCACTGGATTTCATCATAAATTCGATGTTCCTGAGGACGGTAGAAAGCAGAAGATGTCAAAGTTTGCCAAAAAATATATGATTTGGCAAGCAATTTGCTCGTGTGGAAAGCGGAGCACCCTATTCGTGACAACTGGAACGGTCAATGGGCAGGTGTACATAAAGGAATGCCTCTAAAAGCGTCTACTTCCTCTTCTGAGGTCACACGATGGTCCTACGATTTTCTGGCCGGATTTAGCCTCGTGCCATTACTCGAAAGAGGTTTTGGAGTGGTACAAGGCTAAGGAGGTCAATTTCGCGTCGAAGCATCTCAACCCCCTCGAACGCACCGAAACTGCGGTTAATTGAAAAGTACTGGGCCATCATGCACTTCGGAAGCATCCTAAGGGAGTGAAATCGGAGGAAGATATGAAGAAAAATGGATTTCCGCGCAAAAAAAAAGTTGGTCCAAATGTTGTACAGGAAAGCAGAAAAAAGTGCTGCAAAGTTCGGAAAAATTTCCCGCTCGACCTATCGCTGTGGCAATGTGGGTCGAAAAAATCGACCAACGGTTACATCTGCTCCCGAATCATTACCGCAACCGGGCAGTTCCAAGCGGCTGCGCCATGATGACGCCGATCCAGTGGATCCGAACGCTCGTCTACTAGCGAGCAATCAATTCGCCATGTTTCCGGTACAGGAAGTGCCAAAGAAGGTGAAAGTTCCCCCGCTCTTCGCCACATCAAAGGACATTACTGCACTCAGGACCGAGCTTGCAGCTATCCAAATTCATCTGCTGTACAAGCTATGCAGTAATGGTATAAAAGTCATGTGCTCGACGGAGGCTGACTACCGTGCTGTCGGCGCTCACCTAGTCGCCAAGCAGCATGAATTCTACACGCACGATATACCCGGAAGCAAGCCTATGATCCTGCGTGGTCTTCCGGAACTCACTCCGGAATCAATCTTCACCGAGCTGCAAGCGGTGGCACTAAAGCCTCAGAAGGTGTTTCCCATCAGGCGCCAGCAACACGGGAACTACCGGGACCAACTCTATCTGGTCCACCTCGAGAAGGGATCCGTCACGATGGCGGAACTGTTGAAAACACGGGCCCTTTTCAACATCATCGTCGAGTGGGACCGGTATCGTCCAAGACAGAACGACGTGACGCAGTGTGGCAACTGCCTTGCTTTCGGCCACGGAACTCGAAACTGCCACATGAAACCGAGATGTGGCAAGTGTGCCGGAGCACACGCCACCAAGGATTGTGCCCCGATGGATGAAGGTGCCCCAATGAAGTGCGCCAACTGTGGCGCAAATCATGAGAGCAGCAATCGAACCTGCCCCAAACGTGCGGAGTTTTTGGCGATCTGAAAGAAGGCATCCACCAAATCTCGGCCAGGTCAACGCCGTCCACCACCTCCGATGAACGAGGAGAATTTTCACCGCCATGCAAACCGCCCGTCAGCATCGGTTCATCATCGATTCGCGGCAGCCGCCGCCGCCGCCGCCCCCAACCCAGCTCCTCCTCCAGGCTGGGGCAACCCGAGTTGCAGTACCTCAACGCAACCACCCGTCGATGGACAGCTCTACGACTCGGAGCAAATGGTGGAGTTCGTGCAAGAGCTCTATCGCCAACTACGTTCCTGCCGCTCCAAGGAGGAACAGCTCAAAGCCGCCACGTCCGTGACGATGAAATTTATTTTCAAACATGGACCGTAAACGCACCATCAGTATTCTCAACTGAAATGCTTGTTCCATCCGGAACTAAACAGTTGAGCTCGGTGACTTCCATAACAGGAAGGCCATCGACATCGCCATCGTCACCGAGACACATTTCAAGCCGGAACTCACTGTTTTCATCCCAGGATACCGGATTGTGCGACTTGATCGTAGCGGCTCTAATGGAGGAGGAGTTGCGATCGCCCTGCGCTACAACATAAACTGCCATCTGCTTCCGAGCTTCCAGCTGCAGTCAATCGAAGTCATCGGAATCGAGGTCGAAACTACCGTCGGCCCTATCACCATCATCGCGGCCTATTGTCCCAAGCAAGCCAGTACCACCAACGGAACAACAACGGCCCTACGAAACGACATCCGTAAGCTAACTCGGATACAGGGGCAGTTCATCATCGCTGGCGACATGAACGCGAAACACGAAACCTGGGGGAACACTCGGCGGAATCGGAACGGAATAATTCTGCAGGAAGACCTGGAAGAGGGACATTACACCGTCCTGGGCCCGGATACTCCCACCCGATTGAGCAGATCCAGGGTCCACTCGACAATCGACATCTTCCTCACCAACGTGAAGAACAACATCGCCCAGTCGATCGTGCACCAGGAGCTCAGTTCGGACCACTATCCGGTGATGGCCGAAGTTGGCTCCTCGGTCAACCGGCATCGAATCACCAGACGAAACTATCATCGCGCCAGTTGGGAAAGGTTCCGACAACACGTCGACGACAACATCGATTTCGACATGCACCTTGATTTGGTAGATGACATCGAATGGCAGCTGCAGAGCATCGAACAAGCGATCTCCCAGGCCCGGGAGCAACATGTACCGGTGAGCAACTCTGTACCCATTGATAGACCCACTAAAGAACTTATTCAATTGCGCAACGCCATTCGAAGGCAATACCAGCGAACTGGTTTGCCAACGCTTAAACGTCACTGTAATCGAGTGACCAAAATTATTAAGGCCAGAATAGTGGACCTTAAGAATAACAATTTTGCTGACAAGATCCGCTCTCTCCCAGATTGTGCTAAGCCGTTCTGGAAGTTGACCAAAATTTTAAAAACTAAGCCAAGGCCCATTCCACCGTTGATCCCATTAGACAGTAATGTCTCTAAGGATCGATTGATAAATCCTGCAGAAAAGGCTGCTGAGATAAGTCAACACTTCGTCAGCTCCCATAATCTCGGACAAAATATCGTCAGTCCACACGAAGCTGCCGTTAGCGCGCTTATTATAACATCCATCTAAGCCCCAACGATTTCACAGAGGAGTTGGAGATCTCAGCTGATGAATTGTTGACTTATATCAAAGGCTCAAAGAACATGAAGGCCTTTCGACAATATCATGAACTTGAAGCTCGAGCAATTGAGACACCAGTTCTATAACCATCTGGCCATGGTTTTCAACCAATGCCTCCGACTTGGCTACTTCCCCTCGTGTTGAAAGTCAGCCAAAGTCATCCCCATCCAGAAACCCCCACTTCTCTCAGGAGTATCAAAACTGTTTGAGAAAGCGATCCACCCTCGGCTTCTTTCGTCTGCAAACGAGCTTAACATCTTGCTCGACGAGCAGTTTGGATTCCGACGTGGTCGCTCAACAGTGCACCAACTTAACCGAGTAACCAACATCCTCAAGCGGAACCAGTCTGTTTCGAAATCATCTGCCATGGCACTTCTCGATATCGAGAAGGCCTTCGATAATGTGTGGCACGATGGCCTGGTGTATAAACTAAAAAGATACAATCTTCCTATCTTCCTGGTGAAGATAATCAAAAATTATCTGTTAGGACAGGACATTCCGTGTTTCGCTGCAAGGTGCAGTTTCTGATGCACAGGAAATCTCCGCCGGTGTTCAGCAGGGAAGTATACTAGGTCCACTTCTGTTTAACCTATTCACCTCGGACATACCCCCGCTCCCTGAAAATGGATCTCTGTCGTTGTTCGCCGATGATACCGCAGTCGTCCACAATGGTAGGGTAATAAGAGCGCTTACAGCTAAACTGCAGCGAAGCCTGAATGTTCTGTCTGAATATTTCACCAAATGGAAGATCTGTATCAATGCGGCAAAGACCCAGGTCATCCTAATTCCACACTCCAACTCTCCTAGACTTGTTGCGCCTGAGGATTGTAAAATAAGACTAAACAAAACAACGGTGGAATAGGCCAAATCAGCTGTCTATCTTGGCGTTACCATAGACAGCAAGCTTATTTTCTGGGAACAGGTTGACAAAACTGTCACAAAATGTAACGTTCTGTTGAAGCTACTGTACCCATTGATCAACAGAAGGTCTACATTATCCCTGAAAAACAAGCTTGCTGTCTACAAGCAAATCATACTTCCAGTAATCGAGTACGGCATGCCAATCTGGGAGAGTTGCGCAAAAACACATCATCTGAAGCTTCAGCGTGTTCAAAATAAGTTCCTCAGGATGATCCTGAACACCCCTCCGAGGACAAAAACATCTGAGGTCCACCGTCTGGCCGAGATAAAAATGCTCGACGATCGCTTCAGTGAGTCTATCAATCGGTACAGGGCACGCTGCCTGACATCGGATCACCAGATCATTCGGAATCTGGTTCCCCACCCCTAGGATTTTCCAATTGTAGTTTTAGTCGTAGATTAGGTAGGTTATTAAATTTTAAAACAAACAATGCCCCAAGGGCTGAACTGTAAAGGTTACTAGAACATAAAGAACATATAAAACACATAAAACATTTAACACAAAGCTGAAGAGCCCACTGGGCTAAAACTCTTAAAATGGTCAGTTAGTATGTAAGACAAATGAATGGAAATAAAAAACAAATTAAGTAAAAAACCACTGTCCATAACGGTCTCAAATCTTTCGATACACGTTTGACAACAGCCAGAAAGGCTGGGAGCGAAACAAAAACGGGTCTTAGGAACCACCAGAAGGACGCGAAGATGAAGCAAGTATTGCAGAAGAGATCAGATCTTTCGGTACGTACTGTGGCTAGAAAAATAAAACTGTCCCATACTTTTGTGCAAACTTCCAAGCACCGGATCAAGGGTCAGATTTTGACATCTGAGATTTTCAAAAAAAAAAATCATCTACACTGACTCGAAATGCTTTGCATCGCGTATGATAGTAAGTGATAAAAACAGGCATTGACCACTAGGCCATGATGACTTGTGAGAAGTAGCGTGATTAATGAAGATGATGCCAAAGCCTTCTTCTCGAATCGTGTGACGCTTTTTCTTTCTAACAGCAAATGATTTTAGCCCTTCTCAGAAGGAATGCATCTCATTGCCCAGTGAACAAGCGAACGGTACAGTTCGTTCAGTCCGCTTTCCGTTGCTTTGGAAGCTTTTTACGAGTTGTTTACAGTCTTCAGTATCAGTTTTCATAAATCGCCAGTGAAATCGTCGTGAGTGAAATCAGTCTTGGTTTGCTGAAGAAGAGGACATTGTGTGATAAGTGGTGCAACAACGTCATTGATTGCAATTAGCAATATTGCCACGATCGAGAAGCCATATTGTTCCGCATCTATACGGCACGCATACCAGCAGCCCATCGTGTGAAGCGTGCATTCTTCCATCCACCAACTACCACCGATCAGCAACATCACCGTCATCGCTTAGACGGTACACGCGGTCACTCATCGTCGCTCGGCAGCAGCAGCACACATTCGTCGCCCAGCTGCAGTAGATCCGTGATACTTATAAGATAAGTTTTTTAGTAGTATATAAGATAAGTTGAGTCATTTTCATCGTAGTGTGTGTGTGAGTGTGGAGAGTGATTGATAGTGTGTGTGAGAGTGAACTTAGTTTTAGTTTTTTTTTTAGGTTTAGTTTGTTTATCTGTGATTGATCGTAGATAATTACGTTAGTGGTTGAGCGTGATAAGCTCCCACAAGCGAGCCATGGATGATTTATCGCAAGATGAATCATCTATGGCACTGAAATGATGAGGTAGCTCATAGAGTTACCAGATCACGTGCTTATCCAGATAGTTCAACTGGGCCATGGGTTGTTTATTTTCAGCCCAAATCGAAACCTCTAAATGTTTGTCAGATTTCTGATGATCTGACGAAGCGATTCTCGGCCGTGACCGAGATAATTAAAGTCAGACCCAATAAACTTCGGGTCGTAGTGTCCAATCTCAAGCAAGCTAATGAGATTGCTGTCTCCCAGCTCTTTACTCTAGAATATAGAGTGTATATCCCAGCTCGGGGTATTGAAATTGAAGGTGTGGTCTCCGAAACGAGGTCTGACCCCTGAGATCCTGCTGAAGCGGGGGTTGGTCGATTTAAGAACCCTCTGCTTCCCCAGTAAAGATACTTGATGTGCGCCAACTAGGCACAGTGTCGACCAACAAGGGCGAAAAAAGTTTACACCGTCAGACTCGTTTCGCGTGACCTTCTCTGGCTCAGCCCTCCCTCAATACGTCGAGTTGGGAAAACTTCGGCTACCTGTGCGATTGTTTGTACCTCGGGTCATGATCTGCGAAAAGTGCAAGCAGATGGGACATACGACCTCCCATTGCGGCAATAAGGCGCGCTGCTCAACTGCGGGGAGAAGCATGATGAGGATGGCGCGTGCGCAGACAGCACACCTAAATGCGCTTTTTGTAAAGGAACTCCTCCTCATGCTCTCTCATCGTGCCCGGCGTACAAACAACGCGGGGAAAAATTAGAACGCTCGCTGAAACAGCGTTCCAGGCAATCATTTGCTGAAATGGTTAAAAAAGCCTCACCATCACCCGATGCCAATACAAATCCCTTTGCTCCTCTGTCAGATGACGAGTCTGACTTTGATTCGGCTGAAGAGGGAACATCGTTCACCTTTCCGGAAGGTGCTTCAAGGAAGCGGAGACGCGTCCGCCCACGGAAAGTTGCTGAAAAGAAGCCCGAGACCAGCTTGCCCAATTCAAGGAAAGGTGGAAAAAGGAAAATCTAATCCACCTGGTTTCGTAGTACTAACTACACCCAGGACTTTCCATCTCTCCCGGGGACATCCAAAACCCCTGAAGCCCCAATTTTAAGAACAGAAGCCCCCTCCTCTAGTGGGCTGTTCTCATTTGATGACATTGCCGAAGGTATCTTTAAGTACCTCGAAATTTCTGACCCTCTCAAAAGCATTGTTTTGGCAATGCTTCCAACAGTGAAGACTTTTTTGAAGCAATTGACAATTAAGTGGCCCATCCTTGCAGCTATCATTTCCTTCGATGGATAATTTTCCAAATGAGGTCGGGGATTTGATCACTGTTCTACAGTGGAATTGTCAGAAGTTTGATTCCTAAATTGGAATCATTCAAATTTTTAGCTCACACTACCGGTTGTGATGCATTCGCTCTTTGTGAAACATGGCTCTCTTCCGAAATCAATCTTCCGATTCATGATTTCAATATTATTCGTCTTGATCGTGAGGATTCGCGTGGAGGAGAGTACTTTTGGGGATCAAAAAGTGCTACTCCTTCTATAGAGTGAATTTTCCTCCAATTCCAGGTATTGAAGTTGTCGCATGTCAGGCTGTTATTAAAAATAAAAGCCTTTGCATTGCTTCCGTTTATATTCCTCCAAGAGCCTCCATTAACCGAAAACAACTCTCAGATGTTTGTTCGGTTCTTCCTGCTCCGCGGTTGGTCATGGGAGATTTTAACTCTCACGGTACAGGCTGGAGGAGAACTGTACGATGACAACCGGTCTTCCTGATATATGACCTCTGTGACAACTTCAATATGACAGTTCTTAACAATGGAGAAGTAACACGTTTGGCTGGTACATCCTCAGTTGGCAGTAGATTAGACCTCACACTTTGTTCGAATTCATTATCGTTGGATTGCACATGGAATGTGATTCAAGATCCCACGGTAGTGATCACTTGCCCATAAAAATTTCGGTTGCCACCGGGTTCAATCCGTCGAAATCTGTTAACGTCACGTATGATCTTACCCGTCACATCGATTGGACAAAGTTTAGGACAGCAGTAGATGAAGCCGTAACGACGGTAGAAAGGCTTTCACCGCTGGAAGAGTATAACTTCCTCTCCAACCTGATCTTAGACAGCGCGCTTCAAGCTCAAACTCGACCAGTTCCAGGACGTCATTTCGCAGGAAACCTCCTTCTCCATGGTGGGATCAGCAATGCACCGAGGTTTACCGTAAAGAGTCCGACGCGTTTAAAGTTTTCCGTAGACGTGGAACACCTGAGCACTTCGAAGTATACACGGCTCTCGAACGCGAACTTAAGAGCCTCATCAAGGCCAAGAAACGCGGTTACTGGCGAACATTCGTGAACGGGCTATCGCGCGAAACGTCGATGAGTACTCTTTGGAACACGGCGCGAAGGTTGCGTAACCGAACTACGAACAACGAGAGCGAAGAGTACTCGGACCAATGGATCCTCAAGTTCGCGCGAAAAGTTTGTCCAGATTCCGTGCCGGCACGGATGATTCCTCGCGAAAACACGAATTCGATAGATGAGATTAGCCAACCCTTTTCAATGGTAGAGTTCTCTCTCGCACTCCTTTCGTGTGGCAATACGGCTCCAGGGGCTGATAGGATCAAGTTCAACTTGCTTAAGAACCTCCCAGACGTCGCGAAGAGGCGCATGTTGAACTTGTTTAATCAGTTTCTGGAACTCAACATTGTACCGGATGATTGGAGACGGGTGAGAGTTATTGCCATTCAAAAACCTGGTAAGCCCGCGTCCGACCACAACTCCTATCGACCCATCGCGATGTTATCCTGTATTCGAAAGTTGTTGGAGAAAATGATCCTTTTCCGTCTGGACAAATGGGTTGAGACGAACAACCTGCTTTCAGATACTCAATATGGTTTCCGTAGGGGTAAGGGAACGAACGACTGTCTCGCGTTGCTTTCCACAGATATTCAGTTAGCTTTTGCTAAAAGAGCAAATGGCTTCTGTATTCTTGGACATAAAGGGGCTTTGATTCAGTATCTGTTGAAGTTCTTTCAGATAAACTCCACGCTTGTGGCTTTTCACCATTAATGAATAATTTTTGTACAATTTGCTGTCAGAGAAACATATGAGCTTCTCTCATGGAACCTCTACAGCTTCACGATTTAGCTACATGGGTCTCTCCCAGGGATCATGTTTGAGCCCCTTTTGTATAATTTTTATGTCAAAGACATTGACGGTTGTCTAAGTGACAACTGTACGTTGAGACAACTTGCAGATGACGGCGTAGTGTCTTGTCACGGGACCCAATGGGGTCGATCTGCAAGGACCCTTACAGGATACCTTAGACAATTTGTCTACTTGGGCTCTAGAGCTAGGTATCGAATTCTCTACGGAGAAAACTGAGTTGGTAGTTTTTCTAGGAAGCATAACCCAGCACAACCGAAGCTTCAAATTTGGGGTAAGCCGATAACTCATTCTATGTCCTTTAAATATCTTGGGGTCTGGTTCGATTCTAAGTGCACCTGGAGATCCCATATTGAGTATGTGAAGCGAAAGTGCCAGCCAAGGATCAACTTTCTCTGCACAATTACCGGGACCTGGTGGGAGCTCATCCACAAGATCTTCTAACGTTGTACCGGACAACGATTTTGTCGGTTATGGAATACGGTAGTTTTTGTTTTCAGTCAGCGGCTCGGTCGCACTTCATCAAACTGGAACGTATTCAGTATCGGTGTCTTCGTATCGCGTTAGGTTGCATGCACTCGACTCGCTACCATGAGTCTTGAAGTGCTGGCTGGCATGTTGCCACTCTCTGGATCGGTTTTCAGAATTATCTCTCCGGCTCCTCACCAGGTGTGAAGTTATGAACCCCCAGGTGATCGAAAATTTTGAGAAGCTCCTTGAGTTGAATCCTCAAACTCGCTTCATGACCTTGTACCATTTGTACATAACACAGGATGTCAGCCCTTCGCCGAACATTTCCAATCGTGTTTGCTTCTCCGATTTCGACAATTCGGTTCATTTTGATTTATCCATGAAGCAGGAGCTTCGTGGAATCCCAGAGCATCATCGTCCTATGATTGCTCCGGTGATATTTGCTGCAAAGTTTGGCCAAGTTGATTCCATCTAAATCGTTCTTCACTGACGGATCTTTGATAGAGGAGTCAGCAGGCTTTGAATATTTAATGAAATTTATAGCGCCAACCGTAAACTCAAGCTCCTTGTTCCGTATATGTCGCTGAATTAGCGGCAATACATTTTACGCTAGAAATTGTTGCCTCATTAACACCGGATCAGTACTTCATTTTCACGGATAGTCTCAGTTCTATAGAGGCTATTCGCTCATTGAGGCCGGTAAAGCACTCCTCGTATTTTCTCATGAAAATACAGGAGCTTCTAAGTGCTTTATCTTCGCGTTATTTTATCATCACCTTTGTATGGGTCCCATCTCATTGTTCAATTCCGGGCAATGAGAAAGCGGACTCGCTTGCAAAGGTGGGCGCTATGGAAGGCGATATTTGTGATCGACAAATCGCCTTCAACGAATTTTTTACTATTTTTCGTCAACAGTCACTCGTCAGCTGGCAGTATAAATGGAGTAAAGGAGATTTGGGGCGATGGCAACATTCTATCATCCCAAAGGTGTCGAAGAAATCTTGGTTTAGCGGGATGGATGTGGGTCGAGACTTCATTCGTGTCATGTCTCGCCTCATGTCCAATCATTATTCTTTGAACGCTCATTTATACCGGGTTGGGCTGAGCGACAGCAATCTCTGTGAGTGTGGACAAGGCTATCAGGACGCAGATCACGTTATTTGGTCTTGTGCTGAACATCGTGGGGTCAGATCGGGGCTTTATGATTCCCTTCGGGCTCGAGGTAGACAACCCAATGTGCCAATTCGAGATATTTTGGCTGTACGTGATTTGGAGTACATGAAACTCATTTATGTGTTTTTGACTAACATTAGCCTTAGATTGTAGTTAGTTTAACCTGTATGTTTAGTTTAAGTTTTTTTTATCTGTGTATGTGTGTGTTTTTTTTCTTTTTCAAAAAATGTTCAAGTCAAAAGAAAACCATAAATTGTATAGTTATAAGTGTTTAGATAATTTAGAATTTAAATTTAATGTGTTATGTAAACCATACTTTAAATTCCCACCCTCTTTCCCATCCGTAATTTGTAATTCCTATTAACCTCGAGACGGCCGCGAGTAATCGGCTCTATCCTCTAACTTTAGTTTTAAGATAAATGATGTATAAAAAATATGCACTGTACAAAATAAATGGTGTATTACAAAAAAAAAAAAAAAAAAAATCGAGCAGTAGCACCTCGGAACTCGAGCACTGGATCTCACTCTCTCAACTTCAAGCTGGTTCACTTCCCCACACAAACACAATCGCACGCTTTTATCACTTCACGTTTGTGTTGCGGACACTTTAAGGATTTTTCTGGGCTCTTTGAGTTGGTGTGCGGTTTCGAGTCTCCAACCAAGCACACTAACACAAATTCATTCCAAAAAACACGCCTCTCGCGAAAGGGAACCCGTCGTCGAACGAAAAAAAGAATCTCGGTGAGCGATCTTTTTGGATATGAAGAACTCCACCGAAAACCGATCCAAGAAATGCACTGTGTTTTTTTAAAAAAGCAAGCAGAACACGTTTGACCAAACTTCTGATACGCTGTGAAATCAATTTTTAACGAAAACACTCAATTTCTTTGTGGCCAGTGGTGCAGCGAACTAACATCCACACCGACCGTGCCGAGCTTTTTCACGTCTCTCCGTCAAAAGAAAACCTTATATTTTGTATGGTTGGATTAGTAGTTAATATCTATATATATATATAAAAAGTACATAAAAATTGATTTCTGTTTTGTCTGTCTGTCTGTCTGAACCTCAAAGGTTTAAAAAACTGCTGAACCGATCAGCGTGAAATTTTGTATGGAGAAGGCTTTTGAGGCCGAGAAAGGTTTTTATGATGGTTTGAGACCCCTCCCTTCTCTGAAAGGGGCTCCCATACAAATGAAGCACAAATTTCTGTATAACTCGAGAACTGATCAGCTAAAGGAACCCAAATTAAGCAGATATGGAGGTTTTCGCAAGACAATAAATGTTTATATGGTAGTCAGAGACCTCCCCTCTTTCTAAGGAAGTGAGGCTCCCATACAAATGAAACAGAATTTTCTGCATATCTCAAGAACTAATCAAGCAAATGGAACCAAATTTGGTATGTGGGGTTTTCTGAAAGCAAAAATGTTTCTATGGTGGTTTGAGACCCCTCCCCTCTCCTAGGAGGGGTGCTGTGACACTAAATGAAACTGTAATTTCTGCATAACTCTAGATCTAATAAGCAAGTGGAACCAAATTTGGCTTGCGGGGATTTTAAAAGCAATAAATGTTCCCTTAATGATAGTTTGAGACCCTCCTCTCTCTCTGGTAGGGAAGGAAGGGCTCCATACATATGAAACACAAGTTTCTGCATTACTCGAGAACTAATCAAGTAAATGGAGCCAAATTTGGCAAGTGGAGGTTTTTGAAGGCAACAAATGTTTCTAGCGTGACTCGGATACCCCTCCGCCTCTGTAAGAGGTGGGCTCTCATACAAATGAAACACAAATTTGTGCATAACTCGAGAATCAATCAAGCATATAAGAACCAAATTTGGCATGTGGAGGTTTTGAGAGGAGAGAATGTTTCTTTGGTGTTTGAGACCCCTTAGCCATCTGGAAGAGGGCGAAAGGGAGGTTTCCGTAGAAATTAAACAAAAATTTCTGCATAACTTGAGAACTAACCAAGTAAATGAAACCACATTTGGCAGGTGGAGGTATTTGAAGGCAAAAAATGGTTTCTAATGTGGTTTGAGACTCCTCCGCTCACAGAAAGAGGGGTCTCTCATACAAATGAAACACGAATTTCTGCATAAATCGAGAACAAATCAAGCAAATGGAACCAAATTCTGCATCTGGAGGATTTTGAAGGGAATATATGTTTCTAAGGTAGTTTGAGACCCATCCGCCTTCTGGAAGGGGAGACTCCCACAAAAATGAGACATAATTTTTAGCATAGATCGAGAGCCAATGAAGCAAATGAAACCAAATTTGGTATGTGGAGGTTTTTGGAGGCAACAAATGTTTCTATTTCAGTTCAATCAATACCCTCCCCATTTTACATGAGTGGAGGGTCTTCCCATACAGATTAAACGCACCTTTCTGCATAACTAGAGAACTAATCAAGTAAATGAAACCACATTAAACATATGGGGGTTTTTGGAGGCTAGATTTCAATAAACATAAAATGAATTTCTGTCTGTCTGTCAGACTCCCATAGACTCGGAAAGTTCTGAACCGACCAACGTGAAAGAATTTGTAGGAGAGGGGCTTTATGGGGCTGGGGAAGGGTCTTATGATTGCTTGAGACACCTTTTTTCTCAGGAAGGAGAGCTCTCATATTAATGAGACACAAATTTCTTCATAACTCGAGAACTAATCAAGTAAATCGAATCAAATTTGCCATGTGAGGAGTTTTGAAGGCAAGAAGGTTTCTATGGTGGTTCAAGACCCTCCTCTTTCTGACAGAGGGAGGGTGCTTTTATACAAATGAAACTTAAATTTGTGTATAACTCGAGAACTAATCAGCAAATGGAACCAAATTTGGCATGTGGGGTTTTGAATGCAATGATTGTATGGTGTTTTGAGAAACTACCCCCTTTGGAAGGGAGGACTTCCCACACAAATGAAACACAAATTTCTACCAAAAATGAGAATTATCCAGGTTACTTAAACACAAAACGTGTATTTCTCGGATAAGAAGCATGTTTTGATAGAAGTTTGAACCCCTGCTTTTTCCAAAAAACAACTCATTTTTATTTCATTTAGTTGCAAAGCGTAGCAGCGCACGCACCGGGTTCAGCTAGTAGAATATAAAATAATGTGTTATTTGAACATTACTTTGAATTCTGCCCAAGCTTCCCATCCCTCAAAATTGTAGTTCCTATTAATCACAGAGACGGCCGCGAGTTATCGGTTCTTTCCTCTTACTCTAGTTTATTTATGATGTAATAGCTGACTCTGGTGTGAGCGCAGCTACGCCTCGCTAACAGTTTTTTTTGACTAAGAAGGTTCAAGCTTCTATCAGAACATTCTTCTTACTCGAGAGATACACAGTTTGTGTTTTTAGTTACCTGGATAATTCTCATGTTTGGTTGAAATATAGAAAATTCTATTTGCTTGATTTGTTTTCAAGTTATGCAGACATTTGAGTTACATTTGTATGAGAGCCCTCCCTCCTTCCAGAAGAGGGAAGGGGTCCCTAACAACCATAAAAACCTTCCTCAGTCACAAAGACCCCTGCACACGCATTTTCACGCCGATCAGTAAGACAGACAGATTTTAATATACATAAAAACCTCATGCCAAATGTGGTTTCATTTGCTTGAATAATTCTCAAGTTATGCATAAATTTGTGTTTCGTTTGTATGATAGCCCCTCCTCCTCCCTTCCAGAAGGCGAAGGAGTTCAAACCACCTTAGAAACATTTCTCTCCTTCAAAAACTTCCACATGCCAAATTTGGTTCCATTTTTCTGATTAGTTCTTGAGTTATGCAAGGATTTGCATGGAATCCCCCTTTCAGAAAGAGGAGGGGACTAAAAAACATAGAACCATTTTTTTCCTTCAAAATCCCCACATGCCGAATTTGGTTCCCTTTGCTTCATTAGTTCTCGTGTTCTGCAGAAATTTCAGTTTAATTTGTATAAGAGTCCCCCCCCCCCTTGTTGAGAGGGGAGGGTTTTCAAACCACCATAGAAACATTTTTTGCTTCCAGAAACCTCTACATGTAAAATTTGGTTCCATTTACTTGATTAGTTCTTGAGTTATGCAGAAACTTCTGTTTCATTTGTATGGGAGCCTCCCCATCCAGAGAGGGAAAGGGTCTCAAACTACCATAAAACATTTCCTACTTCTAAAAACTCTCACATGCTATATTTGGTATCCTTTGCTTGATTAGTTCTCGAGTTATACAGAAATATGTGTTTCATTTGAATGGGAGCCCCTTTTTAGAGAAGGAGGGGTCTCTTACTACCTTAAGAACCTTCTCCGATCCCAAAAATCCCTGCATTCAAAATTTCACGGCCGATCGGTTCAGTAGTTTCCGAGTCTATTAAGGTTCAGACAGACAGACAGACAGGCAGAAATCCATTTTTATATATATGAAGGGTGTCCACGATGAAATTGCCACACTATGAAATTGCTCTAACTTTTTAACCGTTGAGTAGAATTTAATGAAAATTTGGGTGGATTTAGTTCATAGTGCATTATTTACATCCTGCAAGTTCAAAACTCACGGTCCTGCGATCAAAACTCACGGAAATGGTGTCGAAAGAACAGCTCGTGCGTGATAAAATCTTGCGCATTCATCACAAGAACAAGGATCTCTCGCATCGTTCCATTGCTAAAACGTTGGGAATCGCGAATTCCACGGTGTCGCGAGTGATTAAGCGGTTCGAGGAACGGTTGACCACCGATCGGAAGCCCAGAAGTGAAGGAAAAAGTATTCCGTACAACACCAAAAATCACAACCGCGTAGTTGGGGCCTTCAACCGAAATCCGAACGCCTCCGTTCGGGATGTGGCTAAGAAGCTGCACCTAAGCCGAAGTTTTGTCTAGAAGGCCAAAACTAAGGCTGGGCTTCGAACGTTCAAGGTACAAAAGGCCCCTAATCGCGACGAGAAGCAGAACAAGTCCGCCAAAACCCGTGCCAGGAAGTTGTACCTCAACATGCTGACGAAAGTTGAATGCTGCATCATGGACGACGAAACATATGTGAAGGCCGACTTCAAACAGATCCCCGGCAACCTGTTTTTCACGGCCAAGGATAAGTTCAGCGTTCCGGAGCATGTCTGCACTCAGAAGATGTCCAAATTTGCGAAGAAATTCCTGGTTTGGCAAGCCATCTGCACGTGCGGGAAGCGGAGTGCACCTTTCGTGACCCAGGACACGATGAACGGACAGGTGTACATAAAAGAGTGCCTCCAGAAGCGGCTGCTTCCTCTCCTGAAGGCCCACAACGTCCCAACAATCTTCTGGCCGGATTTGGCCTCATGCCACTACTCCAGGACGTGCTGAAGTGGTATGCGGACAATAAGGTCAATTTCGTGCCGAAAATGTTCAACCCTCCCAACACTCCGGAGCTCCGCCCCATCGAGAAGTACTGGGCGATTATGAAGCAGCACCTTCTTAAACGACCTAAGGTAGTGAAGACAGTCGAGGAACTGAAGAAAGTATGGGTTTACATGCAAAAAACGGTTGATTCACAGGTTGTGCAGAATCTTATGGCCGGGGTTAAGGCCAAGGTGCGGGCATTTGCGTATGGACTGTAAATAAAATACGAGTAAAATGATAAAATGAAGTTTAATAGTTATTTCTCAATCCCTGAAAATTTGATGGCAATCGGATGAAAACTCGAATTTTGCGAATCAATTTTGTGTTTGGCAATTTCATCGTGGACACCCTTTACTAGCTGACCCGGCAGACGTTGTCCTGCTTCCAATTAAACTACTTATTGGAAATATGAAGAAGGTATTAGCAACAATCAATATGCAACTTGCGATTTGAAATTGGTTCACTGTTGGAGAACCCCTTGGTCTGAGGTACACCTTGAAGCTACCACCTTACTGTACAAATTTGTGCCTTTGTTTTGATTTGCTGTGTTCTTTTGACAGAATATTTGAGAGTGTGTTCGTGTGAGTTCATTATTAGGGGCATATTATTAAGCTTGGGACCGATGTGCTAGTGCTCGACTGAGCCAAGCAAAAATCGTATTTGTTCGGGACCTACTGATCTTAGAGTTGGTCTACGGTATTAGCTCGAATCGCAAGCATTCGATCTAGAGTAGTCTTGAACATTTGAATCAATTCATTGGGCTAATGAAGCATCGCTTGCACTTGTCGTTCAATGTCCCGCTTCATGGTGGAATAATGTTGCTGAGTTAACCTCCCTGAAATAAATCTGTAAAAATTAGATGGATCTGTGTCCATCGGTGGCAACATTAAATTCGCTTTTTGGTAACTTGACCAGCAAAGTAGACGCTTTCACAGTTTCATAATTTCTTGAGCGCAATTGTTACCAAATCTTTCTGACACATGCCGATTACGCTTCTCTCTAACTCCATCGCTTGTATCTTGAGCTGCTCTTTCTTCTTCACTCAACATCATTCGAGCCCTTGAAATCCGTTGTACGATCCAATTCAGTTTGAGTTGCACGCTTGATCGTCGCTTTGTCTCATTCGAGAGTTTACTGAGCTAGCAGCCGACCGATATTATTCTGTCTAGTTGGAGGCATTGTACAACAATACTAATTGAAATTAAGTGAAATCGAAACTTAGTTTGTGTTTATTTAAATTCTAGTAATATCGTCGATTTCACTTTCCTGATACACTATTAATCACACAGCGAACGATACTAATGTAAACAAAACGTAATTACACATCTGTCAGTTCAACACAAAAAGACATAAACTAATACCTTCACTTTCCATTGACCTTCATTCCAATTCTTGACCAACAATAGAATAGGGTTAATCAACATTTGTAAACATATACTTTCGAGCCTTTTTTCTCGTACGCCATAGGCTACACACGCAAATCTATAGCGTCATCGTTTAGAGAAACTTTTCCCTACATTATTATGGTATTGATTTGTGTGAGTGGCTTATGTCTTAAGAGAAAAAGGGGTCAGGAATATTTGGTTACAAATGTTTATAGGCCCTATTCTATTGTTGATCTAGAATTTACATCTCGCTGCGAGGCGTCACCAATGCAAACGTTCCAGTTAATACGTGCATTTACACGCTATAAATCGTATACACTGAAGTTACTTTTTACACAGCAGTGAGTGCAATGGAAAAAAAAACTACTTAAAAATATCGAGTAAATTCCTAAATCCACGTAAAAACCCGTAATTTACAAAAACTTTGCAAAAAGCGAGAAAAGTTAGGTTTGAAACGCGTTTTTGATCAAATAAGAGCGAACGTTATCTACTCGTATGAATGACGAAAACCGCGTCAAATTCCGACAACCCCGTAAAAAATTGCGAAATAAGCGACTCTAGTGCATTATCATTTTTTGTACATCTTCTCAAAAGGTCCTAAGTAACAATCATTGATTCTCTCCTCTCTCGTTCTTTGTTTTGAGTTAATTGCGAAGCCATTGTAATAGTTTCCACCGGTTTGTCATTACAAATCGAAAGATGGTCTTGCTGTCTAGCATAATATGATATTCCCAAACAAAACGACAATTTGATTTTTATGATTTTTTCTCATTTCGTAGTAAAATTTTCTAATTTTTTCTTCATATAAACCTGTTGGGAACCAAGACAAATCAAATAAAAAAGAAATCAAATGAATCCATCGAGTCGTTCGTGAGTTATGCCGTCACGAACGGACAGCATTTCATTTTTATATATATAGATAGTGTATATATTATGTAAATGAAAATAACTCTAAGCATTCGGAACTATTATATATGATTTTCTTTCGTCGATTGATCCTGAAATGCAATAAATCAAGGGTTTTTTTTTCATTTTTTTTCATTTCACAATAATAGTCAGAGTACATAATAAACGTAGTTACAAGATATATTTGACATGAAAATAAAAATTAGATGTGTATTAATATCACAATAATATTGGAAAAACTGAAAACAGCTTATAATAAGGCGAAACAAATTTCATATGAGTATGAATCCAAAAACTGAATCCTAATAAAACTGAAATAAATTTTTCGATAGCTTTTGTTCTTCTGGACCCATAAATGATTCTTTAAGTCTGTGAAATTGAAAATAAATACTTGTTATCTGTTAGGTTTGGAAATAATACACATTTTTGATGAAGAATGTGAGCTTTTTTAAGTCGAATTTTTCGAACATGATCCTTTCTAAAAAAACATTAAAAACCTTCCTATCTTTTCAAATAAACAACGTAGGTTAGATGAGCTATAACTGACAAGGATGCATAAATGCGAAGTTGAAAATGACTTATAAAAAAGCATACAAAATATAGTGAATGGATGTTACATGTCTGCAGATTGTGGTCCTGCTGCAATTGTATACGGACCCGCGCATCCACCATGAACCTGAAAGCTTAAATAATGAGACCAAAAAAATAATTTAAAATCTGAAATTGTATAGCATATAAAGTATTATGAACCTAAAATTTCGATGTGCTGCTCTGCTAATAAATGTGATAAAACCCAATGGAACTGACTCTTAGCTTCTGGTCTTGATCCCTACTGAGCCCTTGCGGTACGTCAACTCGGCCAGTACAGCGCAAGGGACCAGAGACACGTTTCTTTTTAAGTTGTAACAACATATTTGCAGCACTTTTTATTGTTTTCGTACAATGTACGAACGTTCCTTCTGTGTCAACAAATGCTTCGTGTTTTTAATAGTTGTGCGTGTGGCATTAATTACGAAGGTAGCTTCATAAAAAGTACTCAGTTTCGTTGCAGAAAACAACCAATAGCTTCGTTAGTCCTACCTTCGATTTCGTAAAATAAACTAAAATTAACTAAAATTACCTAGTTACCCTTTCCTTTTCAAACTTTCAGACAACAAAATATAACCTATTAGTAAGCTTTTGGCACATTTTTGTTTCAGTCAACTTCAATACCATAACCGTACGCTCACACCTTACGCTTAACTCCACTCATTAGGTTCTGTAAAACATTTGGCTGCAGCTTCCTCAAACCTACTTTTTTCCGGGTCTCCCTCAGATTTGACCTCCTTGGGATACTTCCGTAGTTCCTGCTTCATAATAGCCTAGTATTTTTCGATGGGGCTTAGTTCCTGTGCATTGGTGGGGTTCATGTCCTTGGGTAGGAAAGTGACCTCGTTGGCTTCGTACCACTCTACCACTCCAACATTTTCATAGTGACATGAAGCTAGGTCCACCCAGAAGGTCGTAGGGCCCTCGTCCCACCGTATTTTGCCGTTCGTCACATTTGGGAGCCTTCTGAACATTGAACGTATGCAGTCCCTCCCGATGCTTGGCTCTCTGAACGAAAAGTTTGGACAGATTCAACTTTTTGGCCACATCCCAATATTCATTCTATTAAATGCAGCAAATTTTACGAATTTTCTTTTAATTTTTATTGAAAAACTTTAGTTCGAAAGTGTACATCAAAATATCTGCCACCAAAACAGCAATTTTACCATGAGGATTTGAAAGGTTTGCGACGGTAAATAAAAATATCGCTGAATATAGAAGAAAGTAACGTAATAAGGAGTGTATCGAAAAGTAGTTTATAAACATTCGATGCGTTATTACGCATAAACTACTGTATATATTTTTAGCGTGTAAGCGCCATTTGCTTTGTTTACATGTCAAAAATGATTATTCGGTTCATTCATTTCCGTTGATAAAGTTGTATTCAAAATGACGCGAATTAAATTTGAGACTAAAAAGAAAATTCTGCACACTTGGTGCACCGAAAAGGGTGTTACTTACAACCAGATTGCGAAAAGAGTAAATGTTCACCCGGCAAGTGTAAAACGCATCATCGAAAAGTTTGGTAAGGAGTGCTCCCTCAAGGATTTACCAAGAAGTGGCCGGAAACCCGGCTCCAGCAACCCCGATTTGGACCAAAAAGTTGTGGATTATATTCAACGGAACAAATCTGCCTCTACTCGCGATCTAGCCAAGAAGTTCAGGACCAGCATCGGAATGATTCAACGAATCAAGCGCAGGAATGACTTGAAGACGTACAAAAAGCAGAAAGTGCCCAAACAAACTCCGGAACAAAAGTCTCGTGCCAAAACCAGGGCTCGAAAGCTGTACAGCTGCATTTTGGACAATGTCGACCAGTGCATTTTGATGGATGACGAAACATACGTTAAAGAAGATTCAAGAACGCTACCGGGGCCGCAGTTTTATACTAAATCTGTTGGGGAACGTGTGCCAACCGCAGATACGACTGTTGCGATGGAGAAATTCGGTCAGAAGGTGCTCATTTGGCAAGCTATTTGCACATGTGGCTTGCGTTCTTCAATTTTCTATACAAAAGGAACTATAAATGCTGAGATTTATCAAAAGGAATGTTTGAAGAACAGGTTGCTACCATTGTATAGAAAGCACCAGTCCCCTCCTCTCTTCTGGCCAGATTTGGCATCGGCACATTACGCCAAATCCACTCTACAGTGGCTGACGGAGAATAACATCAAGTTCGTAGAAAAAGACATCAACCCACCAAACTGTCCCCAGTTGCGACCGATCGAACGCTATTGGGCAATAGTCAAGCGTATATTTAAGAAGGATGGTACAGTGTCCCAAAACATGACCGATTTTAAGAAAAATTGGGCAGCGGCATCCAGGAAGTGCACAAAGGTCACTGTGCAGAATTTGATGGCAGGTGTCAAATCAAAGGTACGGGCATTCTACAGAAATGAACATGATGACTAGTTTTTCCGTTTGGATCTTTTGTAAACATGTTAAGCTATAATAAACTGAAATAGTATGTTAATTTTAACCATGTTTTCATGCCTATTTTATTATTTGGAAGTTTATAACTACTTTTCGATACACTCCTTAGGGTATGTGTCGCTTAACTCAGCCTATTATGCAATGATCGATTACATTTTCTATTATAACTCATAAAGTTTTTAGGCTGTAAGCGAGATTCAACTAGTTATACACTTGCTAAGATAAGTTTGATAAGACATTTGATAACATGTATCATGAAATATTACAGAACTCTTTTTATAAAGTCAGAAACATTCGAGGGATATGGATTTAATGTCGGTCTATAAGCTCCAAATTGGGTCTATTCATAGATGCAACTTCGTCTCATTCGATGGATTTCTTACTAAATTCAGTCTTTGTGCGTTTTTTTTCTAATTTTATGAATTTAGCCATTGCCAGCTGTATTCACTTTACTCAATACAAGTTTCACAACACAAACTACAATAAAACTGCTTTGAAACACTTAAGTGATATTCATATATGATTAACTAGCTATTCAATAATGAAAACATTATAACTCACTATATAATGATTTTGTTCTTTTGGTTTGTGTTTGGATGAGCGACCTGAATATAAACAACCGCAAACTCATGCATTTTCACTTGAAATTTTACCAATAACAACCTTTTTACTACGTTATTGAAACAACAGGCCATATTTGGGAACATACAAAACAATATGTCCCCAACATTGGGTCTACGATTTTCTTTTAAAATCATTATTATTTTAGCTACGTGAACAGTTAGTTTGTTACGTGTAACCATTTTCTGCACATCCAGACTGCATTACTCGCTATATCGATTCAATCAAGCCAAATTTAGATCACTTGAAGATCGTGTGGATTATCTGTTTAGCTTAACCAGTGAAATCATGAGGCCCAAAAAGTTCAAGAAATCGAAAATCACACGAAAGTGAAAAACTATAAGTTGAATCATATTGTCTCAATTGCTTCGGATTACCTCGGTCATCCTAATAGCAACATGATTTTGTTGATTATCGCTAAATTAATGACACATTTGGTTCATAGGCCGAATGAAGGAGCTAGGCTAACATTACATCCCGTTACCCTACCAAACCAAATTTTTAACGCCAGATTTGTATAAATATTATGATGTAATCAACTTGAATTCGAACGACAAAGTGGCACGTATTGATACGCAGTTTCTTAACCGTTTGTTAACTCACAGCCTAAACTATTGTAGATGGCTCCACCATACGACTGTCAACGTGACACGTGGAATTAATGTCGTCTACGGTTTTAAACCTGGATCAGGTTTGACTCTGACTCGCAATCACCGAACGAGTGTATTAGCATAGACTAACCATAGACTAACTCTAAGACCAGTAGGTCCCATACAAATACGATTTTTTTCTTGGCTCAGTCAGTACTAGAACATCGGTCCCAAGCTCGGTCCCAAGCTTAATGATGCGCTCCTAATAATGAACTCACATGAACACACTCTCAAATATTCTGTCAAAATAACACAGCAAATCAAAACAAAGGCGCAAATATGTACAGCAAGGTGCTGACTTTAAGGTGTACTTCGGATCAAGGGGTTCTACAACAGTGATCCAATTTCAAATCGCTAGTTGCATATTGATTGTTGGTATTAGTGCAAAAAGTCAACGTGAACA
Source organism: Aedes japonicus (assembly GCA_034211315.2). Taxonomy (NCBI): domain Eukaryota; kingdom Metazoa; phylum Arthropoda; class Insecta; order Diptera; family Culicidae; genus Aedes; species Aedes japonicus. The sequence goes on from JASCZW010002119.1 coordinate 282,593, forward strand.
AACATTAACATTTCATTTTGACAGTTCATGTTTGTGTGTTTTGGTTAATCCAGGTTGGACCTCGAAAAAAGCTGAGAGCGGGTCTCATCGATATTGGGTCGGATCCAGAGTGGGTCCAGATCCGACCCGATTGAATAAAAAACATTTTCACAGCTGTTAGGGACCTAGGGTGAATCCAGTTCCGCACTGGCAATAACCGAAAACGACATAAAATTGACAGAAGCGATCACTTTCAATGCAATCCGAATGACATAAGTTTTGATTAAAATTGGAAATCTTGGCTTTCTTTGGAACAACACTGCTAACTATATTTTCATCTGCGAAGCAACATTTTCGGCAGAGAAATTTCCAACACTCAACCTGAATGCCATCCACTATTCCTCTGTCACGAGATTAGGATTCAATTGAAATAAATAGCAATTTGATGAACCTCTATTTCCCCCTCCTATTTAACTTGTCGCGCGAATCTTTACTGATTCTAAGCCCCGATCACTCCGCCGGTAAACAAGGCTTCCTCAGCCCATAAGCTTCCGTGAGCTTCGCTTCTGCGAGCTCAAAATCCATTAATCACGCGTTTATCTAAATTCGATGATAAAAAACCAACCTCCACTTGTTTGGACTCAATTTTTCCGCTCCCCACTCGATTCGGGTTTCGCTCGTTTTTTTTCATAATCTACACAGAGCTCCACTACCGTGAAATGGCTTCCCACTCTTCCGGGAGTGAAGAGGGAACATGCTACTACATTCGGAATCGGAATCGTCGTCAGTCGTCAACACACTCTTGGAATCGTTCTCGTTCGTAATCCTCCTCGCCTGGTCGGACTCGGGTTCCGGAGCGAGTCCGGTCTCTGATTGAGCTGAGCTCTGGTCGCCCCCGCAGGCCTGGCTGGCTGCCAGTTGAAGGTGGGAAAGAGCGATAATCAAGTGTGACCGAATGTTTACATTCACATTTATGATTTCATGCGCCTACTGTGTGCGAGGTGAGCGAGGTTTTCGCATTGTACGAATGGCAGAACGATTTGACTCACCCGTGCATCGAATTTGTTTACCTTTGCAGCCGTCCCCTCGGCACTCTCGTGAAAACACTTCATTCCATAATGGTCCTCTGTTCGAGTCTAGTTTTTATCAACCAGATTTTTTTAAGTTGAATTTTACTCTTATTTGCTCACCACTCGATGTTTTGTTGCCGAGTGACATTTTTCGCGCCAAAGAACGTGCGACGCATTTGTTTTCGTTGTGGCTCAGCCAGCCCTCCGATTCCCAGGTGTGAGTGAGTGCCATTTCGTGTCATTCGTCACCGTCGATGGCCGAGGAAGTGAGACCACTTTGATCAACCGAAAAATACCACACCGGCCAAGCAATTTTCCCAAAGTATTTGCAGATTTTTCGTACATTGCGGAGACGAAGGTGACGCGTGCGGTGACAGTTCCAGTCCGAACGTGGCACGGCAGCAAAAATTGACGTTCATTTGTATTCATTCCCGATGCTCTCTCTCAGTGCCGGTCGTCGACTGTCGTCATAATGCCATCCGTTCCCTCCGAACCAACAGGCAGGCAGGCAGAGGTCGATCAGAGCGAGAGTCCTACTTTTACAATCATGATTGATGGCATTTGATTTCATCTATCATCGTAAACATCATATTCCAATATTCGTTCTACGTGTCAACCGGCAGTCTATTTTCGGAGTGCAGTGTCGCATGCAATAATTGTAAATTACGTTTCATACGAAAACATTTTTCCCATTCGACGATTTGACGACGATGGCAGATCCTTTTAGTTACGGATGAATGGGAAATCAATAGCCTTTTTTGAGAGAATTCATACGACATTGGAAGCAGACTCCCCGGTGAGCGGGACGACTTGTGTTTTGCAAACAACGTGGATTTGGAAAATTTGCCTTGAATAAACTTGCGGAGTCGGCTGAAATGCTGTGGAGAAAGTGCAAATAAGTAAGAAATCTTCGGAATAAATTAACCGTTTTCTTTTTGGACCGAGTGGGAGAAAACAGAAATATGTCAAAATATTTGCTTGTGAGTTGGGGGCTGTTCATAAACCACGTAGACAATTAAGGGGGGGGGGGGGAGGGGTTTCGAAAAAGTCTACGTTTGTCTACGATGGGGGAGGGGGGGATATACCAAAAGTCTACGTAGACCTTTTTTTTCTCTCTACAAAAAGGATATTCATACCTCCACGCAGAGAAAAATACCGTAATAACAAACATATTCCAGGTAAATCCAAACATAAAATTAGTTTATTTTGGCCGCAAACATAAACTTGATTTCTTTCTAATATATTCTATGTTTAAAACCAACCATAGTAGCACACTTGTTGCCATTCGGTTGAGATATTATAAATAGTACTTGTTAAGTCATAATCAAGTCACTACAACTAATAAAGCTCGTAATGTGCTACATGGGAAGTGACATCGATGTTTGAAATTAAATCATATTATGTTTATTTTCATCATATTAATGATACGATTACACGTACAAATTTTGGATTTTACTGGTAGCTTTCTTAATTTAATTTATTTATTCTATGAGTCTTGGTTATCTTACTAATCGATTAAGCTTAAATGCTAACATGTTCCAGTTTCAAGAAGGTTGCTCAAAGATGCACTCTACACAATTTCGAGCCCTGATCTTTGTTAAAATTGAAACAATACATCAAATCAGTATGGCAGCTAATTAAACAATGGAGAATAACATCCCGTTCACACTACAACCTATATTACGTGATATAGACTATCTTCATATTAGCATCTATACATCTAAAGACTGTCTACGTTAAATTTCGGACACCAAAATAATAGTAGCAAAACAATATTTACACATTATTCAAAAATGCCGATTGTTTATTTCACAACAATAGATTCATATCTACATTAGAAAAAGTTGATTAAGATGTTAATCCTTCGTTCTGTTAAATTCTCGAACTTCCTGTGGTACACCCGCGATCACGTTCTGTATGGCATCCTCGGAAACGCCCGCCGTGACGATTCTCCATCTTCTCTTGAAATCATCGGTGCCATTTGCTTTCTTCTTAGTTTCGAAAAGTTTCTGCTTAACTAGAGCCTAGTACTTCTCTATTGGGCGAAGTTCTGGACAGTTTAGTGGAGTGGCTGTATTTGGCACGTATTTGATCTCTCGTACCTTATTCCATTCCCGGACGGATTTCGCATAGTGACAAAAAATACTGGAGAGTCATGGTTTCTGATATACAATAGCAACCGCTTTTGCAGACAACTACATATTGCCTGCCAAATCAAATACTTATTCGAGAATTTGGACATCTTCTTTGTCCGAAAATACTTGGCAACGGCGTTCCTTTGCATTGCGGTATAAAACGCCAGACCCTGAAGCTATTTAAAGTCTTCGAGTACGTATGTTTCGTTGTCCATTTTGATACAAGAAAATGTTTGCAAAAAATTGGTGTCTAGCACCTTAGCACGATTTTTTGCAGTGAAATTTTGCATGTCATTACAGTTGGGCACCTTTTTCACTTTATACGCCTCAGTCCTTGCTCCTGCTTCACTTTTTGTAGGTATGATTTTGACATCCCCGCCACATTTCGCACAGAAAGATTGGGATTTTTCTTAATAATGGCTATCACCTTCTTGTCCATTTATCGGGACAGGCTTTCGATCTACAGTCAAGTGCTGGCCAAATGATTTGCAAAAACATAACACGGTACTTTTGGGAATTTTAGTGTCTTGGCAGGATCACGTACCAATAAATTCGTATTTAAAAAATGCGTATCCGCTTGATTCGACGCCATTTTACTGAATGTAACAAGATTGTAAACATGTTGTAGCACGAAATAAAGTGGAGAGTCAGCTGTCACATGAGTGAAACATTTCAGTGATCCGTGAAATAATTCAAAATCTACACAGAAATATAAGGGCCCGAAATAAGCGTTGACAGGCTTTAGTTTTCACCAAAAATAATTTGCGTGGCATTTGATATCAAGATCGTAATGTAGGTTGCAATGTGAATGTGGTTTAATGCTACACGCTAAAATTACTGTCTCTAATTATCCTTTCGAGAGGAAAAAAGGATAACAAGAGACAGTAATTTGAGCCTGTTGGTTGTGTTTATCTATTGGTTTTTTACAACCTCGAAAGATCGAATGCATGGTACCAACTCAATAGTAAGTTTATGATGTCAACCACCGAAGCAACACATCTCTGTCATAATTGGTTGCAGAAACTTAATTGTGACTTAATTGAATCACATTGCAGTTACTTTGACTTATTTGCAACAAGTTTGCTACTAGGGCATTGAGTATTTTTATTTATAAGTGAATGAGATGATCTTTGATAGTTAACTTGCTTCCATTAGACAAACATTTAGTGGAGGGTTTTAGCGCATGTGGGACAAAGTAGAAAATACAATAAGAGGTCTGGGAAGCTCTGTGTCATGTAGTTCTTACATCAGCATAAAAATCATAACAATAAGAGGTCTGGAAGATGGCTTGGAAAACTTTCAAAGAAGATGAAATGAACTTGATATCTAAAGTGAAAACAAAAATGGCCGCCTATGCTTTTATTGTGGACTGCATTTTGCGACAAAAATGAAAAGCATCCACAATGCAGATATTTCGTCGAAGAAAATAAGGCCACTCAAGATTCTGTAGCAACGCCAGGAAGAAATTCTTTGTAAGGTTGACGAAAACGGAGCTACGGAAGTTCTATGGATAGAATCACGTTTTGTCGAAATCATTGGACTTGACATCCAAGAAACAATTCCACCAGAACCCTAGTAGCACATCACGATCATAATTCGGAGCAGCAACTTGATGATTACTAACAAAAGCACATATATGTTTTCTCAACTTAATGACAACATGTGTGCTACTAGGGAACTTCCACTGATGAACTTAAATTATTGGTTCAAGCAGCCAAGCTGTGGGCATCATTAGCATTTACATAATTGATCGTTGTTTTTTTTTATATTTTTATGAAACAAAAATTAAAATTAATAACTGAATAACATGATTGTTTGAGTTGTGTTTCATAAACCGTTTCTCAAACCGCCACAGTGACATATTGTAGAACATTTTCCATAAAGTAAAAAAAAAAATGAATTTCATAAAGTCTACGTAGACTTTAGGGGGGGGGGGGTTGTAAAAAGTCTACGAAAGTCTACGATGGGGAAGGGGGGTTTGAAAGTGTCAAATTTCGGTCTACGTGGTTTATGAACAGTCCC
>JASCZW010002120.1:0-111192 GCA_034211315.2 Aedes japonicus
ACCTACCATAGAAACTGAGCGGAATCGGTAATCGATATAACATTCAGCAGACCGGGGCTGCTTAACAACTGGAGTGTGGATGATGGCTACACCCATAGTGACCCACTTGGCGGTTCGTTATTGTATCGTCCACAATACATGGCAGTGGCTGGAAGTAGCAGCATCCACTCCACTCGCTCACTGATGGAGGACGTCCTACTTCTGAAGTAGAGACATTAAAGAAGGGAACGAATCTTACGCCAAATCCATGAACCTCACGTGTGGACGATTCGTTATGTCACTAACACGAGCGTGCGATGTGACCATGCTTAGGAATGGACGATCGGCGATGTATTGATGGAAGGAGCAGTATCCCAGCCGAACATCCGCAACCAGGAGGGTATTGTTAACGGTCCAACGGTCGCTGGAGATAAGGCGACCCTTACGAATGACGAACTCATTGCGACAGCAAAATCGCAAAAGCTCCTGATGGTATTCCGAACCTGGCCTTTCAAGACAGCTATCTTGCTGATCCCGAAATGTGCGAAGGTGTTGAACGTGGGCGTCTTCAGACCCTAGTGTTGCTATTAAATACAGGAAACCCACCAGGGGATCCATCGGCATATAGACCTATATGTCTGTTGGAAACAGCAGGCAAGATGCTCGCGAGGGCGAATCCTTACATACTGATAAAGTACACAGAGAGTATAAGCGGTCTGCCTAACAACCTGTCAATGGGAACTCGACGGTGGATGCCATTTTGTCCGCCACCAAGACAGCCTAAGTGGCAATCCAGCGCAAGAAGCGAGGAGTTCGCTACTTTGCAGTGGTCATCCTTGACCCTTGGTCACCCTTGCAGAAAATGCGTTCAATATCTGTTGGGTGGATATCGCAGATTCAATCCATCGTGTTCAGGTTCCTGGGTACATGTACAAGATACTACTGGCATCTATTTCCAGAATCGCGTACTGGTGTCAATACTGAGGAAGGCCAGAAACGTGTTCAGATCAACGCAGGCGTCCCACAAGGCTCGATCCTGGGTCCGGTGCTATGGAACACGATGTACGATGAGATACTACGGCTTGAATACTCGAACGGGGTGAAGATAGTCGTTTTTGCAGACGACATCACCCTATAGGTATGTGGTGAATCCATTGAAGAGGATGAGCTAACGGCCTCGCACTCCAATGGCATTGTGGAGATGGATGAGCACCAGGAAACTGGAGCTAGCCCACCATAAGACTGAGGTCAAGGTTAGAGGTACGGGTGGGTTTTAAGTGGGACGAAGAGTGAGCAACCTCATCCCCACACCCTGAGTTGTGCAGGAGTCTGGATACAGATTTTCCATCACGTTAAAAAAAAGGCATATGAATAAGTGCCGGCCTCTATGTTGGACAAGGCCATAAGGATTGCCTTTACCTGGTAACAAAAACATGCATACACACAAAATGTACTCAGTTCATCGAACTTAGTCCAATGCACTATGGTCAAGATCACGAATTTACGAGGAAACATGCTCCCAGCGCCTAAACTTGAAACTTTAGAGCAAAGTGATGTTTTATAACATGGTTTGTTTCACTAAGGCCCATTTTTTAATGTCAGTTAAAATTAGGTGGTCCCCATTTTATGGAAATACAGCAAACTAACTTTTTATTTGCAGAATTAGACGTTTACACTCTTGAGCAAAGTTGTAGCGCAGATTATTTTATAAAATTTTCATAAATAATTTTTTTTGCAGCTTCAAAATTGACCGGTTTAGAGCAATTTTCCCTTATCAACTTAGGGTGTACCATAGAAAAAGTTTTTCTGTGCATGCTTTTTTATTTTTATTTTTATCGTAAAATTTTGTTCAAACAAATTGTAGAGATTTAAAAGGCGCATATTTTGATTTAGAGCAATTTTCCATTATCAACTTAGGTGTACCATAAAATGTTTTTATGTTCTCACTTTTTATTAAATTCACCGTACAGTTGTAGTTCGACGATTTTAGAACTTTGAAGACGTGTATTTGGTACACAACTCAGCACACTATCTTCAACCAATCAATAGTTATTGAAGATTTTCTAAAAAATACGCCCTCTTCAAATGTTGATTTTTATGATTAGGGCTAACACAAAAAAATTAAAGACGTTATTCAAAGGGCAATTTAAATTGTTCATTGTATGTAAAAACTAGAGATATGTTATTTCTGTATCTTGAAAAAATTACATTTGAATCTGGGATGATTTTAGAAGAAAATCTTCAATAACTATTGATAGGTTTGAGCTAACGGCAAAGTTAATATATCAAAATACGCGCCTTCAAAAGTTCTACAACTCGTTTGAACAAAATTTTACAATAGAAATTAAAATAAAAAAGCGAGGGCAAGAATGAACATTTTTTATGGTACACCCTAAGTTGATGAGGGAAAATTGCTCTAAATCGGTCAATTTTCAAGCTACAAAAAAATTATATATGAAAATTCAATGAAATTGTCTGCGCCCAAGAATATAAACGTCTAATTCTGCAAATAAAAAAGATAGTTTTTGTATTTCCGTGAAAAATGGGGACCAACCTAATTTTTACCAACATCAAAAAATGAGCCTTCGGTTTTATTTCCAGTTTCACCACCATTTTTTTAAAGTTAAAAATTGACCGATTTAGAGCAACTTTTCCCTGTCAACTTAGGGTGAACCATAAAAAAAGTTTTTCTGTGCATGCTTTTTATTTTTATTTTTATCGTAAAATTTTGTTCAAACAAATTGTAGAGATTTAAAAGGCGCATATTTTGATATATTAACTTTGCCGCAAGCGGGAACTTATCAATAGTTATTGAAGTTTTTCTTCTAAAACCATCCCAGATTCAAATGTAATTTTCTCAAGATACAGAAATAACATATCTCTGGTTTTCACAAACAATGAACAATTTAAATTGCCTTTTGAATAACGTCTTTAATTTTTTTTGTGTTTGCCCTAATCAGAAAAATCAACATTTGAAAAGGGCGTATTTTTTTAGAAAAACTTCAATAAATATTGATTGGTTGAAGATAGTGGCAAAGTTTGTGTACCAAAATACGCGTCTTTAAAAGTTCTAAAACTCGTCGAAATACAACTGTACGGTGGAAATTTAAATAAAAAAGTGACGGCATAAAAACATTTTTTATGGTACACCCTAAGTTGATGAGGGAAAATTGCTCTAAATCGGTCAATTTTGAAGCTACAAAAAAAAAATTCAAATAAAATTCCTTGAAATTGTCTGCGCTACAACTTTGCCCAAGAGTGTAAACGTCTAATTTCTGCAAATAAAAAGTTAGTTTGCTGTATTTCCGTAAAAATGGGAACCATCCTAATTTTAACTAACATCAAAAAATGGGCCTTAGTGATACAAACCATGTTGTAGAACATCACTTTGCAGTAAAGTTTCAAGTTTAGGCGCTGGGAGCATGTTTCCTCGTAAATTCGTGATCTGGGCCATTGTGCAATGGTATATGATACTCGCCTCTCCAGGCCTTGGTTGAAAAGTTGAGTTTCCAAGCGCTCTTTATACGCTTTTTTTGGTGTAACAATGGTAAAATTATGAAAGTTGGGAGGTTAACTATTTTATTATTAATAATTCTCAACAATTCTTCTCTATAAAAAGTTTCTGGCCCCGAAAAGGACCGAAAGAATCATTATAGTTCAGAACCGAGGTGAAAGTTGTTTTTTTGGCTGAATTATTGTCAGCTTACTTCTTCATGACAGTCTTATCATTGGCTAACTATTCTATGCTAACTTCTTGGTGGCTTTTTTGTTATACGTATGCACTAAGAAAATCGAGTTCTCTCAAAACAACTCTTTAAAAATAAATTGGTGGCTCTGAAAAGAGCCGTTTAGTGTCAATGGCGGTTTGACGTCTTTTCAAGGTGCAAACTAAAAAAGTCTTCACAAGATCAAAGCTGCACAACCACGAACTCTTTTTAAGATGAATTAAAAAAAAATGATGAACTGGATCGATCTACGAAGATAGGCTCTTTCAAATGTATGGCGAGAAATAGTCGAGATAGAGGGAAACTTGGGGGCATAGAAAAACGAAACATCTTACGCAAAGTGACCTGATTTGGTGATGCTTCGTCAATTCCGAGAATTTTCAACAAATCAACAATGTCGGAAAGTTTCTCAAAATCCCAAAAATATCGATTGAATTAGAATGTAAAAAAAAACATTTCAACTGCCAAACTCCTTCAAGCCATTTCAAATCAATTGCCAATTTCTCCCACGATAACTTGCAAACTTACACAAGCACGTACTGATACAAAGTTTCTTCCATCCTTTCAATTTCCCTGTTGCCTTGTGAGGGCACCTCCTTCCCCTGTTCGAGACGGTCGAGATTAACTTTGATTTAGCCGGCTCCTTCCCTGCGGGGAAGCGGAAATGAGTATTTCTAGCTCCACACCTGAACTCCAGTGAACATAGTGTTAGGAACTAGTCCATTAAGTTAATTACCATCAAACAGGCACCCGATTCCGGCACGTTATAGTTGGTTAACTTTAAAGCAGCTCGAGTGAGAAGAATGGCCGGGTGCCGGGGAGTTATCCCGGAAATTTTAAACTAAAACAATTATCCTCCGCCCTGGAATAGTTTCTGATAATAGAGTTTCCATAGTGCTCCGAAGTTTTAAGCTACTTTTCCCACCTAGGACTCGGTCACGTATGTTCGTAAGTGACAATTGCTGACTGGCTGATTTTTCAATTCACTCGCATCGATTTGAATAATAATAGCCTCCATCCGTTCACTTCGGGAACCATCTGCGAACCATTTCCTACACCTGTCAACGGAATGCCGGATCAGTATGTGGGTGCTTGTCAAAATTGAGATTTATTATCTCCGCTCGTAGTGACACTTGCTTGCACCGAGACCGGGTGTTTGATGCAGTGCCGTGCAGGTTTAGGTTAGTGGACTTCCCGAGCGCCCGATCACCGGCGGATGATGATGTATTATCTCCACATCCTCCGTTCAAAATTACGCACACCTACAACGACGACGACGATGACGACGCGGAGATGCTGACTAGTGGTTGGCAGTCGACGGCGCAAAAGTGCAAAAGTTGCATTTTGTACTCCGGACAAGGGAGTCACACTGACAGACCGCGAATGAACGTACGGATATTCCTTGTTAATATTGCATACATAAAATACGTCCGCCGTGAGGTGGATTGTGTCGGATATGGCATTGGGACCACATCCGCAGGATTTTCGACACGTGTTAATGTGCGTTATTTTTGTTGCGCTGCGATGGCATTGCACCTCAACCTGCATATCGCTGTCACTGAGAGAAGGATCACGCGTTGACACATTTGATGGGTGCAGCTATTTGCTGTGTGAAAAATAGCTTTGCCACGGATGCTGTCAGTTGAAATATTTATCCTACGCTGTGAACGGAGTCGATCCAGGTGCAATGGAGGTTTCGCTTGCATGGGAATATTAAGTGACAAGTTTGCTGATTAGGTCGATTTTGCACCTGAGGTTCGGCACAACTATCGTCAGTACGGGATAAGTTCCAGTAAATATTCCCTACCAAATGAAACCCTGAACAATTCGATTTGTGGTTGAGGCATTTAACGTCGGTCTCTGTTTCGCCTACGAACCCAACGCAGCCAATCCAGGCAGGCCATGTCATGTCCATCGACAAAACTCTAATATTAACCGTAAGGAATGATAGTTAAATATGCCAAACAGTTTGAAATTCTACTAAATTGTTCTTGTTTTGTTTAGTGTTCGCCACCAACACGGAATTTCGGAGAAGACAAAAGGTGCGAAACTGTCAATTACAATTGGCCCTTCCTAAACCCATTGAATGCATCCATCCTCCTAGAACGGAACAATGCGAGCACCCAACAGCAGGCATTTCTTATAATTTATGCATCCATGTGCTTGGGAAATCAACGGAACAGGTTAGTCCTAAAAGGATTTTCTTGCTTCGATTGCTTTGTCAGCAGCTGTTTTCCGTTTTTCCAGGTTCTTACTTGCTTGTGCTGAGAGTACATTCCGGTCAGTTTCAAGTTCATACACGTACGATTGCAGCTCAGAAACAAGGATCTGTAATGAAGAAAGCGTGTCCATCCTGTTTATCAACTACTTCATCCTAATCGTCAATTGGTGGTGCATCGTGGGTCCTTCCTAAGCTCAGTCGGTAAAGGCGCAGCTACAAAGCAATACCATACTGGAGGTGACTGGGTTCGATTCTTGGTCTGGTCTCGGAATTTTTCGTTAAGGAAAATTTCTCGACTCCCTGGGCATGGGGTATGATTGTACTTGCCAAACAATTATACTAATGCAAAGATGGTACCTGGCATCGAAAGCTTTTGATTAATAACTGTGGAAGTGCATTTAGAACACTGAGTTAAGAGCAAGCAATGAGCGAATCGTAAAGGCAATAAGCTTGAACTGCAAAAAAGAAAGAAATGATGCATCGTGCTGTTAAAGCCAAATTTGTCTTTGCTTTCAACGTTATCAATTTGAGTTAATTTGTGTTACGATATTCAGTTTAAGAGCCGCTATATTTAAAATTTGCTACGACATTTCAAATAAAAATTCCTTCAAGGCTGGAATTCATGAAAGTTTACCTCCTTTGTTTTAAAAAATTACATTATTTCTGAACTTTGTTCGGCTAATATGCGGCCACCAGATGGTTCAATGAAGCCATATGAAATCAGCCGGCCAAGTTTACCAAAAGAGTAAAGGGTGGCAACTACAATTTTGTAATATCTCTCTCAAGCTGTCAATTAATGACCAAACTACTTGAAAAAGACCTGATTTATTTAATTCGAAGAAACAAGTTCCATTTTTGAAAAAAAAAAAAAAAATAGGTAAACATTTGAAAACAGTCCTTAATTGGAATTCGGGAACCTTCCGTTTGATGTTGGAGCAGAAGCGTTGTGACGGCTTTCATGTCAATTTTGCGAATGCATTTCTTGATTCTACCAATCAACTGTTTGCAATTTGTGGCTCTCTAGGTATATTTTGCACCAAAGAACTCAAAATCTGATGAAATAATCCGCCCCATCGACACAGGGCCAGGTTTGTCGTGTTGTGTTTTTGGGTACAAATTGGATCGAATGGATATTAGAGAACGATTGTGTTTTTTAGCGAAATGCGATGACGAAACACGTATTCTCCATCTGGTCCATCTGGTTGATGTTTTGGTAGAAATGAGATAGGGTATGTGTCCCTTGACTCAGCCTATTATGCAACCATCGATTACATTTTTTATTATAACTTATAAAGTATTTGAGCTGGAAGCATCATTTAACTAGCTATACACTTGCTAAGATAAGTTTGATAACACATTTGGTAGTATGAATCACGAAAAGTTACACAACTCTTTCTATAGAGTCAGAAACTTTCGAGGGATATGGATTTAATGTCGGTCTATGGGCACCAAATTGGGTCTATTCATGGATGCAACTTCGTTCCACTCGATGAATTTACTAAATTCAGTCTTTGTGCGGTTTTTTTCTAATTTCATGAATTAAAGCATTGCCTGCTGTATTAACTTTACTTAATAAAAAATTTCACAGAACAAAATTTAATAAACTGCCTTGAAAAACTTAAGTGATGTTCATATATGATTTACTAGCCATTCAATAATGAAGACATTATAATTCACTATATAATGATTTAGTTCTTTCGGTTTGTGTTTAGATGAACCACTTTAATATAAGCAATCGCAAACTCATGCATTTCCATTTAAAATTTTACCAATAACAACCTTTTACTACGTTATTGATACAACAGGCTATATTTGGGAACATACAAAAAAATATGTCCCCAACATTGGGTCTACGATTTTCTTGTTAAATCATTGTAATTTTAGCTATGTGAAAAGTTAGTTTTTAACGTGTTACTATTTTCTGCACATCCAGACTTCATTACTAGCTTTATCGATTCAATTAAGGCATTTTTAGATCACTTGAAGATCATGTAGATCATCCGTTCAGCTTAACCGGCTAAATCAAGATGCCCCAAAAGTTCAAGAAATCGAAAATTACGCGAAAGTGAACAACTATAATTTGATTAATATTGTCTCAATTGCTTCGGAGAACATCGGTCATCCTAATAGCAGCATGGTTTTGTTGATTATTGCTAAATTAATGACATATTTGGTACATAGGCCGAATGAAGGAGCTAGGCTAACATTACATCCCCTTACCCTAGTATTTTTTTCAAACATTCGATCTGGTACACATCTTGTTTGATAGCCAGACCAGAGGAGTGAACTATGGATTGGAAATACTCTCTCGGAAATGGCAATGTACAGCATCACTTTCTGTTGGAACTTATGTTTCATTATTCTTTATGTTCGAGAGATACAGTAGAACTATCCATGAAATAGTTTAGAACGTCTCCAGGAATGAACGTTCTCGAAAGAGGGAAGAAGCTATCGTCGTTGTTTTTGAACCAGTGGCATTGGGATTTCAGCGTTAAAATCTATTGCTCAGTGTATATTCGGGGCTTTTTGTCTTCCTTCGGCACTTTATATCGCCTCTTTTCAATGTTTTGCATATGTACTGGTGAGAACAGTTGAACTTTCACAGTTTGAACTTTTGCTGCATCCCGTTGGCTCAGTGAATCCTTGTTGTTGAAAGCACGAGAAAGAGAACGAAGTCCTATTGCTCCTATGATTTTGGCTGGTCTCCACTTTCATGCTTGTGAGTGGATCTTAGGATATGGTTAGCAATCGAAGCCACAACATTTTCACTTTTAAAATGTTTAACCATATATTTTTGCTTCTTGTTTGGACGGCATTTTGAGCAAAACTGAGCAAACATAAACAGAACAAAAACTACTAGCAGAAAAGTGAGAGCTGATAGAGAGCTAACAGAGGGTAAGTCACTAAGAGCAGTGTGCCAGCCAAGATGTCTTACACAGATGTCGAGATTCTCAATTGGTAACCGTGGAGGTGCAAGATTAATGCTTTCAACGTATTTTTGTATTTAATTGAAATAAACCACTCACACTTGGGAGAGGCCCCACTGGCATCCTTTGCTGTTGGTTTAAATTGGTCCTCAAACTCGATGTTTTAGCGTATTTTTGAATTCTACTGAAATAAACCAACCACACTTGTGAGTGGCCCCAAAAGCATCCTTACTGTTCGTTCAATTTGTTGTCAATATTTTATTAACTTCAATGTGTATCTCTGTACAGAGAATAAACCGAGAACATAGTTAAACATCTTATTCGCTGCCAACGTCAGTTGAATTCAGCACACAGTCTACCAAAATGGATCCCGCTGCGAACCCAACATTTTTATCCAACTTCCCAGTGATTTCTCGTGAAGGTGCAGTGGACTCCGCGGTTTCCAATAAACCGAGTATCACGTCAACATATTTCTACCCATTTCCCACTTGACCTGCCGGGCGAGACCGGCGTCGGTATTGTCCCAAGCATCATTTTTTTGGTTCTCTGTAATGACAGCTGATCTGGCAATAACGGAGTAGCATCCTCGGGCGGTCAATCATGCCCATGTTCATGTGCCAGCCAAGATGTCTCATAAACCAGACGAATATGGTTCATGTGGCATTTCTATCCGTACCACATTTGTGACACGCTGAGGAACACTTTTAACTGTTATAGAAATAAGGAACCAGGAACCTTGCCAATATGCATTGCCTGGTTGCCAGGCCCAGCAGAAAATAACAATTTGGGCTGTCAACACATCGGCACCTTCGGCACATTATGGGAACTCCTGCAGATACATTAAAAATAGCACAGGAGAAAAGTGTGCTGAGCGATCCAACCCTTGACGCTAATGTCTGGCAACGATCAGCGTTGTACAAACTGTCAAATACTTAAATCCCGTACTATAAAACAGATATTAGAACAAAGAAGGACAACGCTGTACGTTGTATGTCTGGTCCAGGTATAACACATAAACACACTCACATTTCTCTCTGAGTTCGTTTGTGGTTGAGCGTTATGTTGAACAAATTGTTACTCAACGACTAATCTTAGCCAGTGCTGATAAAACTCCATTTCCAACCGTCAACATTAACGACAACGACAAAAGTTTGGGATCTTGAATCCAACCTTACTGGCTTACTCGATCTGAAAATGGCAGAAATGTTTTCGACTTAATAGCTTTCGTCGTTAGACAGTGCTAAGAAATATTTCGCTTCGACACGCTCTCTACATTCGAATTTATATAACAAGTAATGAGAAATATACAGGTGTGAAAGAAGAAGGTATTTATACAGGTGTGAAAGAAGAAGGTACGTTTCTCTTTTCTATACCGGGTGTCATTTCAAAACTTAGAATGAGAGCGCTACGCTAAAGTGAAAGGTTTTTGAACGCTAATAACTCTCGTCTGACTGAAAGAAATGCCTTAGTTTAATCAAGTTCCTTTAGTATAAGTAGTTAAATTTTTAACTTAAAAATTACCTACTTTTGCTCCCATACAAATCTACGTATGAACAGGTTGAAAATATGGTTTTCCCTTTCCAGGTCCTCAAAAACGGGTGACAAATGGGCCATTCCCAGCGACGAGGAGTTTAATAAACTGGTGTCCCGCTGGCCAAATAAACCATCGTCCTTTTCAGGACGGCCAATTTAATTTTTGGCAATAAAACAGTGCAAGTTCTCATGTGAACACATCTTCCGGTTTCTCATTGAACGACACGCTCTTTGGTCGGTCCAGTCGTTCAAGAGGAGTCAGCTCTCCATCGTACTAAGTTTCCATATTCACTTCGTTGCTGTGGTCGCAGACTTAGAAAAATGTATCGGAAGGTGCTCCACTCTCCGGAAGATGGCAAATTCTTTCGGATTTGCTTCGTTGGAGCAAACCCCAACAATCCTATTTCTACTAACGAGCTGCAGGCGGTGACCTACGGAACTGTGTCTGCCCCGTATCTTGCAACGAGACCTCCGTAGCAGATTGCACGTGACAATGGGGACATCGGGAGTCCCCTCATTGGATGATTGAAACACCGCCGTGTTTCAAGGTTGCCGGAAAAATCGGAGGCCCACCGTGAACAACTACCGTAGCCGTCACACAACGCACCGGTTCCAGCATCATTCGAGATCTCCGTTGATCCGCGCAACGATCGCAATCCATCGTTTGTACATACCCCACATCCTATAGTTAAAGCTTTGTTTGTTAACAACGCTGTAGTCTGAACAACGCATAACAACAACCAACCGGTGAACGCCCAATCCATTTTCAGCTTTGACAGCTCAGCTCAAGTAACGTAGCACATCACCATTGGATTATATAGTAAGGAGTGTATCGAAAAGTAGTTATAAACTTCCAAATAATAAAATAGGCATGACAACATGGTTAAAATTAACATACTATTTCAGTTTATTATAGCTTAACATGTTTACAAAAGATCCAAACGGAAAAACTAGTCATCATGTTCATTTCTGTAGAATGCCCGTACCTTTGATTTGACACCTGCCATCAAATTCTGCACAGTGACCTTTGTGCACTTCCTGGATGCCGCTGCCCAATTTTTCTTAAAATCGGTCATGTTTTGGGACACTGTACCATCCTTCTTAAATATACGCTTGACTATTGCCCAATAGCGTTCGATCGGTCGCAACTGGGGACAGTTTGGTGGGTTGATGTCTTTTTCTACGAACTCTGATGTTATTCTCCGTCAGCCACTGTAGAGTGGATTTGGCGTAATGTGCCGATGCCAAATCTGGCCAGAAGAGAGGAGGGGACTGGTGCTTTCTATACAATGGTAGCAACCTGTTCTTCAAACATTCCTTTGATAAATCTCAGCATTTATAGTTCCTTTTGTATAGAAAATTGAAGAACGCAAGCCACATGTGCAAATAGCTTGCCAAATGAGCACCTTCTGACCGAATTTCTCCATCGCAACAGTCGTATCTGCGGTTGGCACACGTTCCCCAACAGATTTAGTATAAAACTGCGGCCCCGGTAGCGTTCTTGAATCTTCTTTAACGTATGTTTCGTCATCCATCAAAATGCACTGGTCGACATTGTCCAAAATGCAGCTGTACAGCTTTCGAGCCCTGGTTTTGGCACGAGACTTTTGTTCCGGAGTTTGTTTGGGCACTTTCTGCTTTTTGTACTTCTTCAAGTCATTCCTGCGCTTGATTCGTTGAATCATTCCGATGCTGGTCCTGAACTTCTTGGCTAGATCGCGAGTAGAGGCAGATTTGTTCCGTTGAATATAATCCACAACTTTTTGGTCCAAATCGGGGTTGCTGGAGCCGGGTTTCCGGCCACTTCTTGGTAAATCCTTGAGGGAGCACTCCTTACCAAACTTTTCGATGATGCGTTTTACACTTGCCGGGTTAACATTTACTCTTTTCGCAATCTGGTTGTAAGTAACACCCTTTTCGGTGCACCAAGTGTGCAGAATTTTCTTTTTAGTCTCAAATTCAATTCGCGACATTTTGAATACAACTTTATCAACGGAAATGAATGAACCGAATAATCATTTTTGACATGTAAACAAAGCAAATGGCGCTTACACGCTAAAAATATATACAGTAGTTTATGCGTAATAACGCATCGAATGTTTATAACTACTTTTCGATACACTCCTTACCTTATAGCAAACAGAAAATCACTCAGCATTTGAATTTAATAACACTTCACCCATAATCAACAACACTTCATTTGCCATTATATCTTACAACATACCAGCTGCTTCACTTTTCACCTTAATGAAATTTTATCTGCCCTCAGCTCTTGCAACCGGAACTCTTTGCTCCTCAAAAATTCTCCGGAATCCATCAAACTTGTAACCTTTCGCTTACAGCACCCACCCTTTCCGCTGCAATCCGAGCAACGTCCAAATCGCTCACTTTTCTTGATGAAATTAGACGTACAGCAAGCCTTCCTCAAAGCTCGATGGTTGGTGCTGTTTTAGAATTTATTCATGAGACTGCCACCCACCAACAAATTCCGGTAATTCCTGTACCCACTCTTTATTAAAATTTGACTTTTCACCGCTGGCTTCGATGCGAACTGCTGCTTGTACACTCAAACGTCAGACCCTCGTAACTGTCAGTCAGGGAATCACAATAGCCATCAGGTATGATTTGAAAAGTTAGCTTTTCATTGAATTCGGAAGCACGCCGCCCTGCGAAGGAGCTTGAAAATTTGCACCTAATTAATGACATAATTCGTTGAAGAGGATACGAAGCTGATAATCGATCCAGCTGAAAACGCGAAAGGGAAGGAAGTGATTATTGGGCTTATCACGGATTTGATTTCCGTATGAATAGTGTTTCTCCTAAAACTAGTTCTCTTCCGTAGAAACGGGCGGCTCCTGAAGTGGGACAAAGTGAAGCACTCTCTCAGGAACTCCTCCACCGTTGAAAAGCTGAGTATCGTAGCGCAAAACAACATCCAATTATGGCAAATTACTTTAATCTCACCACGTCATATTCCCAGCGTCATTCGGGGCCTTTTTCAAGTGTATGAAAATTTCATCTACCTCAATCCCATTTCACTTGATTTGTAACCCCGCCGGGAGAGGAAGCTTTTAAACGTGGCGAAATTTAGAATCTATTTAGATTGTTTGTCCCAGATCGGATGTTCGGATGTTTACACAATCATACGTGACGGTCCTTTTTTCAGAGAGGTACATTTTCGGATACCGTTGGTCGGCCGGATGAATAATGTTTATGTTTGCTGAGGAGGCATGGGGGACATTTGAGGGAGGATAAGAAGGGAGCGCAATAATTCTGATTATGTTGAAGTTTTATAGCTCCCTTTATGGGAGAGTGTGGCTGATATAGGAAATTTGTATTTGTTCAATCCTTAACGGAAGGCTTATTTATTTACCAGAATTTACCAGAAAACGCCCGGATCCATGGCCAATACTACGAGGTACCGTTCGACTTCCGACTGGACGTACATTCGATTAATGAGTGTTACGTAAAAAGCTAAAGAATTCATTTACAATCACTAACAAACCTTTCTCTCTTCTCGGAACCGGAGCAAACACCGGTTGGCCATCGGCTCTACGGTGAACTTTATTTTGGGAAAACTTTTTCACCAAAATCCATCATTTATTCTGCTGTAATTTGCAGGAAGGGCAGACTCTTAACCTCGCTCAGAACATCACAACTCCGTGCGGCAGGTTTGTTAGTGGAATTGGCTGGAAAAATGCTATTCGTGTCTATATGCCAAATATTTTTTATAGGATTCTGAACATCGAAGGGGGTCAGCCAATAGCCGGTGGTGTGCTGGAAGACACGTGCTAAGCGATGAAAAATGGAAGGACTAGGGAATCTCCAGTAGCTGTTCCATCTGTCATTCCTACCAAAAGGTAGTGTTCCGGTGCGAGGGAAGCTCATTAGTTTCTTTTTTAAACAGTATTCTTCTTAGTAAAAGCAATGGTGCTTGGATAACGTGAAGAGATATTTGACTATTTGGCTTGGATGGGAAATGTATGCTACTGGAAGGGGTGGTGAGGCAGAATTACAAGATGATGAATGAGCGTTATTTGTTTTTCTAAGCCTATGCCGCACTTGAGATTCATGATAGATTTTTTTTAACATACCCGACCAGTGGATTACACCAATATTATAAGAGATTTGGTTTTGTTGTAAGTTAGCAGTTTTTTCTATAAAAAAAATGTTATAGAGGGTGTACTCGATAAAAATGGCACACACATATTTACTCACCAAAATTTATCAGATTATCGGATTTTCCTAAAATTTTCAGGGAATGAAATTCTACTGATGAGTTATGGTTTACAAATTTTGTTTAAGTCAATTTCTTCTTCACTCCATCCATCAATTTTAGTTCAACGATTTTCCCAGTGGTTTTGTTGTTTTGCTCAAATTTTCTTCAACTCCAGGTCTGTTCTAATAGCTTTGGCAATGAAGGCAGTCAAGAAGGTGGATTCGTTCCTACCTTGACCTACTCCGCATGGGGATGCTTGGCAAAAGATTCTATGTTTGCTTCGAATTACCACCCCACAATGCCCTCCGCTCAATTTCAAAAACGAGCTAACAAAAACTTTGTTCTAGCAAAAAAAAATGCTGTCTACTCCTAGAGCCTCATGGTGATGAGAAATTATTTCCATCTCGAACTACATCAGTTTTGGAATGTTTGCGAAGTTCCGTCATCATATTGCCCAGAATTTTTCAAGTTCTGGTGAATTTAGTGGGGACAAAATTGACTCCGTTGGCTCTGTGATGTAATGTGATGTGATGTGTGATAAGAACCCACCATCAGTGCAAGGATTACCTATGACTGCAGGACTATTCTCAGCAGGTTGTTCTGAGAGGATAGCCTACGTGATGGCTTCTTGTAGCAGGGTCAGCCGATCTCAGTGAGGACCTTCGGAAGACTACGGCCAGAAAGCCACGTGTCTTCGCATGACAAGGGACTGGTGACTCCACGAACCCTTATCCAGTCAACAAATCCTTCGACTGCCTTAGGCTTCCCACCTAGGGAATCTCCGTTATATAGTTGTTAAAGGAACAGTGGAAATTTTTAGCGTAAATGATTTATAAAAAAAAGTTAAGACAAAAAGAAAATTTCACGGCTATACTGAACTTTAGATTAAATCAACACATTTATTTTTGTTTTTATTTGCACTAGTAAATGTACTGAGATATTGCAAATTTCTACTGTTCCTAATAAAATAATTGTGGGCAATAAAATGATGAAGACTCTCACCAAAAAAAATTACAATTCAAATAACTTACCAATCTACAATTCAAAAAACTTACGAAACTTACCAAAACTATCACCCACACGCATACCTTCGCTCACCTTTGCTCTGTTCAAATTGACTCCGTTGGCTCTGTACCACTTTAACTCGTGTCGGGCACAATGATGGTAACGGTTGACATTTTTCAGACACGGTTTACTTCTGAAAAAAAAGGGCCCCTAGACAAAGCTAACAATTGTTGCTGACACCTCCTGCTACAAGCTATATGTAATGTTTTGAGACCAAAAGGCGAAAAGCAAATAGCACGAACATCCTGTATTCTTTTTTTATTTTGCTCTTTGCTACGAGACAGTGTGTGTGGTGTCGTATGAAAGACAAAACATTTATTTTTTCGATTCCTTTTTTTCATATTCCTCTTGCTCTCGCTTATATTAATGTAAAAAAAATGTCATGACATTCAGAAAAAAAAAATGTAGAAGAGATTTCTTTTCAGGAAACGAACCAACTCGGAATTATCGAAACATCTCTTCATAGCATATTTTTCTAACCGTTATGTGTCCAACAAAGAACAAATTCGCCTTTTTCAATTACTAGACATGAGATTTCATTATGTATTCATAGTAGGATGTTGAAACTCTGTAGGAGGGAAATAATGCGAGCAAAGCAAGGGGGCCTTCTTATTTATTTTATTACGCAAAAGGCCGACAAAAAACATTTTTAACACGAAAACTGAAATGACCATTACTATGGAACTATCCAACCGATAAAAATTCTTTCAGAAATTTTGGATTCAGGAACTCAACCACTTTCTCAGAATTGTCTCATGGACATGAGACATGGCATGCGGCATATCAAACTTCATTTCTGACGATGTATATCATATCAAACTTTATGATTTTGTAAAAATAGGTCTGCGATTGACATTCTTAGGATTCCCGACCATACCGGCCACTAGCTTTGCGGGATTTCTAACCATATTGGCCACTTAGGGAGACCTTGCAAGATCCAAGTTCCACCGGAATAGTGGCCATATTCAAATATTTTGCAAAACCTGGCTTGTGACATATATTTGGTGTGATGATTTTCTAAAAATAGGTTTGAGGAGGACATTCTGAGGATTTATAACCATACCATGAGGATCTATAACCATACACTAAAAGAGGCCCTTTGGGATCCGAGTTCCTCTGGAAAAGTGGCCATATTCAAATCTTTTCCAAAACCTGGCTTGCGACACATCGATCTTCGTGATTTTGCAAAAAAAAAGGTCTGCGGAAGACATTCTGAAAGTGTCTAACCACACTGGCACCATAGGGAGGCCCTGCGAGATCAGAGTTCCTCTGGGAAAGTGGCCATATTCAAATCGTTACCAAAACCTGGCTTGTGACACATCAAACTTCATGATTTTGCAAAACTTTGTATTGAGAGGATATTCTGAGGGTGTCTGATCATACTGGCCGCTTAGGGGGGTCCTACGAGATCGGAGTTCCTCCAGGAAAGTAGCCATATTCAAATCTTTTCCAAACCCTGGCTTGCAAACACATAAATCTTCGTGATTTTGCAAAAATAGGTCTTCAGAGGCAATTCTGAGGATTTCTGGCCATAGTGGTCACTAAAAGAGGCCCTGTGGGATCCGAGTTCCTCTGGAAAAGTTGCCATATTAGAATCGTTATCAAAACCTGGCTTGTGACACATCAAACTTCATGATTTTGCTAAACTTTGTGTTTGGAACTATACTAGCCACTATACTGTGACTGTATTAGCCACTTGAGGTGGCCCTGCAGGATTTCGAGTTCCTCCGGAAAAGTGGTCATAATCAATTTCTTACCAAACCCTAGCTTGCAACATAGCAAACTTTATGACTTATTAAAACTAGATCTTTGGAGGACATCCTGAGGGTTCCTGACTATACTGGCCACTTAGGGTGGTCCTGCAAGATCCAAATTCCTCCAAAAAAGTGGCCTCATCCAAATCTTTTCCAGAACCTGGCCTACGACACAACAAACTTCTTGATTTTGCAAAACTTTGTCTTCAGAGGATATTCTGAGGGTGTCTGACCATACTGGCCACTTAGGGAGGTCGTGCGGGATTCCAGGTCCTCCGGGAAAGTAGTCATATTGAAATCGTTACCAAAATCTGGCTTGTGACATATCAAACTGCATGAGTTTGCAAAACTTTGTCTTTGGATCAATTTCCTTTTCCACCCAGGCTGAATCTGGATCCCGCAGGAGCCAGTATGGTCAGAAATCCTAAGAATGTCCTCCGCAGACCTATTTTTCTTTAAATCACACAGAAAAAAATAATTAATTTTAACAAGCGTGTAAAATATCCTCTCGTTTAAATCCAAGCTAAAGGAGACGTAAACGACGAAATTGTTTGCAACTTTTCATGTTCCATACAACAATATTGGCAATCTTTCATACAACATGCTGGATTCAGGCGTTATCTGGATCAAATTTACATGAAATATCCCATTATTTTCTGGCAAATCTAGCATTCCCTTTATGTGCATCAGATAACGCAGAAAATTTAATGTTTCTTTTAATCTGTGCATAAAGTTTGATGTGTCGCAAGCCAGGTTTTGAAAACATTTAAATATGGCCACTTTCCGGAGGAACTTGGATCTTGCAAGGGCTCCCTAAGCGGCCAATATGGTTAGAAATCCTGCAAACGTATTTTCATGACCTATCTTTGCACAATCATGAAGTTTGATGTGTCACAAGCCAGGTTTTGGCAATGATATAAATATGGCCACTTTTCCAGAGGAACACGGACTCTGGAGGGCCTGCATGAATCTTCAGAATGTCCTCCTAAGACACAGTTTTGCAAGATCATAAAGTTTGATATGGGAAGGTCCATTAATTATGTCACGCAGTAAGGGGGAGGGGAGCTTGAGATGTGAAGGTCCAAAAACGTGACAAGGGGGGTATAAAAGTCACTTTCTTTGTGACACAATTAATGGACGTTCCCTATGTCTCAAGCTAGGTTTTGGAAGAGATTTGAATATGGTCACTTTCCCAGAGGATCTCGGATCTTGTAGGACCTTCCTAAGTGGCTAGTGTGGTCAAACACCCTCAGAATGTGCTTCGAAGACAAAGTTTTGCAAAATCATGAAGTATGATATGTCGAAAGCCAGGTTTTGAAAAACTTTTGATTATGGAAAAACTCGGATCCCGTAGGGTCTCTTTAAGTGGCCATAAATCCTCTAAATGTCTTCTGATTACCTCGTTTTGCAAAATAAAGAAGTTTTATATGCCGCATGCAATGTTTCCCATCTAAACATATACTGCCAACCATCCCTGGACAGGTACTTACCCCAGAACTCCCACCTTAAAATTCAAAACTTCTGATATTTTCGGAATAAACAGTGCACAAAAAATGATTATTTTGTGATCTATTGCAAAAAATCGCATCAAAATCCAATGATTAACGATGGAGTATTATTCACTTTAAATCAGAGACCGAAATTCTCACTCAGCTGGGTGAAAACCATGCTCTCTTTCAAGCAGGTTGTCAATGAGTAGCGAACCGTTTACATTTTGATCTCTCCTTTTTCGCCGATAATTCATTATCCTCTCTTTTGCATATGCGAAAATATCTCTCTCCAAAATTCAACGAACATATTCTCTCATGTCACATTTTTCACTGAAAACATGCTACCTAGATCGTATACGAGGAGCAAAAACCGAAAAAAGGCCAATTCGGTACACAATGGTACCGCAATGGACCATCATTATAGAATTATAATGTCAGAATAAAACAAGCATGAAGACTGGTGCATTTTCAGGTGTCAAAAAGTAAGTGAAAAATAATTATCGGCATTTGGGATTCACTGAAAAAGAAATAATTTTTCAGCTACTCATGCTCTCCGAAAATTAAAAATCACCGTTGCTTGTCTCGAGAAAACTGCTGTGAGCGTATAATTCTCTCTCGCTTCTCACATTCTCATTTGTTTCTCCAAACGGGTGAAAAAGGACGTTTCTCTTCTCATGTAGGCGAAAATTTCGGTCTCTGCTTTAAATTTATGTTTTTCTCTCTAAGAAGGGTGGGGGACGTACGTGTTAGAGGTATTTTTTGTTGTTGGATACACGGTTGAATATGTGCGTGGTTTGGTTCTTCTTCTTCTTATTTGTTGTTTTTACTGAACTTCAACGCGGTGGTCATTCGTCCAGAGCGTGGTTCGGTGATATGTATGTGTTGGTTTGTACAATTTGCAGTTATGAAAAGACATCAGCAAAAGAACGTGATGGTAAGGTTTCGAAAAATATAACGCGAGAAGAAGAAATACGATTGTACTGTGCTTTGAAAATTCACGGTAAGGAAAAAGTTCGGTGTACTTGGGTGTAAATTTTTGCTCGAGATGATTTTATTTTTGCAGAATGTCATGACATTTTCAATAGTAGTAATTTTTTTAATTCCTTGTGTTCACTTTGGTCATTATGAAAAGTGACAAATTTTACCATAAAAATGTTGAAATCCAGTCCCCATGCCACCACTGTCGAGCAAAGTGGCAGTGCGCTAGATTAGGTCAAAACAGAGTCGATTCTTTGTGCTCGTTGATTGTATCGGAAGTAAAAAATAGTGCGCTTAGCTCAGCACATCCCCAAGCCTGCCAGATTAGGAACTTCTTTGCAAATTTCGATAGTTTCTTCTTTCGAAAATCTTCCGGGACATCGAACTTGGACTTATTTTTACCCAGGATGTTGACGACCAGATGCAACGACATATTTTTACCCAGAATGTTGACGAAAGTTTCCTCATTCATCACATGTAACGATGCAACACGGTGGTTTGGTGAGCAGCTTCGTGTAAAGTTTCCTGGCGCGGGTTTTCACCGTGATATTTTTCTTTTCATTCCGGTTTGGAGCTTTTGGCACCTTGTAAACATGTATCTCAGCAAACATCATGATTTTCTGCACAAACCCGAACCAAATTTCGAACACCAGCAAAAAAAACATCCCTACACCATAACGTTCCCACCGCCGTGTTTTACAGTCACTTGCAAATGTCGCTCCTGAAGACTTTCTCCTTCCATTCACCAAGCTCGATCACGCCGCTCAACTTCGACGCCGTATAGTTCGATCTGATATCGGTAGAACCAGTGTTGCCACATCTTCATCTGTACTTGATGTTTGAAAAATCTTTTTCATCTGTACTTCTTCTCAAAAAAATCTGTACCGAAATCCTAGGGGTGAGACAGCTCTACTCTGAGTTGCTTTGATGCACTGAGTAACTCGCGAATAACTCAATATAACTTGAAATTGAATCCATTTTCATCGGTTCTTATCGGTTGCCAGGGTTTCGAAAAGTTTGACTTCCAACTAGACTTCCAATTTGTTTGAAAACATTGTGGACATACTGCCAATGGCAATATAAGATGGCACAACCGCGAGCCCTACTGTGCAATGTGCAATGATGAGACATGATGCGATATGTATAGATTCGTAATTTGTTAAAAATCGTTTTTTAATCCATTTCGATTGCTAGTGTTTTTTAGTGCAATGATGAGACATGATGCGATATGTATAGATTCGTAATTTGTTAAAAATCGTTTTTTAAGTCCATTTCGATTGCTAGTGCAGTGGGCTGAGCTCGTTTGTCTTTTCTCCTGCCCTTGTTTAAAGCACCAGTTTATAGTCAGGCCGTCTGGTGGAATAATGCTGCATACATAAATTGCAGGTCAAGTCAAAACTGGTGGGTTTAAACAAAGTATGATGGAGACATAAAAATAACTTCGTCTTGAAAAAGGCAAAGTCTTACACGAATAATAGTAAATACGATATGTAATTGTACGAGAATGTCAGATTTATAGTTGAAGTGAATTTAGCTTGTTTTTGAAGACAGAGTTAAATAAAGAAATTTGAAAACATTGAAAATTGCTAGTTCTCAATTGTGCGCACTCGAGGGCTAATGTACTAGCGTCGGTTTGTTGCTGTGCAAAAACAGAGAGCAAAAAAATGACAGTGCTCGCTTGCTGAGTAACGAGAGTTACTCGAGGTACCTTAAAACGAAGACTTCCAATAACAAGACACACAGCTCCCTCTCTGTTTCAGTCGACATGTTCGAAGCGCCCTCAACGTGTTCCAGAAACATTAAAAACGAATATGTATGTGTGAACTCATGTGAGTCATCGTCAGTGTGTGTGTTTTGTTTTGTATTTGTTTTGATAGTTAAGAGTTGTGTATGTGTTGTGTTGTGTACCGGGATGTTTAAGCACTTCCAACGCAAGAAAGAAATCCTTCTTCCGAATAGTCGAGACCCACAGGTAATTGCAAGTTAATAACACTGGGCAAGAATTGTTGTGGTTAGCAGCATCTGTTTTCACTTGAGTCCCACAAGAGATGGAGATTTTTCTGGTGCTGGTGGAGATTGGCGCTCCTCGGTTGAGGGATTGCTGCACGAAGGATACACTTTCAGGTCCACAAGGAATATTTATCGTCGAACTGATGTCACAGCTACACCACTACAGCATTATGATTCGTTGCTTATAATTTTGCCAGTAGGTGTTGATTTGGTTGAGCTGCTGCATTTGAATATTTCCTGGTGGCTGCTGCGTCAACCCTTCAAGCCAATCCGATATTACCTTATCTGCTGGAACAGTCGTTGTCACTGGACGAGGGAGCACTTGGTTTTATAAACTCTGTTATGTAATACACAATAATTACTTCCGATTATCCAATCCAGCAGCACACAAGGCTTGCCATTTCTTTTGCTAGAGCGTTCCTCCACCACCGTCCTTGTTTAATTTCATTACCGAAAGAATATTTATTTATTTGACGTCAAACAAAGTAGACCAATACAAACTACATAGATAATTATATGTTTACTTCCTTAAACTGAACTTAAATGCTATCTTGTGTTAATTCGCTGATTTTTTAAATATTTTTGCAATTTTTTCTTAGAATGATTAAAGTCGCACATTTCACTATACTGATTATAGAGAGTCATCATGCTGTTCAGCGGTCCAAATTTAGCATAATCAGTACGGTGACGATCAGCCGCGAATAGATTACGATTACGTAATTGTCGAGTTGGAGCATAAAAATTCAGCTTTGATAAAAGATCAGTTGAGTCAATGCGATGTGATACCAAATCGTTTACAAACAAAACTTTTGCAAAATCCCTACGTTCTTTCAAAGTTTGAATATTGATCAGCATACAACGTGCCTCATATGCTGGTAGTGGTAAAGCTGTCCATCCTAGCCTGCGTAGTGCATATAATAAAAACTGTTTTTGAATTGACTCTATTCTTTCTTCATGTTTTTTATATAGGGGACCAAACAATACTACAATATTCTAATATTGACCGCACATAAGCAACATAAAGAGTTTTAATTGTATAAGGATCTTGAAAGTGGTATCCAAAACGTTTTATAAAATTAAGCATATTGCCTGCTCTATGGATTATCGTGTTATAATGATCTACAAATGTAAGTTTTGAGTCTAGAATAATCCTAAGTCTCTTATCTTATCGCATTTTTGGACAATTTCATTTCCTAATATGACTTGAACATTTGGTGTGCTTTGTTTTCTGCTGTACGTAATAAGATTACATTTTTAACATTTAGTTTCAATAGACTTTTGCAGCACCATGTAAGGAAGATTTGAATTTCATTACGAAATACATTAATGTCATTATCGTTCTTAATTTCTAGGTACAGCTTTATGTCATCCGCATATATGAGAAAATTAAGTTTTTTAAAATAAGTGATATGTCATTGACGTATAAGATGAAAAGAAGAGGTCCTAAATGTGAACCTTGAGGAACCCCGATGTGACTTGGATTGGAATAGACATTTTATTGTTAAACTTTACAATTTGCTGACGATCAGTTAAATAAGACTCAATCCAGTTAAGTAGTTTCATCTCAAATCCCATCTTTTCAAGCTTGAAAATCAGCATTGGAATATCTAATCTATCAAACGCTTTGCTGAAGTCGGTGTAAAGAGCTTCCACGTGATTACCTTTATCCATTGCATTTAATGAGAAATTGACGAATTCCAGCAAATTCGTAGCTGTTGAACGTCCTTTGAAAAAGCCATGTTGTGCAGTAGTTATTCTATTTTTAACTTGGCTAAATACATTTTTATTTATAATCGATTCGAAAAGTTTTGGAATGCATGATATTATGGCAATGCCACGATAATTTCGAGATATCGGATTTTTGCCAGATTTATAAGTTGGAATTAGGAAAGACTTTTTCCATTCTTTCGGGAATTCACCACTTTCCAGTGACTTATTGAACAGCCAAAATAAAGGAGTTGTAAGTTCACTTGCTAGATTTTTAATAGCTCGGGGACGACCGTTTACCATCCTTTGATCCTTTTATGGGTCCAGGTAACTTCCAGGACGGTGTGTATTGGACATCACAAGTATAGTTTTTCAAATTAATATTGATTTCCTAACCACTTCCACGACTCCATCCGCAAGCACAGTACAAGTTTGTTTTGATTTATGTTTTGACGTTTGTCTTGAGCGCAGAAGATTACAAATACACACACACTAACCTTTGCTTGATCAAACACACACACACATTTATGTCATGTTTCTTGAAGTCGTTCGGGGGCGCTACCGTACATGAAGAATACGGTGTATATGGGAAAATTTGACACTTGTGTGTCTTGTTATTGGAAGTCTTCGCTTAAAAGCAACTCTGAAATTGCTCGCGATGAAGAGCTGTCTTGCCCCTTGCTGAAATCTGTACCATTGAAAAAAAACTTTCTGATTTATTACCTTCAAAAATAACATCGAAAGCTTCAAATGTTATACTGCCACGTAATTTATCGTCCGTACGATGATGTTTGTATATTGTCTTACCAAATTTAGACTGCATACTTTCTGTAAGATTCAGTTTTGAACTACCTCCCCGCAGATTAATCAAATTTTTCGACTTCAGGATCGCGTTCATTGTATCGTTGCTTAGTCGGTTTCGGAGTTTCGTTTTATTGTTTTATATAGGGAAAAAATCCGCTCAACGGTTGCTGAGGAGTGAGGCATCGTAAGAATATTAAAAACAAGAGATCGAAGCGCTGGAAATGCGTGAGAACCATCCATTTTTGTCCACCAGTCCTGCACATGAACGTTTTCTGCAACTACGATTTCTTTCCGGTATAATTTCACCTTCAAGGCCCGGAATTCGTTCTCAATCCTGTAAATCTCCATCGTAGAACCCTGGAAACGCCTCCAATATTACATTGATGCTGGTTAAGAGGGAAAGTTTCTGATTCAACATTGCTGCTGCCGTGAGAGTCGGGTCGTTAAAATCAAACCGTTTTCGCATTTGTTTCACCAACTCAACGAAGTAACTGCAAATGTTCCGAAATATGCTTTGTTTTCCGTCGTCCATTGATTTAATTGCTTCTTCAGCTGCCAGTCCAATGTAAATATTCTTTCCACTTATGAGATGCTTTTCAAATTCCGCTGGATTGGAATTAGACAAAGACGTAACATATGTTTCCTCACATATATTAGTTAGAATCAACTGGTAGAAGTCTTGTAACTCTTCGTGCAGCATCGTGAATTCGGGTTTTTCTGACTGGAACAGGCGATTCAACCTATTAATTTGGGGCAAAATATAGTCCAAAAATAGTAATAGCGGCTTAGTCATGGAGTCTTGAAGGTACGTCAGTATTCGGTAAGCTGTCTGATTTTTATATACGTGATGTTGAAACGTGAAAAATAAAATCAACTCCGAGAATCTGCTGATACACCTTTTGACTACCGCCTCCAATGACAGCCAACGCGTAGCAGAAGGATGTAACGTTTTTAGGGGTTTCAGCTCAAGTATTTCTTGAAGCATTTTGAATTGGCTTGTTCTTTTCGGACTGTTCGATATAAAGCTGTATATATCCTTCAGTAAATACTCAAGATAGTCGGACATTTTCTCGCAGGCATAACTGG
Source organism: Aedes japonicus (assembly GCA_034211315.2). Classification (NCBI taxonomy): domain Eukaryota; kingdom Metazoa; phylum Arthropoda; class Insecta; order Diptera; family Culicidae; genus Aedes; species Aedes japonicus. The sequence continues at coordinate 25,499 of JASCZW010002120.1, forward strand.
CACATAGTGCTAGTGAATGGCAGGTACATTTGATGATCACTAAATCAGGGCAGTCAGCTTTTAGCAACCTCATAAATGAGTTAGATACACCCATCATTACTGCAGCACCATTCGACGCAAAACCTTTCAAGCGATCCTTGTAAGGAACGCCGTCCTTACGGAACTGATCAATAATTGCATTGTATATGCTTTTATGATCAGCAGCACCAAGCGACACTGCTGCGTAGAACTCATCACGTACCTGAAGGTCACCTGTTTCATTCTCGTCGCAAATTCTCACCACCATTGCAAGAGTCTTTGTAGCCTTGATGTCCGTAGACTCATCGACGATAAGCGAGAAATTACGTTCCCTTACCTTTGCCACCAGTTCAGCATGCTATTCCTCTGCTATCACTCCACCAACAATAGCGGTTGCTTTTGTTCTCCCGAGCCTAATTTTAGCCCGCACCTTGGAGTTCGGATCAATGGTTCGAAGAACATCTGCTAGCTTATCTATGGAGTTAAACGAAACGTTGTTTTCAACCGCCCAAGCGGAAATCTTCAGTTCTGCTTGCATTGCCATAACTTCGTCTGGATTTTGAACACTTCCGAAGTCTTCCAGCTTGCTATCATTGTCAGCTACGACTTTCGAAGCAGCTTCCTTATGGCGCTTAGTTATAAGATGACTCGCCAGGTTTGATTTCCCTCCTCTTCTTACGCTTAACTTATCAAGGCACACTTTGCACCAAGCAAATGATTCGTCCTTCTGGTACCTTTCGAAGCACTGATATTCTGATTCACGCATCCATTCAGTTTTAAACTTTTGCACTTTTTCTTTGGCAGTTCTGTTTCGTAGCAACCGGTTCGTCAGATGAAGCATCTGCGTTAGGGTCACCTGCAATTTCTGTGTTGGATGCGGCTAGGAACAGGCAAATTCAATTTTGAATATAAGTTTTAAATGTATTTAATAGTATTCTTACCACTCGACATTTGAAAATCCATTTCGTTCGCTTGTTTCTTGGCAGAGGAATATTTATAAGCATCTCGAAATTTTTCGGACCCGGCATCGAAGAGTACTTGCCTAAAAAAAACTCAATTTATGTATCTTTTCTGTTTACGGCGTCTACTGCAGTGCTTACCGGTACCAGCATTTTCCTTTTTGTGGAAATAATCCGTCAATGTTGTTTTACGCGACATCACTCACTTGAATGGAAAACGAATTCTCTTGTTTTGTCGATGCTTTCAATTAATTGCGAAATTGCACCACGTTTCGGAGACTCAATCGATTTGCTTTCTCTTTCAAACATCTGTTAAAATAACCATTCTGCTGACGTTCGATCGGCTATTGCATGCTAGACAGAGAAAGGCGATTAAACGTCAGAATATATATCATGTTTTTTTTCTCACTTCAATGCTGACCGAACCCCATTGACGGATGACAGACAACACTGTTCACATTGAACGTTACAGATACATGTTCATTCATACACACGATGAACCAAGGGGTGCGTCGCAGATGTAATCATAGTTTAAGGAAGAATTTGAGAAAAAACAACCTGCTTGATTTTTCTATTTCAGCTACCAAAAAATCTGTACCCATCGTACTTTATCACAAAAATCTGTAATCTGTACCGTACAGATTCTGTACCAAAAAAAATTGAAAAAAATCTGTACCTTTCCAGATAAATCTGTACATGTGGCAACAGTGGGTAGAACTGCTAGAACTGTGCTGTGCCATTGACGGTATATGAGCACGATCAAGCCAGCAATCTTTTTCCTGTCAAGGGCCAGTTAGTCTGGAGGGGGCCTGGAGGAGGCCTGCGCGAAGGATTTTATTTTTTCGTTTATAAGAATATTGAAAAGAGTGACGAAAGTAGTTTATTTGTTGGGGACAGGTTATTTCAATTGATAAACCAAAACAAGGCTATTCAAATAATTAGGTCCATTCTGCACCTCAGTGAATTGAGATTCCTTAAAAGAATCGAGTGGGGTGAATATATACCTCGTATTATTCCGTGTGGATCAAATGGAGAATGGACTCTCACTAGGTTACTGTAGTCACCTTACTCGATTCTCTTGAGGCGTCTAAGCTCATGCGAGGCGGAGAATAGTCCTGAAGCTATATAGAGTCAAGTTTCAACTAAAAATCTTGAAACTTCAAAGAACAACATTGAGTCAATGAACATTTTAAAAATATATCATACTTTAAATTCGTTAGGATAACGCGTTTTGAATCTTTAAAATTATGTCGGTTGATACTGATTTCTTCACAACTCCGTTACCGATATTTAAATTAGCCAGATTTGAAAATCGGTTCTGCGTCATGTCACTTTTCGTTATGTTTTTATGCGTCTCATGGGAAAAGTTAAGTAGTGTTTATTAATTAAGCGTGTTGATATGCAGCTGTTAGCTTAAAGTTGCTTCTTGCAGAAAAGTCAGAAAATATCTAGGGGTGTCCCTAATAAACCGTGATCAGGGGTTTCCATATTTTTATAAAATTTAACTTTAAAAATTAACTAAAAATATGGGAAAAAACCAGGAACCAGTTTCACGACTACGTTTAGTTGGAAAAATTCAAATATCTGAAGTATAAAGATAGACCTACCTATCTCTTAATTTTTCATATTAACTTTTGTTCATTTATCCAGATTGTACGGAATTTTGTATACCAATTGTTACATAAAATGAAAATGCAATCACTTCTTAACTTAGCAATTTTAGTTCTCTAATCAAACTAACTCTATAACTGAATAAAAAAAACACAGTTATTTCAAAATTCAGATTTTTTTCAGTTTCCACTATGTGGATAGCTTTCAACCATTCAGTGGAATTCGATTTAAGTTCCTCATTAATTAACTTTTTTAATGCTCTGTTCGCAAATTATCAACCAAGGTTGTTTCAAAGTTGAACTCTATGGAAAACACAATGAAAATTTATAAGTTATATCGAGCTAAATTTCTAAGGAGAGTTCAAAAAACTTGAAGAATTCCGATGATAATTTCATCAAAAACATACTGAGAACTTCACGGCAGCTCGAAAGAAACATCCATGGGTAATTTGAAGTTAAACTTAAGATTTTGATGGGTATTGAAATTTCATGGAAATTTTTTGAAAGTTTTTGAACGTATGGAAAAAGAATGTAAACAACAGTATAGGCAAAAATAACAAATGCACCGTTTTGAATTTTTAAATTTTCAAGTACGGTTTTCAAAATGGCATCAGATTCGCCGTGTTAGGTTTGGCAAAAATCTAGTTTTTAAATTATTTAAAATTGAAAAGTTATCCAAGAATGAATTCTTCGACAAAATAGTTCATACCTAGAAAATAAACTATTTTATAAAAGAAAATAAATGTTTTTTTTTTCATTTTCTAAGATGGTGGATCGGATGCGATTCGGAAGCTTCATTCATTCGTAGTTTTCTGTCAAACGAGTATTCCGTTCACTGAGAAAAACGCAAGAGTTCGATAAGTATCAAACCAAGTTGATGAAATTTTCAAAGGTGGTTGTGACCAAGTATTGGTGTTAAGTTTATACGCTATGGATCCTGAGCCATCACAACCAAGAGAAAAAGTGTGAAAAAACAGGCCATCTCACTGTCACGAGAAGAAATGAGCTATCATGAGATTTCTTGTCATTCTCACACCATCATGCAGTCATGAGATTTTGCTTCATGGGATTTTGTATTACAAATTTCTAAATAGTATGCTTAAAATTAGCCAAGCAATAATATGTAATCGACAGAGTGGATGTTTTATTTCAAGTTTTGTTATGAAACTTATAATTATATCAATAAATGTGTTTGCAATAGCGATGACCAAAACACTGTCACGTGTTGTCATGACGAAAGATTCGATGAGATTTAGAAGAAAATCTCCATCGCCGTTTTCTCGCGCGATGAGATTTTCAAACGTATTTCGGTAAAAATCGTAGGTAATTTTTCGTTGAAAATGACATTTGCCAGCCCTGGACCCGACACTCACCCAAATAGCAGGTCAATACGTCCGCCGGGATGGACCGACAGCCAGGTGCGCAATCGACTCTCGCAGCAAATGTACCTACGACCATGCAACCTATGTCCCGGCTACACAATCCGTCATTTTCCCTCAAAGCATCCGAGTGGATTTTTTTTTTGCTTCTTTCTTTTTTCAACAAGCGCAAACGGACGGTGGCCTTCGCCTGCTGTGTGCTAATTTTCATTTATGTGTAAGACGTTTTATAATTCATACGATGATCAAAAATGTGTAAAAAGGTAAAGTCTAATGAGATTCTGCAAAATAAATTATTTCGAACTAGGTGTTGGTTATATTCAAAGGAATGATGGAATCATCATGTATCATATAATTGGCCTATAATGTATAAACAATTAAATTAACTCCAAAATTCAAATCCATTCCTTAAAACCTCCTGACATTCAGTTTTTCTTTACGTACGTCTGGACAATATTAACATACATTTCTGGTTGAAACAAAAACAAACTGTTTTTTGTCCCTTTATTATCGAGATTTTCGAGGTTCATCTACCGTCGTAGCCAATCAAATACCGTTTGGGTGTTTTCGTAACTTGTCCGGGGGTGAGATTCGAACTCGTGACTTTGGCGTGAGAGGTTATGACTACGCCGGGGTCGCCCACGGAACAAAAAAACTGGTAAAAATGTATTCTCTCAAAACTTTGGTATGAAGCCAATGAGCTTCCTAATGTCCTGATTCCCACTATGCTGATATGGTAGCTAATTGTATTAAATGATACAATGATGATACAGAAGATAATGCTTTTAACATAGCACTTATGCTCTGCTATTCTCTTACTGAAATGATAAAAAAAATCTATCACTTTCAGTGAATCCTTCTGAAATTGAAAATGACTTATGAACTGGGTAATGAACTCAAAAAGTTCATGAATTCAAAATCAAATCAGCCTGGACATTGTTGAATGAACTAGCGAAAAAGCTTCCTGTTCAAAAACGAGTTTACGCATTCAGAGGCTCTCACATAAAGTGAATGTGACTGGCACACTGAAGTAATTTTCCAAAGATTTCATCAAGTGAAGACGAAAAATCGCACCACTGATTGTCTAGCTATAGTCAAAATTTCAGCTCAATCATAGAGAATGTCAAATATAACATTTTTTTTTACGAAAAACTGTAGATGTATTTAATAATTTCGCCACCACTGTATACAAGGAACTATTCCAGCCAAAAATAGAACCTTTTGATTGAAAAGCAAAATCTTCAAAGAAATCTTAAGAGTAAATTTAATAGTACGTTCACACTACAGCTTATATTACGTGATATTGAGTATCTTGATATCAGCATCTATACATCTGATTTTCACTGGAAATAATGTACATGGCATTTGATATCAAGATACTCTATATCACGTAATATAGCTTGTAGTGCGAACGGGGTGTAAGACAACTGTTATAATAAAAGCGAAGTGAATTTTGATAAAATTTTACGTACAAGCCCATTATGTTGTCTAAATCGACAACTAGTGGTACTGAAGTCATCCCCAATAAATGTTATGATTTCAGGAATTTACCTGATTATATGTTTACCTTACGTCTAAAACTACATTTTCGAAAATATTATCGCTAACGAATAAACTTCTATCTCTGTATTTTGCTTATGAACATTCGTTAGTTTCGAAACTTTTAATCAATCTGGAAATTTATACTCTACTAAATTGCTCGTACAAGCGAAAGTGATATAGTGAATTCTAAAATGCGTCTTTAAATAAAACCTATTATTATAATACCTTCTTGAATAATAAAATTAAAATACGTGCATAGAAAAGTGTTTGAAATCTTATGTTTCAACTTAACAGGCTCTACATTTAACAGTCGCTTTTATTTAGTGTATTCAATGTTGACGTTTCCGTTTAAACACGCTGTTAAGAGGATCAGCATACGACATCTTACCTGGTTTCTCTCCGAGGTTGTTAAGTAAACAACGATAACAAAAAACACTACTGGTAAAAATTAGAAGTTGTGGTTTTAAAACCTCTAATTGGAAATTGATTTCCAATGTGAAAACAGAGATTTTACATCGCTAGAACCATTCTGTGCCTTTGGCGGTATTTGAGCACGATCAAGCTCATACATTTTTGCCAGTCAAGGTGGCGGATCCGTGACCTACCCGGATGGGGATGTGTGGCAAAAGTGTGTGCGTTTGCTTCGAAATACTGCTTAACAAAAGCTCTACGTTCAATTTCAAACTACTTCCATTCAATTTCATAGCCTGCCGAGCTCTATCTTTGGTTCTAGCAAAAATTGCTGTTCATATCTGGGATCCCATGGTGTTGGGAAAATATTTCCAATTTCAAAACATTTTAACAGACGCAAACTCTCTAGCGAAGTGGATGTAATGTAGGTATATCGGAATTCTCATGGATCTAATTGTCGGTAATTATGGGTTTCTTGATAAATGCACCAACTTTTCATCCTATAAGGTACAGTGTGGTAAGTGAAAAGTTTGGAAGAGGATATGTGCACTTTACTCCTTCAGAAATAGTTACTTGTTCATTTCAGAAGTAGATTAGGGAGCAAACTAAAATAAACAACTAACACTGGGAAAAAAATATCCCTACAATTCCGTAGAGATTATGAATAGTGTTTCGTTTCAAATTAGAAATATTTCAGGAAAAAATCCTGAAGTGGTCTACAGAATTCTGGCGGGGGCCTGGCCCCCTAGGCACCCCCAGTAGTTACGCCAATGGTCAAGGGGGTTCGTATGCCGCTTTTCAAACATGCCCTACGCTCAATTTCAACGATTTCTGTACAATTTCACAACCTGCCGTGCTCTTCAATACTTTCTCTTCACATATTTGGTTCTAGCAGAAATTGATGTCCACTCCTAGGGTTGCATGTAGATAAGAAGGATGTTTCCAATTTCCAATTTGTGACTCGTTTCAAATTGTCTGTTGAGTACTTTTGGAATATTACGCTAGGTATAACAAAAGCGGGATAGCCTAGATTAAGCGTGTGCATTTAGAGTTTAGTACGTTGCTGAACGTTGCTCACTTTTGGCGCCACAAGCCAGAGATGCCATATTCACAGACATGTCTGTAAATTTACAGACTTTTTATTTTTATTGCAGACTTTTTGAACGATGCAGATATTTAGGAGACATTTTATTTATGTTGCAGACTTCTACAGACATTTGCAATATTTTTTAAATTTCAAATAAAGGTATTCTATAGACAAGTTCGGATTTAAAACGTACGAGGATCTGAACAGTATAGTAGATACGGTAAGACGCTTTGTTGAAATATTTTTAAATACCGTAGGTATCATTTAAAGTAGAAAATTTAATCCTTGAAGAAACGAAAGCGAGATCGCAGCAAGCCGTGCTTGGAAACTGGCGTGTTTTGTTTTTGCTGCGTCGTTTTCGCGGAAAATAAAATCAGAAATATATTCGAAATTCAACCTAAACGACAACTAAACGAACAGTGAAATCATGAAATCTCCACGTGTTTTGTGTGAGATGTAGTGAAATTAATCGATTCCGTGCAAACATTTGTGATGGTCGATAGTTTTTCCCCGTTTTTTTGTTTTTTTGTGCTTCGCCCCCGTACCCGGAGGAAAAGTTAATAGCAGCTTCGTTGTGTTTGTTAGTGCTGTTAGTATTGTGCCACGCAGCCATAAATGATTGAATTCGAGTGTTTTTCGGCTTTTTCACGAGTGACATGATGATTATAAGCAGTTTAGAAGTCGATATAGAGTCGCCTCATAGCGAGGGATTTTGATTGTTGGCAGTGTGTGGGGAGAGAAAAATGAAAACCAGTGCAATGTAGAAAACGGCCATTTGCTGGTCAGAAGCAAAAAACGAAGCTAACGCGCATGCGCGCGTGAGTGACTGGCATATAATTCCAGATGCACTCACTCACCACATGGTGTACAGATGGAGAGATGTGAAGTTTTTTTTTCGTTGAACAACGATTGTGATTTTTCAATATTTTGATTTTTTGTGATAAATTTTCTCGGAAGTGTTTTTTACCTGTGATTTTCATTGTGCTCGAAGTACTTATTGTATTCACGCTGTTCCTTTCGAAAAGGATGATGTGAATATATTTGCCGAATAGCAGAGTGCTACTTCTGTAGAGACATAAATGCATCCTTCAGCATCCAGGGAAGCCGTCCAAATGAAGACTGAAGATCAGCAACAATATCCGGTGAGATCTTTCTGAATCTGAACGATACTGCTAAATACGTGCTATCATCAAAACAATACGATTTGATGATGGAAGTGTATGCACAGTACCTATATCCATTTGACGTTTGTACTGTGTTTATGCGGGGCTTTTTGTAAGTGGAAGTGACCTCGGAATGGACGTGAGTAACCAGGCATTCTGAAATGGGTCACTGGAACGCAACAGAGCAATCACCTTCCAATTCCCGGGCTAAAAATGATTGTCGAGTCGACAACAGTTCGCTTAACTGCAAACATTTTTCTTCCATAAAATCACTGCCGGACGGTGGGCGTTGGTTTGTATACACACACACACACAAATCCTTGAAGAAACGAAAGCGCTGGGCCACTTGGAGACACAATGGGCCCGAAGATATGTATCGTATAGGCCCTTTCCGAGCGTAACATGGAGTCCCTACCTATGGTAGTGTTCAATCCCACGCGTGTTCAAACCCATGCTAAAAAGAACTGTCAAAGCGTTGGTAATATTGGTCCTTTGCTATTAAGTCACAACGAAAATCAAGGTTCACAACAATACAAATCATATTTGAGAACCTTAGAGACTTCCTCGAAAAAAATTGTCTCCCATGGTCAGGTAGAAATTTCTCAGAAGTATTGGGAGCAAGCATGTCATGCAAGAAGAATCGTTAAAAATTCATTACCGAAGTTAAAGATCATACTTACAAGAATTTCAGGAGATGACTTATCAGAGCTTCAGGAAGAAGTGTATGGGAGAGGACTTCTCTGAAGTTTGGAAGTTTTCAGAGGTTTAGGAGTTCTTCCCAGAAATTCAAGATTGAACTTCCCAGGAAGGGCACTACCTATAATTTCTCAAAAAATCAGTTAGAAAAACCTCAGGACGATGCGTTATAGAAGTGGAGGAAAGAACTTCTCTCAAGTTCAGGAAATAACATCCCAGAAGTTCCAGCAGAAACTTCTCGAAATGTTAGTTGAAACTTCCTAGAAGTGCTTGGCAGCTTTTTCAAAGCTCAGAGGAGAACATTCTGCATTACAGAATAAGGATTTCTCAAAATTCTTTAGAGAGAAAAGAATGAAAGGAGCATTGGGGGTGCTTCCTTCTAATTTGAGCACGAATTTCACAATAGTTCCGTAACAAACTTCCCCAAAGTTCTATAGAAAACTTCCCAAAAGTTCAGAAGAGGACTTTTCAGAAGTCCAGGAAAAACTTCAAGAACAAATTTAAGGGAATTTTCCTAAAAATGTTGGAATAAAATTTCTTCCGGCTGAGACCAATCAGAAGTTTGGAATGTATAAACTCAGGAAAATACTTCCCCGAATTTCAGGAAGAATCCTACCAGAGAGGGCACTATCTGTAGGGTCAAGTAGGAATTTTTCAAAAAAATCATTAAATAACTCCTCAGAAGTTCACAAGAGGACTTCTCAGAAGTTGCGAAGAGATCAAAAGTTTAATTGGAACTACCCAGAAGTGCTAGAGAGCTTCCCTAATAGTACGTTCGCACTACTGCTTATATTACGTGATATAGAGTATCTTGATATCAGCTACTATACATCTAGTTTTCACTGGAAATAATGTACATGTCATTTGATATCAAGATACTCTATATCACGTAATATAAGATGTAGTGTGAACGTACTATAAAGTTCCGAATCAAACATTCCAGCATTTCAGAATGAGAACGTCTCGAAGTTCACAAAGTTATGGTAGATTCTTTTGATAAAATCAGGGAGAAGCTTTCCAGAAGTATAGGAGTATCTTTCTAGTTGTTCTAGCAGGAATTTCTCAGAAATTCAGGAACAAACTTCCCCGAAGTTCAGGATAATACTCCCCTGAATTTCAGAAGAGATTATTTCAGCAGTTCAGAAAAGAGCTTCTCAAAAGTTTAGGAACAAACTTCTATCAGCTTAAGGAGATTTTCCAAGAAATTTTGGAGAGTACTTTCTCAAAGTTTTGCAGAAACTCTCCTCGTATTTCAGGATAGGACTTATCAGAAGTTCAGAAAGTAACTATGTTAAGGAGAAAAAATACCAAATGTTTCTGGAAGGTAAGGATGGTTTCTTATATGTGAATTTCGAAGAAAATAAGGAGTGACTGCCAAAAAGTTTATGAGGAATTTTGCCTAAAGTTTAGGAGGAAACTTCCCAGAATAAAGCAAAGAACCTTGCACTAACCGAAGAAGCAGTCTATACAAAAATCATTTATATGACCATAATGATATTGATGATCATGAGTGATGATGACACCATATTAAAATATGGTACACACCATCAATGCTTATTGTTGAATAAAAAAAATTGTTGAATTTATCAAATGAAAACTAAATTTTGATTTTAAAATACAAAACTGGAAAGAGCGTTATAGGCAGAAAAAAAAACTACAGAAAATTGTGTCATCTATGCGAATAACTCAAACTTCAGGGTCATTTCAAAAATATGAAACAATAGTGTAAAGTTGCATGCAATCCAAGAAATAGATGCAGACATGTTTACATAATCACACAAATGGCGATAATGACATAACTCGCTCTCTTATACCGTCTTTTTGTTGAAAGAAGTCTAATTTTCTAAAAAAAAGTTTACAGACTTTTATAGAAATTCCCAGACCTTTCATAATTATATCACAGACATTTGACAAAAATATCTGGCATCCCTGCCACAAGCGCAAAGAAGGATCGCCTGGAAAAATACGAATTGACATATGTTGTTAATATACACCTCCACTTCACTTTACTCAATTTTTGAGTATAATTGTATTCTATCTCTTTTTCTCTCACAAGAACATTACTCAATTTTCGTAAAAAGTGGATCTACTCAAAAATTGAGGTGATCCACTTTTTAACGAAAATTGAGTAACATTTCCGTGAGAGAAAAAGAGATAGCATACAAGTGTACTCAAAAATTGAGTAAAGTGAAGCGGGAGTGTAGTATATTTGGTAAGGGGCTAAGATGAGAACCTTTGGGCTGATTACTGATAAATTTGATTGATTTTCTATTGTTGTTCTCAAACTACATTGAAATATTCTTAGGCGTCACAATGCACTATGGTCCAGATCACGAATTTACGAGGAAACATGCTCCCAGCGCCTAAACTTAAAACTTTACAGCAAAGTAATGTTCTACAATATGGTTTGTATCATCAAGGTTAATTTTTGATGATGATTAAAATTAGGGTGGTCCCCATTTTCACGGAAATACAAAAACTAACTTTTTTATTTGCAGAAATAGACGTTTACATTCTTTGGCAAAATTGTAGCGCGAACAATTTCATGGAATTTTTATAAACAATTTTTTTTGTACCTTAAAAATTGACCGATTAAGAGTAATTTCTTCTCATCAACTTAGGGTGTACCATAAAAAATTGATTTTTTTGCCCTAACTTTTTTATTTCAATTCCCACTGTAAAGTTGTGTTATAACGAGTTTTAGAACTTTTTAAGACGCGTACTTTGGTATACAAATTTTGCCGCTTGCTTCAATAAATCAATAGTTATTGAAGTTTTTCTTAAAAAAATACGCCCTTTTTAAATGTTGATTTTCATGATTGGGGCAAATACAAAAAAAATAAAAGACGTCATTTGAAAGGAAAATTTATATTGTTTAACATATGTAAAAACTAGAGATATGTTATTTCTGTATCTTGAGAAAATTACATTTGAATCTGGAATGGTTTAAGAAGAAAAACTTCAATGACTATTGATTGGTTAAAGTAAGTGGCAAAGTTAATATATCAAAATACGCGCTTTTAGAAGTTCTACAACTCGTTCGAACACAACTTAACGATGGAAATTAAAATAAAAAAGTTAGGACAGAAAAACTTTTTTTTATGGCTCACCCTAAGTTGACGAGGGAAAAGTTGCTCTAAATCGGTCAATTTTTAAGCTACAAAAAAAAGTGTCTAATAAAAATTTTATGAAATTTTTTGCGCAACAATTTTGCCAAGATATGTAAACGTCTATTTCTGCAAATAAAAGAGTTAGTTTTTGCATTTCCGTAAAAATGGGGACCACCCTAATTTTAATCAACATAAAAAAATGGGAATACGTTTTTCTTTCAAGTTTCACCACCATTTTTTTTAAGGTTAATAATTGACCGATTTAGAGCAACTTTTCCCTCGTCAACTTAGGGTGAGCCATAAAAAAAAGTTTTTCTGTCCTAACTTTTTTATTTCAATTTTCATCGTTAAGTTGCGTTTGGACGAGTTGTAGAACTTTTAAAAGCGCGTATTTTGATATATTAACTTTGCCACTTTCTTCAACCAATCAATAGTTATTGAAGTTTTTCTTCTTAAACCATTCCAGATTCAAATGTAATTTTCTCAAGATACAGAAATAACATATCTCTAGTTTTCACATATGTTAAACAATATAAATTGTCCTTTCAAATGACGTCTTTTATTTTTTTTGTATTTGCCCCAATCATGAAAATCAACATTTAAAAAGGGCGTATTTTTTTAAGAAAAACTTCAATAACTATTGATTTATTGAAGCTAGCGGCAAAATTTGTATACCAAAGTACGCGTCTTAAAAAGTTCTAAAACTCGTTATAACACAACTTTACAGTGGGAATTGAAATAAAAAAGTTAGGGCAAAAAAATCAATTTTTTATGGTACACCCTAAGTTGATGAGAAAAAATTGCTCTAAATCGGTCAATTTTTAAGGTACAAAAAAAATTGTTTGTAAAAATTCCATGAAATTGTTTGCGCTACAATTTTGCCAAAGAATGTAAACGTCTATTTCTGCAAATAAAAAAGTTAGTTTTTGTATTTCCGTGAAAATGGGGACCACCCTAATTTTAATCATCATCAAAAATTAACCTTGATGATACAAACCATATTGTAGAACATTACTTTGCTGTAAAGTTTTAAGTTTAGGCGCTGGGAGCATGTTTCCTCGTAAATTCGTGATCTGGACCATAGTGCAATGTGCTTATAAATGAGTAAAAATAATAAACAAAGAGAGCTATATCAATAAACTCATTTATGAACTGTTGCGTATCGTGGTCGGACAAAGGAGGCGGTCCACGTGGTTGTTATGCTCTGACAGTTGAGGAAGTGAATGCATATTCACTTTGCAGGTTCCATGGATGTGGTTAACTGATTTTGTTTAATTTTGTTACCAATTTAGCGAATAATGAAATCAGCACATGTTGGACATTGACAAGATTGTAAATGTGAAATTGACATGGTTTCCTTTGACAATGACTCCCGGAATGGCCAATATATTCATTGGGCCATTATTAGGCTAAAAGTAGATTACTTTTAAAATATCATCAAGTTTGAAGGCCAGTATCGACCTAAAAAGTAAAGAGGTTACGGAGTTTTGTTCAATCTTACCAAGCGGAATTTTGACAATTGATCTGCATGGAACGAAATGTCACTTACGGAATAATCGAGCGGAATTTTCTTCCGAAAGTAAAAGTGACAGCTCCAAGGGTGAGTCGCTTAGCACAATATCCCTTGTGCCCATTTTTGTTATTGTGCCTCTAAGCGTTACGATGAGTGCCAATAGGTGCCGAGGTGTACCACGGTAATTTGACAGTTCAATCGTTATGTTTTGGCTACGCCCGGTAACCAGGGGATTGTTTTGTTATGCTATGTTAATTTTTTGTAATTCGAGTCTCGGTCAAGGTTTTTGTTGTGGAAACCACGTTTTTGATACTCCTGTGTTGCGTGAATTCCATTGATGAAGAATTAAAGCTCCAGAGTCTATGCGCTGGAGGTAAGTGAAAGATGTCTTTTAAATTATTATATATTTATTATTGTTTTATTCTTTTTCTCAACAGCTCACGTACACCTGCGAAAATAACGAATGAGACGCAACTCTACCCTGTGATAGCAGATTCATCCGGCGTTATAACAATATGTTTCAAACCGTATCTTCCATGCAAGATTCCCCTGTAATAATTAAAAACTATACGATTCATTTGTAATTATATTGAGCTTTTAATTGTAACCATTTATTGTAATGTGTATTTCATTCATTCCATCAATCTTCTTCAACCCTACACAGATAAAAAGAAACACTGAATTTTCTGCGTTATCTAATGCACATAAAGGGAATGCTAGATTTGGCAGAACATAATAGGATATTTCATGTAAATTTAAGCCAGATAACGGCTGAATCGAGCCTTTTGTATGAAAGATTGCAAACAATATCGTTGTTTACGCTTCTTTGGCTTGGAATTACACGAGGGGAAATTTTACGCGCTTGTTAAAATTAATTATTTTTTTCTGTGTAACAAACTTCACTGCAGCATGAAAATGACTAGTTAAATTTAATATTGATGAATGCGCCGATATGTCCGAATATGTTTGACGTCGTTTTCTTGCCTTAAATGTGCCAGTATCCGTTCTTCGATCTTTGCTCTTTGGAGTTCCACCAGCTGCAACTTCTTCTTAAAGGCGCTCAGCCATGATCCGCATGTGCGCTTCAATCTCTTGGATCATCTAAATGGTTAGTCAACGACTGGAGATAATGGAGGTAGATGGTTCCATATATCGCCTCCAAATTGCTGGGCTGGAAAAAATTTGCCTCTAATTATAAGAAGAATTAGTATCTTCCATTTAATTCCAACTACCTTTGCTTATCTTCGACAGATACGCGTATTTCGTCTACAATGTGCAGACTTCTTCAGTGTCTCGTACTAATAACTCGACTGAGTTATTAGTACGAGACACTGAAGAAGTCTGCACATTGTAGACGAAATACGCGTATCTGTCGAAGATAAGCAAAGGTAGTTGGAATTAAATGGAAGATACTAATTCTTCTTCTAATTTCTAGTTACAGGTATTCCACTAAACAGCTCAAAACCCTCTAGGATTCTAATTATAGCTGGAATATAATTGACTTATTAATTTAACTGCTTACCTCATCCATTGTTCCACTCAAGATTTTCCTTAACGAACAAATAGCTCGAAAGATCACTTATCATTTTTTTCAAAAACTGTATCGTGACGAAATAAACAAATCAAAACAACATCACAACAGCATATAACGTCAATTTTCCAGGGCTGCTAGATTTCATCTTCGAAAAATACAAATGTCATAAGTATGCCACAGAGTGCCCCACATGTTACGTATGGTGTACGATTTTCTTCTACGACGTGCCTGGCACACTGTTCTAAGCGACTCACCCCTTAGACAGCTCCAATTAGTTTGCATGGAAACCTTATAAATTCCAATTTTATATTCGTTCTTTTCGGGTGGATACTGCTGTAGAAATTTCTTTTCGATTCTTTACTTTTCCGTTTCAGTAAACGGAATTTCACATGGGATTGAGACACAAAAAGATTTTTTTTCCGAACACGATACCGACCTTGAGTCGGCAAAAGGCACACGAAATATTTAATTTTTTTTCTGCCAAGTCCCTTTATGTGCATATAACGCAGAAAATTCAATGTTTCTTTTTATCTGTGCATGTTTCGGCCAAAATTCATATACACAGATAAAAAGAAAAAATGTATTTTCTGCGTTATCTAATGTACATAAAGGGAATGCTAGATTTGGCAGAAAATAATGGGATATTTTATGTAAATTTCAGCCAGATAACGCCTGAATCAACCCTGTTGTATGAAAGATTGCAAACATTGTTGCATGGCGCATCGAAGACTACAACCAATTGCGTTGTTTACGCTTCCTTTGACTTGGAATTAAACGAGGGGAAATTTTACGCGCTTGTTCAATTTTTTTTATATAAACAGGGTTAAGGGTTCTTTCGGGGCATCCGGAATGTCCTGGAATAGCCAAAATAGTAATTGATCCATTTCAAGATTAGAAGTAAACTATTCAAGAAAAATCATGAAGTTTGAGCCGTTGCGCATGTTGCGATGAAAATTTAGCTCTCTCGTCTCACGGATCGTGACAAAATATGCCCTCTTTCGGCACAGATTCCTTATAGCCAAAAGGGTCAAAAAGAGCAATACTCAACAGATGCTAAAAATTGGGACTCTAATAAGCATGCGAGGACAAAAAAATTGGGTATGTAGTTTCCACAATGTGAGTTTGAAATCCAGGTAAATATGACCCGAAACAGCTTGTTCGTAACTTGTTTTCAACAGCCCTTCAGAAATGTCATAAAAATTTGAATACGATGCAGAAACGTTATTTCCTATGATTTAGGAAAAGTCCAAAAAATTCAAACGTCTATATGATAACTTAAGAAAGTAATAGCATTTTTTAAATCAATTCCGAGTCATATTGACCCCGACACCTAGAGAAGGTCAAAGTTTTGCGTTGAAACTTGCAAGAATATCAAAAACTGTGCTTATATGAGCGATGACTAAGACACTGTCAAGAGCTATCATGACGAAAAAATCGATGATATTCTTGCCCGATGAGATTGTGTGACGTGTTTCGGTAAAAAATTGTATGTCATTTTTCATCGAACATGACATTTGACAGCTGTGGCTGCTTCTCAAATCAGATGCCTAAAAGAAAAAAAGTATCAACTTCGTATGAAAGGACCTTTATCTTTCAAACACCTTAGAGTTAAGAGCAATGGGAAAGTATCGGACTATTGTTAAGCAGAAATAACGGAAAAATCTTAAAACAGTCAAAACTGATAAAAGGCAGAAAAACGTGTCGGTTCCAATGCTGTATGAAATCTCATGGAGCATCTTGAGGTAAAAGTATAGTAAAGGCATTTAGATTTGGAGTTGAATAATGAGAACATGGGAAAACCCAGCAAAGATAATTTAATCGACACGGATGTTTTGCAAATCGTTTTGTGTGTAGCAATTTTAACGTGGACATCCTCTATTTTCATAATTGTGCTCAGTGGCATTTACCAAAACTTCTATTCTTCGTTCAATCCAGGTAAGTCTTCATTGCTTTCATTTCTACCCAACACACAGTTTTACCCGCCTGCAATTGTATTTGGAAAAAAACGACTCTAGAAGTGAACCATTCAAAGGGCTTAGGTACATGCAAATTCTTTACCCATTCGAATTTCCTACGAACCAGTCCGCATGAGACCATGCAAGAAATTTCATACCTACTCCTCGTACAATACGTTCCTACCGAGATAGACTACATAAAGTGAACCATACATTCACAATTATGTCACATTAAAAATACCCTCGATCCAGTGAAGTCAATCTTTCCCAGTGCAGTACAAACGATGGAGCCGAATTCGACGCAATACGAAGGCTTAGAGAGCATGAGCATGTGGGACGTATTTGTTCATGCGGCTAATCAGCGATACCAAGAGCTCATGGAAGAGAAAAGGCAAGAAGAGGAACGGCAGAAACAGGAAACACCGAAGACGCACGGTGAACAGAGTGAGGCAGCCCAACCATCGTCGAGCGCTCAGATTTCGATTCCAGATCATGTGGCGGTTTGCAGCAAAGATGAGCACGAAGAAGAGCCTGGACGGTTGGTGATCGACGAAAATGACGCGGAAGAAGATCAGGCGATGCCAGCGTCAACTGGAATTCAAGAAAACGCTCAACGAGAAACGGTGATTCAACAGTGTCGCAGCAATGCGGTAAACAGTGCAGTGGTACCGGATCAAGTTGTGTCCCCTCCGGTTAATCTCCCGGTCGTTTCGTCAACATCTGAGGTTAAGCCAACCCGCCAACTAAAGTTAAACCTGGCTCAGTTGAAACTGCTTCGTTCCATGCCCTATCCAATCCCGATGTCGTACAACAAGAACATGGCACGTAAATTTCCTGGAGCAGAATGTCGCACTCCCGAGCAGCAGGCGGTGCGTGACAAAAACACCATCGCCGCTCGGCGCAGTCGTGCCAAAATACGCCTACTGGAGGAGATGTTACAGCAGGAGGCGAGGAAGGAAGTAACGCACAACCGGTACATGAAGGAACGAATGGCAGCGACTTTTACCTATGTGAATGCACTTCGGGAAAAGATAGGATTAAAGAAGATAGAAGATTTCCTGGCAGAATTTGAACGAGTCAAACAGGATGTTGTCCCAGGGCCGATTCGAATGCACTACGTGCGGAATCGTGTGCGCTCAGAGCAAAAGAACGGTGAAGAGGACCAATCCAGTTCATCTGGTGCAAACGGGCAATGTGCGAGTCCTGGAGGGTCTCATGTTAAGGTGAATGAAAAGTCAATGGAAATCGCTAACGGTAGCGAAACGGAAAGTGCTTCAGAATCCGATGGAACAGTGCTTGAGATTTCGGTTGGAAGTGAACGTAGTAGAAGCTTTGGAAATGAAGAGTTTCAGAACGAATGATGTGTGACGTTGTGCAAAGTTTGCAAAATATTTACTTGTATGTCTAGATTAGTTATGTGTGTGTATCACGTTTTAGATAACTTATATTGGCGTTATAGATAATCAGCAATTGACCCATTAATAAATACGGTGACATTACTTGACAACCTTAATCCCAGTAAATATAAAGAAGTAAACGGAAGACAAAATTGTTTTATATTTTTTAAATACAATCCATATTGTAAGCTTGCCTATAAAATCAACTATAAGAAGTCCATCATCAATTTAAATGCCAGCACTGACAAATGTCAAATGTCAATAGTCATGTATTAAGTGGTTTCAGTTTATGATGAAAATAAATGCAAAACTTTTAAAAACAGCCATTCATTTTGTCATGTATCCGAATATACGATAACTTGTCTAAAATCTAAAGCAAATTTTCAATAGGTCGTAAGTAACAATGCAAAAAATGATGTTTTTTACGAAATGATAGCTTGGTACTCTTCAATATTATACGCAACAAAATGTTTTATTTAATAAAACTGGTTTGAGTCACAAACTATTCCATAACGAACTTTTGTCGCATTCGTCGCTTTGTCAGTTTGACTTAAGGGGGGCACCTTATTTAGAACTTTCAAAAAATCGTTTTTTTTAGTTTTTGCTGTAACTGGTAGATATACTATCTTAGAATGTAATCCTGAAGTTTCAAACTGATACTGAGAATACTTTCGAAGTTATTTCCCGAAGAACCGGCACGCGCGGACCAGTGCCATATGAAATAGAAAGCTCAAAGTACTTTCATTTTGTAGATTAATTTCATGGCCAGAGATTAGAAGTCTGACATTTTCAAAAACTAATCCGACACTTGATTGTTTCTACAAAGAATTGTTGATAAATTTTAATGATTATGAACATTTTTGAGCTTTAATCTCTGACCAATAATACCTATATAATGAATCATGTTTTGTGTGTTTCAGATGAATAGTTTAAGCTGGAGCGTGACAACCGAAAAAAGTAATTTCTGGAGGGCCTCCACAAAATGCCTGCCACTGCCGCCATTTTGTAAAATCTATATAATAAAAATGAGTTGGGGTTTCCTTTGTCACGATTTAACTCGCGAGCGGAAGGACCGATCGGCGTGAAATTTTGTATACAGAGATTTTTTGGGCCGTAAAATAATCTTATGATGCTTTGAGACCCCTCCCTTCACTGAAAAGGGGGGCTCCCATACAAATGAAATACAAATTTCTACACAACTCGAAAACTAATCAAGCAAAAGAAACCAAATTTAGCATGTGTGAGTTTTTGAAGGCAAAAAAGGTTTTTATGGTAGCTTGAGAACCCTCCCCGTCATAAAAGGGGGGGCTCCCATACAAATAAAACACAATATTCTGCATAACTCGGGAACTAATCAAGCAAACGGAACGAAATTTAGCATGTGGTGGTTTTTTAAGACAAAAAATGTTTCTATGTTGGTTTGAGACCCCTTCCCATCCTAAAGGGGGGGGGGGGAGTTCTCTGATACAAATGAAATATACTATTCTGCATGACTCGAGAACTAATCAAGCAAATGGAACCAAATTTAGTATGTGGTGGTTTTTGAAGACAAAAAATTGTTCTATGTTGATTTGAGACCCCTCCCCTTTCTGAAAGGGGGGGAACCTATTCAAATGAAACGCAAATTCTTGCATAACTCGAGAACTAATAAGAGAAATGGAATCAAATTTCGCATGTGGAAGTTTTTGAAGGAGGGAAATGTTTCTATGGTGAATTGAGACTCTTCCGTCATATGAGGAGGAAGGGGGGAGGGGATGCTCTCCAACAAATGAAACACAAATTTATGCATAACTCGAGAACTAATCAAGAAAATGGAACCAAATTTGGCATACGGAGGTTTTTGAAGGAGAGAAATGTTTCTATGATGATTTGAGACCCCTCCGCCTTCTTAAAGTGGAGGGAGGGATCTCCCATATAAATGAAACACATATTTTTGCATAACTCGAGAACTAATCCAGGAAATGGAACTAAATTTGGCATATGGAGGTTTTTGAAGGAGAGAAATGTTTTTATGGTCATTGAGACTCTTCCGGCTTCTGAAGGGGGAGGGGATGCTCTCCAACAAATGAAACACAAATTTATGCATAATTCGAGAACTAATCAAGAAAATGGAACCAAATTTGGCATACGGAGGTTTTTGAACGAGAGAAATGTTTCTATGATGATTTGAGACCTCCCTTAAAGTGGAGGGAGGGATCTCCCGTATAAAATGAAACACAAATTTTTGCATAACTCGAGAACTAATCCAGGAAATGGAACTAAATTTGGCACATGGAGGTTTTTGAAGGAGAGAAATGCTTTATGGTCATTGAGACTTTTCCGGTTTGAAGCGGGAGGGATGTCTCAACAAATGAAACACAAATTTATGCATACCATGAGAACTAATAAAGCAAATGGAATCAAATTTGGCAACCTGGAATTTTATAAAGGGAGAGCACATATTTCTTCTGGTGGTTCGAGACCACTCTGCCCTCTTAATGAGGGGGTCCCCATAGTAAATGATACTGCAATTTTTCTGCATAACTCGAGAACTATTCAAGTAAATGATACCACATTTGGCATGTGGGGGTTGTGGAAACAGGATTTTGTTTATATACAAAAATGGATTTCTGTCCTGACTGTCTGTCTGATGACCGATCGGAGTATAAATATGTATGCAGGTATTTTTGGGGCTGGGGAAGGTTCTTGGTGCTTGTTTGAGACCGCTTCCCCCTTCCGGCTTGCATACAAATGAAACACAAATTTCTGCATAGCTTGAGAACTAATCAATCAAATGGAATCAAAAATGGTATGCAGGGTTTTCAGATGCAAGAAATGTTTTCTATGGTTAATTCAAACACAGAATTTCTACCAATCCTGAGAATTATCCAGGTAACTTAGCCACAGGCTTTGTCGTATTGCCTAGGTAGAAAGAAGAATGTTCTGATAGAAGTTTGAACTCCCTTATTACTCAAAAAAACTCATTAAAAAAAAAATCATTTAGTGTCAAGGCGTAGCAACGCTCGCACCGGGATCAGCTAGTCTATATAATAAAAATGAGTTGGGGTTTCCTTTGTCACGATTTAACTCGCGAGCGGAAGGACCGATCGGCGTGAAATTTTGTATGCAGAGATTTTTTGGGCCGTAAAATAATCTTATGATGCTTTGAGACCCCTCCCTTCACTGAAAAGGGGGCTCCCATACAAATGAAATACAAATTTCTACACAACTCGAAAACTAATCAAGCAAAAGAAACCAAATTTAGCATGTGTGAGTTTTGAAGGCAAAAAAGGTTTTATGGTAGCTTGAGAACCTCTCCCCGTCATAAAAGGGGGGCTCCCATACAAATAAAACACAATATTCTGCATAACTCGGGAACTAATCAAGCAAACGGAACGAAATTTAGCATGTGGTGGTTTTTAAGACAAAAAATGTTTCTATGTTGGTTTGAGACCCCTTCCCATCCTTAAGGGGGGGGGAGTTCTCTGATACAAATGAAATATACTATTCTGCATGACTCGAGAACTAATCAAGCAAATGGAACCAAATTTAGTATGTGGTGGTTTTTGAAGACAAAAAATTGTTCTATGTTGATTTGAGACCCCTCCCCTTTCTGAAAGGGGGGGGAACCTATTCAAATGAAACGCAAATTCTTGCATAACTCGAGAACTAATAAGAGAAATGGAATCAAATTTCGCATGTGGAAGTTTTTGAAGGAGGGAAATGTTTCTATGGTGAATTGAGACTCTTCCGTCATATGAGGAGGAAGGGGGGAGGGGATGCTCTCCAACAAATGAAACACAAATTTATGCATAACTCGAGAACTAATCAAGAAAATGGAACCAAATTTGGCATACGGAGGTTTTTGAAGGAGAGAAATGTTTCTATGATGATTTGAGACCCCTCCGCCTTCTTAAAGTGGAGGGAGGGATCTCCCATATAAATGAAACACAAATTTTTGCATAACTCGAGAACAAATCCAGGAAATGGAACTAAATTTGGCATATGGAGGTTTTTGAAGGAGAGAAATGTTTTTATGGTCATTGAGACTCTTCCGGCTTCTGAAGGGGGAGGGGATGCTCTCCAACAAATGAAACACAAATTTATGCATAATTCGAGAACTAATCAAGAAAATGGAACCAAATTTGGCATACGGAGGTTTTTGAAGGAGAGAAATGTTTCTATGATGATTTGAGACCCCTCCGCCTTCTTAAAGTGGAGGGAGGGATCTCCCATATAAATGAAACACAAATTTTTGCATAACTCGAGAACTAATCCAGGAAATGGAACTAAATTTGGCATATGGAGGTTTTTGAAGGAGAGAAATGTTTTCATGGTCATTGAGACTCTTCCGGCTTCTGAAGGGGGAGGGGGCTCTCAAACAAATGAAACACAAATTTCTGCATAACTCGAGAACTAATAAAGCAAATGGAATCAAATTTGGCATGTGGAATTTTTTGAAGGAGAGACATATTCCTATGGTGGTTTAAAACCACTCTGTCCTCTTAATGAGGGGGGTCCCATATAAATGAAACGTAATTTTCTGCATAACTCGAGAACTAATAAAGCAAATGGAATGGAAATTTGGCATGTGGATTTTTTTGAAGGTCAGACATATTTCTATGGTGGTTTGAGGCCCCTTTGCCCTCTAAAAGGAGGGGGGGGCTCTCATACAAATGAAACGCAATTTTCTGGATAACTCGAGAACTATTCAAGTAAATGAAACCACATTTGGTATGTGGGGGTTATTGGAAACAGGATTTTTATTTATATGAAAATGGATTTCTGTCTGACTGTCTGTCTGACCGATCGGAGTGAAAATGTGTATGTAGGTATTTTTGGGGCTGGGGAACGTTCTTATGATTGTTTGAGACCGCTTCCCCCTTCCGGCTCGCATACAAATGTTACACAAATTTCTGCATAGCTTGAGAACTAATCAAGCAAATGGAATCAAAAATGGTATGCGGGGTTTTTTGAATGCAAGAAATGTTTCTATGGTGAATTCAAACACAAATTTCAACCAATCCTGAGAATTATCCAGGTAACTAAACCACAAACTGTGTATTGTCTGGATAAGAAGAATGTTCTGATAGAAGTTTGAACTCCTGATTACTCAAAAAAAAACTCATTAAAAAAAGCGTCAGTTCTATGTAATGTTCATTCATTTAGTTGCAGGCGTAGCAACGCTCGCACCGGGATCAGCTAGTTTTGAAATAAAAAAAATAGGTTTTAAACATGTGTTTCAATAAACAAATAAAAACCACTATGCTGTGGCGTTGTTTTCTGTCGAAGAAACAAAACCAAAAAATGGCCATTTTTCGAGGGTCTAAATGAGGTGCCCCCTTTAAGTGTTTTTCTATGCTCCCCACCGACCTATCAAACCGATTCATTTTGACGTACACTCCCGTTTCATTTTACTCAAGTTTTGAGTACAATTGTATACTATCTCTTTTTCTCTCACGGAAATGTTACTCAATTTTCGTTAAAAAGTGGATCAACTCAATGTTTGAGTAGAACCACTTTTTATGAAAATTGAGTAACATTTCGTGAGAGAAAAAGAGATAGTATACTATTGTACACAAAAATTTTAGTAAAGTTAAACGGGAGTGTTAGCAACATGACAGGTGATTGCATGTCGAAACAGACTTGACGAATGCGACATAATATTTTGCGACATGGCGTAAATCAGTCGGCGGATGTAACCTGATAACTTTCCGAACGACTTATAATGTGGTTGTATTTTCCCAAGCCGAGGTTGAAAGATTTTAAATTGAATTTATCTGATAAATCAATTTTGCATTCAACTTTTATCTTTGTTGATATAAAGTGAAAACTTGCTTAACTACACAGAAAAAAAAATTAACAAACGTGTAAAATTTCCCCTCGTTTAGTTCCAAGCCAAAGGAGGCGTAAACAAAGAAATTGTTTACAACCTTTCATGCGCCATACAACAGTGTTTGCAATCTTTCATACAACAGGCTGGATTCAAGACTTATCTGGCTTAACTTTACTTGAAATATACCATTATTTTCTGCCAAATCTAGCATTTTCTTTATGTGCATTAGAAAAAGCAGAAAATTCTATGTTTCTTTTTGTCTGTGTATGTTGGTTCCCCATAATTTCTTCAAACATTACAGCTTGGTTCAAAGACAGGAATTGAAACTTATTTCCAAAACTTCTACATTGATTTTCTTGATTATAGCAATATATTATTTACGACCTATTGAAAATTTGTTCTAAAAGAAGGCAATGTGATTCTTACGCATGCATGAAGAAACAGGACTAATTTCCAATAGGGATGAAAAAAAAAGCTGATGGCCTGATGGCAGTTGGCTGGAACCTACACGCTCGTACAGATCTACTCTAAATAGAGTAACTTTCACTCAGTTTCGTATTTCTATGCTAAATGTCAAAAACTGAGTAACTTGATATAAGGAAACTGAGTAAATGCAACCCTGATTGTAAAAGCGCTGTATTTATAAAAATTGAGTAACTACAATGAAGCTGTCAAAAACGAAAAACGTGGTTCAGTCGATCAAATTTTCAAGATGAGACGGCTGTATGTTGTAATCAACAATCATTCTGACGTCGAAGTGCCGAATTGAATCCATGAATTACAATCAATCCAGAAAATAACAAATTTAAAGTATTTCGACACTTCCGTTTCGACTGGACAGTTGTCGGAACAGTCAACAATTTGAATAAAATAAATTAAAAAATCCAATTGGATACTTAATAATGTTTACTCAAATTCTGACAAGGGACATAGTTAATCAGAATTGAGTAACTTTATAGCTACTCTAATTAGAGTAGTTCCAGTTTTAACAAAACTGAGTCGTTTTCTACTCAGTTTTGTAAAAATACAAACAAACGTGACTGAGTAATGTTTACTCTAATTTCGACAGGTGACCTAGTTAATCAAAATTGAGTAACCCTTCAATTTCTCTAATTAGGGTAGTTCCACTTTTAACGAAACTGAGTCGTTTTCTACTCAGTTTTGAGTAATTACAAACGAGCGTGTAAGTCTTGGATGTCGGCATGTTGATCTTTCGTTTGAAATTCACTCAAACATGTTTTATCAATCGCGGCTGGGTTAGAAAGGAAGGCATGAAGGAGAAAAAAATCCTTCATACTGCATTCGCTCGCATTTCTTCTAACTGCACCATGCTATATACGTACATTCCCGTGATGATGATGATGATGATGATGATGTAATACTACCATCTATTGTAGCAAGGTAACTTTCCATAGCAGTGGAATAATCTGAAAAACGATTTGATCAGGATTCTTCTGTTGTTTGTGATCTTCAAGCTCCTGTATGAAGGGCCCAAAACGTTTGGGCGGACCCGTAAGCAGAGACACTTACGTGAAACCCACGAATATAGGGAAGAGAATCTCCTTCCAAAAGCAAATTCACACACACAACATTAGAGTCAAGCCCTCGATTGACAGAATAAACCCAATAGAAGAAGAGCCCACCCTCGTTCCGCGAAATATTAACAAAAGGGAGGAGGCAGTCCCATGCTCCCTATCCAAATCGTTTCACTTGGGTGCCCTGATGGTCCCTCCCTTTTCCCGTTATATATTGTGTTGATATGATGATATTCACCATATTTTGTAATGGTCATTTGATTGCTTACCTTGTGTTAGAAAATTTGTCTGAAAGTAAAATTGGTTAGGGTTTATACCGTTCTTTATTGCTCTGTGTTGTCTCGATCTTATTGCATTTGAAGAGTTGACGACGATGACGATATGATATTGCTCGTGGTCATAGCATAGGGAAGAGAACAGAAAGGAAAAAGGATTAGTGATTGGTAACACGCTATGCGCATGTGAGATTTTCATGGCGATATTCTCACAACGGCCGTTCAGAATTGTTCGACGGATGCATATGAGAGATCATTCCCGTTGAGTTTTCGCTCGTTTACTCAATTCCATCATGTTTGGTTATAGAATACAAGAAACGTTTTACAACGTGCTTCATTTGGAAATAACAGGGCAATGATCCCCATCGCATCTTCAAGTGATCATTACAAACTGTCCATTTGGTTCAGGCACTTTTGAACGTTGATGGGGCAGCCGATTCACACATGAAATCTGCCGCTACCGTCTCGACAGAACGCGCCCATAACCCTTTCTGAACCGAAGGTCAGGGTGCTATGTACGTACATTCCCGTTTCCTTTTACTCAATTTTTGAGTATAATTGTATACCATCTCTTTATCTCTCACGGAAATGTTACTCAATTTTCGTAAAAAGTGGATCTACTAAAAAATTGAGTTCATCTACTTTTTAACGAAAATTGAGTAACACTACCGTGTGAGAAAAAGAGATAGTATAGAATTGTACTCAAAAATTGAGTAAAATGAAGCGAGAGTGTAGTATTCCAGGCAAAACTAAATGATTTCACCATTACAGCATCTTCAGCGGTGGTATATCTTTGGAACAGCTTAATGCTTGATTTAAATCAGCAAAACCTGCATAAAAACAGCAAAAATTGACAAACTTTTCGTTCCCCGCACCAGTCCATTATTTCTTGTTGTTAAACCCACAAACACCTGCCATCCTGTGAACCATTCAACATCAGAGTTCAGAAAGTTTGTTTTTTTCAGAGGTCGCAGATTTTTCGAAAACTTGTTGGTTAAACGGTTAATCCAAACACTTTTTACTGCCAGTAGTGCGTTCGTTTCTAACGACTTACTTTTTCGTTTGGCTGAAGGTAAGTGTGTGAAATTTCATTTTAACGATAACAGGTAATGCTGATTTTAAATTTGGCAGTGGAAAAACAAGGATCGAAACGCAGAGGGTCACGTCCTGGAAGATGCCCCAACGTCGAACATGATTTCCATTTCGATCATCAACAGCTTCAGCGACATGCCAACCTACGACACCTTACGACACCATACCTTACGGATGTTCGCGCACAGTTCCTCAGTTGGTTCTCTCGGTGAAAATGTGAGGATTGGGGAGTCAACTAGCCAGCTGACCCTGAGGAATTTTTGCCAAGCTATTCTGAAGACTAACGGCTCGCAGTTTTTGCGTCCGTCAACATCAGAAGAGGTGAAGAAAGTGATGAACGAAAATGCTTCCCTAAAGTTCGAAAAAAATCGCATAAATTCATTTAATTTCCCAGAAACTCAGGGATTTTTTCAGATATTCAGGATTCTTCTTAGAAATTTAGGAAACTTCCAAGTAGTTTTGCCATTGCCCCTGATGTTTAGGGAACATCCAAAAAAATCAGGAAATTTTTCAGATAATCCATGAACTTTCAAAAAGTTCATGCAACTTCCCTGAAATTCAGGGCGTTTTCCACAAAAGCTGGGAATTTTCTATCAAGTCAGGGAGCTTCATATGAGTTCAGTGAACTTCCAAAAAGTTCAAGCATTTATCCTGAAATTCAGGGAGCATCCCAGATGATCAGAAAACATTTCCTTCCACATCAACGTAACCGTTACCCCAACGTATGTAGAATACAAACATAACTGTTATAGTATACTTAAAAATGTCTAAACAATTTCACCGAATATCCGCCGTATCACAAACTTGGAGATTTCTTGTAAGCTCTTGTAAGGTTTAACAACATCTCAAAAATGCTGTTTATTTCACGGAACTTCCACCAATTTATTAAAAGTTTTGCAAATTGATCAACTTCCAGATTTTTTTTTTTCAATTTCTCGCAAATTATTAATATATTTGTAATATTTTGCTATTTATCATAAAAGATGTACCAACTGGAAGGCCAAAAAAATTCTGGGATGCTAAATCTGCTTCTCACAGTTTCGGTAATTTCAAGAAACACGTTTCTATTCCATGGAGTATCAGCTAATTTTTTTGAAGTCCAACCAAGTATCAAGAAACGTTGAGAATTTTACGGCAATTCAATGGACTTCTCTGTAGTTCCAACACTTGTCTTCTCAAAAAAGAGTGAGCAAACTTCATGATTATATTGAAACTTCCAGTGGGTTTATTAAACTTCCAAAAAACTTCATCAACTTCTGTCGAGTGTACATATTATATGATTGTATTTCCACACAATCTTCATAGATGTTCCGAAGATCATAGTAATTAAGTAATTTGTAAAATTATTTTTAAAGTTTTCGTTCAGTTTCAAGAAGCTGACATACCCAAGTAACCACAAGCATTATATTATTACACTTATTTAACTCAAAAACAACATCACTAATGCGGAAACGCATAAATTCAACATCTGTCGAGCGATGAAGCGTAAGATTAGGTTTAAAAATGTAGTGATACAATTCTATAATGCTATTTTAGCAATGCCTTATGGCATAACAAAAGATATACGTATACATAATACGCTCATGAAAGGTTTTTTTTTTCGAAATTCGAACTTCAAGTGTTTCTTTTCATCGTTTTTCGAAGACGCCTTTTTCACGCGCAGCAGGTATAAGGAGACGCTTGACCGAGAAGACCTATTTTCAATTGTGTGTTGCTCAAAACAGCATTTTCGGAATTTAGGCTGGTGATAATTCGTAAACTTATTATTCGATAAGCTGAAACTTTTAGGATTTCTTTGTTATAGTAATACCTTCTATGTTAATCAAAAAGATTGCAATATTTTATTATTAAATATAAACAAATGTGATCAAATGGCGGGAAAATGTGGATTTATTCAATAAAGTTACGTCAAAAGTGATGATTTTATTTTTTACTAGCTTAACCCGGTGCGTGCGCTGCTACGCTTGCAACAAAATGAAGCAAAATTTAATGTAACTGGCACTTTTTTGGTTTTTTTTTTTCAGAAAGGGTTTTTTTTTCTTGAATATGCAGGGGTTCAAACTTCTATCAAAACATGCATCTTACCCGAGAAATATACGTTTTGTGTTTAGGTATCCTGGAAAATTCTCATTTTTTGTAGAAATTTGTGTTTCATTTGTATCCCTCCCTTCCAGAGGGAGCTCTCGAGTTATGTAGAAGCTTTTGTTTCATTTGTATGGGAGCACCACTCCCCTAACCTTACAGAGAGAGAGAGGAGGGGTCTCGAATTATCGTAGTAACATTTATCGCCTTTAAAATCCCTGCATGTCAAATTTGGTTCCATTTACTTTATTAGATCTAGAGTTATTAAGAAATAACAGTCTCATTTGTATGACAGCACCCCTTCTAGGAGAGGGGAGGGGTCCAATCCACCATAAAAACATTGTTCTCCTTCAGAAAACCCCACATGCCAAATTTGGTTCCATTTGCTTGATTAGTTCTTGAGATATGCAGAAACTTCTGTTTCATTTGTACGAGAGCCTCCCGTTCTAGAGAGGGGAGGGGTCTCTGACTACCATAGAAACATTTCTTGCCTCCAAAAACTTCCGCATGCTAAGTTTGGGTTCCTTTGCTTGATCAGTTCTTGAGTTATGCAGAAATTTGTGCTTCACTTGTATGGGAGCCCCCCTATCCAGAGAAGGGAGGGGTTTCAAACCATCATAAGAACCTTCCGGTGTCCAAGACAAATCCAACAAAGCAAAAATCTTGCCAAACGGTTTTTCCGCTCGCGAATTAAATCGTGACAAAGGAAACCCCAACTCATTTTTATTTATATAGATAGATTTGTTCAATCTACTACTAACTTTAAATGTAATTAATGTAATTTTTTTGGGTTAACAGGTTTCAGATCAAAACTGCGACCAAGAGAACCGGCACAAGCAAAATACAATACAACTGTCCGGCGCCAGCATCACCTGCTACAAACACGGTCACTTTTCTCTCGACTTTTAGGCTTATAAACATATTTAGAGAGAAGATACTCAATAAAGTTGAGTTTTGTTAAGCAAAGTCTGAAATTTCACTCATAAATTAGTATTATCAAGCAGCGTGTAGTGTTGTGGAACGGTATTTTTCGTGTTCCAAATTTCTGCAAGAATAGGTCAGAACCAGAGTTGCAATTCTCCTCGGTGCTAGCAGGGTGCTTAGTGAAAAGGTACTCCGGAGATTGGCAAACGCAAACTCACCCGAGAGATTTTTGTTTTGTTTCCACTCTCTGCTAGACACCACAAGTTGAGTGACACCAAAGTGTCTGTCGTTTGCACCCTCACCACACAAACAGGCCGGAGCGTGTGAGTGATCTCTGAGGAGCACCGAAGAGAGCAGAATTATTTCACCGGGGAGAGTCACCCTGGTGAAAATATTTATTGCTAGTTTTATATTATATTATATTTAAACATTTTTACAATTTTACTGATTTCTTAATGTTCTTCGTCTTCTTTTCGGCGTATCCAAGCATATTGCTTATCGCAATTAGCTGATTGTCAGGCTCTCACAACCTAATGTTCTAGATGCACTTGCACAGTTATTAAGCTTTCGAAGCCAATCACCACCTATGCATGAATTTGTATATTTTGTGGCAAGCACAATGATACTTTTATGCCCAGGGAAGTCGATATTTATTTAAGTCGACTGGACTGTGAATCGAACCCGCCTCTTCTGGATTGGTAGTTCCGTGCTTTTACCGACTAGACTATCCGCGGCCCATAATTCGTAATTTTCATCTATGATATTCTGAAAGTACAAAAAAGGAACCGGGGGACACGAAAAAAACTTCGGACTGTACTTTCTTGTTCCCGTTTTCCAGCGATTTTTTCTTAATTTTTGAATCAAGGTTTCACTCACGTTAGTGCGGTGTAGTCCTTTTTCGCTCTTTCACTCTTCGTCAATCACACTGCAGTGAGTGTATGAACGCTCAGGCAGCGAACTGCCAATTCTCTCGCTCTCCCGTGCTGTGTCGAACAATCTCTACTGTGGTGTCAGGAAAGAATCTCCGTAGAGACTGAGTGAGGTTCACCAAAGAGAGCTAAAAAAGTGCACCCGGGTGAGTCTCCCCAGAGAAATTGCAACCCTGATTCAGAACATATACCAGATTTATAATGATACAAAATAGATCCGGTATAAAAATTTACAACACCGGTGCAGGGATGTTTTTGCGTTGCGTCTAAAATAATAAAGCCAAACGACAATTTGGACCACCGTTAAAAATGCCCTTAGTCATCTTACCGCAAGGTGCTTTGGACATGTTTTACTTCTCTGTTGTACTCTGCGTTGTACTCCTTAAACAAACGCGCATCGCCCAAGTAACATTGCCAAAACCATTCAGCTTTATTTATTTATTAAAGTTTTATGAAGCCACAAGAAATCAATTTGGTTTTATTAGGGCACCAAGAGCTACCAATAGGTTTCACATTTTAGCCAGGTTTATGAGAACCTACACAGCTTGCTTACAACGATCTTAAAACCTTGTTTTCTCAAATTCCTTTTAATGCTATCAAAGGTTTTATTTCGACTTTATTAACTCTTAAAATGACGTTTTAGGACTCATTCATATTATCTTATGAAGGTCAGTTGAAAAAGCATTTTAAAACCATTTTGCCTCCAGTAAATGCATTAACCGGCAAATTGGCATTGAAGGAAGTCATGTTGTTTTGAACCGGCCATGAAAAACCATGACCAAATAGTTTTATAGTAGTCATAGCGAAGATAAATTGGCTATTTGGCAATACCATGATTGTGTCCAATCGCCATTTTGAAAAATAAAAAATAATTGAAACGTGGAAAATTTATTGTTATTGTTGTAAATGTCGTGACCTAATCGAAGTTTCAAGCCTCGATAATTTTGATTCACTGTTGGGGAACGTTCAATAATGATGTCACGCAAAAAGTTACTTTTTATAACCCCTCCCCCCTTGTCACGTTTTTGTATGGATTGTCACGTCAGAAACTTTTTCATTTTATTCTGCTTAAACTTATCTTGAACCTTTTTTTTCCGGTGGTCGGATTGGTCGGCCTATTGAACTAAGAGCTGTTTGAAATCAGCCTTTGAAATCAGCCTTGACGTATGTTTTTATGACGCAATCAACAATCAACAAACTCGTTTCTTTGCTCTTTGCACTGTTGTGTGGGACTTTCTCATTTTTTTTCGATATCTCTGTTGGAATGGTTGGGATTGCATTTGAAAATGCTGGGCACTATTCTTCCGGTCGTTGCGGCTCCCTGGTTTCGGTTTCCTCCTGATTCCGACTTCTTGGCAGTTGTCAGATGTTCTTCAAACACTTTAAAAAATTCGTCACGGTTGATTTGGCAATATTAAGTCGGCGTGGAAAAAATAGATTTTGCCTATGCGCGTGCAAAATTCTGATACGCTGTTCTTCTTGCTTCGACGCCATTTTCACAACTGAATACACTCCCGTTTCATTTTATTCAATTTTTGAGTTCAATTGTGTACTATCTCTTTTTCTCTCATGAAAATTTACTTAATTGTCGTACAAAGTAGATTTACTCATAAAACTGAGTAGATCCACTTTTTACGAAAATTGAGTAACATTTCCGTCTGAGAAAAAGAGATAGTATACAACTGTACTTAAAAATTGAGTAAAATGAAACAGGAGTGTATAAAGTGGCAAAAAGAAAATACCCAAGCAACACAGCTTGTATTTAACAAGTTGAAATGACTGTTAAATGACAAAAACAGGTTATAAATTTAGGAGTGTAATACTTTATTTTATACTTTGATGTGACGCAAAAAGCGCAAAAAGTTAAGCCTTATAAAACGTAAAATGGAAAAAAATATGCTCATACAAAAATATAAACATCGCCAAGCATGGGATTTGAACACTAGTCCTTGGCGTGATAGGTTTGTAGCTTCTTTGCTAAGCCAGCGCAGATTGTTGAGACGTAAATTCTGAGTATCTATGATATGCTTCCCGTTGGCAGTGAAACCACAATCTTGTACAACAATTTATCGTAATGAGAAAAAAGAACACGTTTTGCAAAACGTGGTTGTTGTAATGTAATTTCAACAGTATATAGAACTGACCATAAAATCTTTTCCTGTTTATGTATTACATATTTATGGAACCATGTTTTTAAGAACAATAATAAAGTATGTATCTCTTGCAGCAGTGAAAAAAGTATTGTAACTCGACCGTTTGTCAGAGTGATAAATAATACGAGAGTTATAAACCACTCCAAACATGACAGGTTTTGCAATACATTTATAATACATTTATAGTACAAACAATTAAAAATCATTCTTAAAAGATGTTTTGTGTGTTACTTGGGTAAAGTCAAAAATTCGTACGCATATACCTACAAAATGAGGGATGTTCAAGTTTTTTAAATCGATTAAAAAAACTACGTCCTATATGAGTTGATCAAGCTTTGACCGTTCTTTGGTTTATATTCAGAGTGCCTATAAAGCAAGTTCCAATACGTTTCATTTCTGTAAAAAAATGTTTCTAATGTCAATAATATCTGAGATAATTCCTCCTCAGTTTTCGTGACAAAATTGTTGGAGTAGATCGAACGCTTCAGATTGGCCCAGAAATTCTCGATGGGACGCAGCTGGGGGACGTTGGGCAGGGTTCACCGACTTGGGTACCACTTCGATATTCAGCCGCTCCATCTCCTCCAACGATCGCTTCGAGTAGTGGGCCGGTATGGTATTTCTTGATGAACGACGAAACTTCCGGCAGGCATTTTGTACTATAAATTTCCCCGTTCACGGCCAGTCCGGAGCGAAAGAAGTGTGGCTCTGACATCCCCTTCTCGCTGATTGTCAGCCACAGCAGCACCTTCTTGGGGAACTTGGTGTGTGAAATGAAATTCACCTCGAAGCTCACTTCCTTCGTGGGGGAAGTAAAATACGAAGTGCCCTGCCAGTCGTTGCCATCCAGGGTGAGATAGATCTCGTCGTCCATCACCACAGCCACTTCGCGATTCCCCGGGAAAATCGAGTTGACCATTTTATTCAGCTGCT
The DNA here is from genome assembly GCA_034211315.2 of Aedes japonicus. Classification (NCBI taxonomy): domain Eukaryota; kingdom Metazoa; phylum Arthropoda; class Insecta; order Diptera; family Culicidae; genus Aedes; species Aedes japonicus. The sequence goes on from JASCZW010002120.1 coordinate 59,611, forward strand.
GCCGCTGCGTCATTGCCTGAAGCTCCGAAACCAGTGGACACGACTTCCGCTTCCTGACATGTATTTTCATGTTCGCCAGATACTTTTACACTGTTTGGCTGGTTGAACGGACCTCCCGGCACGCAGCGATGTAGCCACTTTTCCCTCGGTCTTCCTCTTCAGCATCCGTTGGGGTTTCTTGTCGCTCAGGGTCGTCGGAAGCGGGCTTTCTTTCTGAACGGAGTTGCTCCACTGTTTTTGCCATCACGGTTAGTGACTGGTAGAGCTGTCAAATTTTGTCTGCTGACTCATACGCTACTATGATTGATGCTTCATGGTATACTCATGAAAAATCGGCATTTGAATTGCAAATGTAAGCCACACGGATCACAGCAGATAAAATACAGTTTTCGAGTTCATCCGAACAAATTCTGTATTTTAAATATACATAATCAACCATGTTTTCAACTTCTAAAGTAGACTTCTCATCTCCACATCACGACGGTCTGCCTTAAGATTAAGCAGAGCTTCCTGCACTTGCGGAACCATGAAATCGTCGATTATTGATACAAATTTTAACACAAAACTTTTATTAAACCGGTCGCAAACTACACGAGCGCTGCTGAAAAAAGATGAGAGCTGCTGAGTGTTCAACAATCTGGCCAGCTTACTGGATTACAGCAATACCATACCAAATTGCTGATTTTCAGTAAAACTCAATATTGCTGAAGGTTTTTCAGCAAACCATTTCGCTGAAATCCTTGATCATGTTTTGTTATGAAGAGTCTCGTGCTGCTGAGTCAGGGATGCCATATTCACAGACATGTCTGTAAATTTGCAGACTTTTCATTTTTATGGCCGACTTTTTTAACGATGCAGACATTTAGCAGACATTTTATTTATGTTGCAGACTTTTACAGACATTTAAAATATTTTTTAAATTTCAAATAAAGGTATTCTCTGAAATTCGGATTTAAAACGTACGAGGATCTGAACAGTATAGTAAATACGGTAAGAAGCTTTGTTGAATTATTTTAAAATATCGTAGGTATCATTCAAAGTAGAAATCCTTGAAGAAACGAAAGCGGTGGGCCACTTGGAGACACAATTGGCCCGGAGATAAGTATCGTATAGGCCCTTTCCGAGGGTAACATGGAGTCCCTACTTATGGTAGTGTTAAAACCCATGCGAAAAATTACTGTCAAAGCGTTGATAATATTGGTCCTTCGCTATTGAGTCGAACGAAAATCAAGGTTCACACCAATACAAATCATATTTGAGAAATTTAGAGATTTCCTTGAATAACAACTCCTCCATAGTCAGGTAGAAACTTCTCTGAAGTTTTGGTAGCAAGCATGCAAGAAGAACCCTTAAAAAATCATTACCGAATTCAAGATCATATCCAGGTAACCACGAGGCTGTAATAGCATGCATATATAGGGCATATGTATTACGTCTAGTGCATCATTGATTAAAGCTGAAAAGGGCCCCACTATGATCGACTTAATGCTATATCTTTTGTAATGCCATAAGACATTGCTGAAGTAGCATTACTGCATTGGTAATGCATCACTACATTCTTAAGCTAATCTAACGCTTCATTACTTGACAACTGTTGAATTCATGCGTTTCCGCATTACCGATGTTGATTTTTGGTTGGATGAGTGCAATAATATAAGGCTTGTGGTTACTTGGGTACTTACCAGAATTTCAAGACAGAACTTCCACAAGAATCACGAGAGGACTTATCAGAGCTTCAAGAAGAAGTGTAGGGGAGAGGACTTCTCCGAAGTTTGGAATATTTCAGAGGTTTTAGAGCCCTTTCCAAAAATTCAAGATAGAACTTCCCGGAAGTTCAGAAAAAAAACATCCTCAAATTTCAGATGGGAGCTAACCAGGAAGGGCACTACTTATAATTTCTCAAAAAATCAGGAAAAAAAATCCTCAGGACGATGGGTCATGGATGTTGAGGATAAAACTTCTCTCAAGTTCAGGAAGTAACTTCCCAGAAGTTCCGGGAGAAACTTCTCGAAAGGTTAGTTGGAACTTCCAAGAAGTGCTTGGCAGCATTTCCAAAGCTCAGAGCAGAACATTCTGCATTTCAGAATACGGATTTCTCAAAATTCTTTAGAGAGAAGAAAATAAAACTTTCCAGGAGCATTTCCCAATAGTTCCGGGACTAACATCCCCAAAGTTCTGGAGAAAACTTTTTTCAAGTTCAAAAGAAGTCTTCTCAGAAGTCTAGGAAGAACTTCAAGAACAAATTTAAGGGAATTTTCCTGAAAATTTTGGAATAAAATTTTCCTCGCAGTTTCGGTTGGGACCAATCAGAAGTTTGGCAAGAATAAGCTCAGGAAAAAACTTACCAGAGAGGGTACCAAAAAATCAGAAAAGAATTTCTGATTCAAGAAACCAAGAGGACTTCTCAGAAGTTGCAAACAGACCAAAAAATTAGTTGTAACTACCCAGAAGTTCTAGAGAGCCTTCCTGAAGTTCCGAATCGAACATTCCAGCATTTTAGAATGAGAACTTTTCCCAGAAGTTATGGTAGATTCTTTTAATAAAATCAGGAAGAAACTTTCCAGAAGTATAGAGGGATCTTTCTAGTAGTTCAAGCAGGTGTTCCTCAGGAATTCAGAACCAAACTTCCCCGAAGTTCGGGAGACTACTCCCCTGAAGTTTAGAAGAGATTATTTCGGCAGTTCGGAAAAAAAAAACTTCTCAGAAGTTCAGGAAGAAGTACAGGAAGAAACTTTTAACAGCTTAAGAAGATTTTTCCAGAGTATTTTCTCAAAGTTTTGCAGAAACTTTCCTCGTAGTTCAGGATAGCACTTATCAGGAGTTTAGAAAGTAACTATGTTCAGGTAAAAAATTACCAAATGTTTCTGGAAGGTAAGGTTGGAATTTTTAAGAAAATAAGGAGCGACTGCCAAAAATTTCATGAGAAATTTTGCCTGAAGTTGAGGAGGAAAGTTCCCAGAATAAAGCAAAGAGCCTTGCAAAAGATCAGGAGAGAGTTTCCCTGGAATTTAAAAGATAATTACTGACTATCCGAAGAAGCAGTTTATACAAAAATCATTCATATGGACCAAGGAAGGATATTGGGGATCATGAGTGATGATGACACCATATTAAAATATGGTACACACCATCAATAGTTATTGTTGGATAAACAAAAATCTGTTGAATTTATCAAATGAAAACTAAATTTCGATTTTAAAATACAAAACTGGAAAGTGAGGTGACAGTGGAAAAAAACGATAGAAAATTGTGTCATCTATGCGAATGTGCTTCAAGCTTCAGTGTCACTTAAAATATGAAACAATAGCGGTTGCATATTAATCCAAGAAATACATTCAGACATCTTAACATAATCACACAAATAGCGATAATGACATAACTTGGTTTCGATGTCTTTCGTTGAAAGAAGTCTTTTCCTAAAAAAATTTACAGACTTTTATAGACATTCCCAGACATTTAAATTTTTTATCTCAGACATTTGAAAAAAATATCTGGCATCCCTGTGCTGAGTAGTTGTCGGGTGACACATCAATAATTTCACATTAAACCATTGTAATTTTACATGATTAGAAAAAAGTGGCATGTAAATTCATGGGCACGTGTAAATATAAAGAGTTTTAGCATAAATGACATGTTTTGTTTGAATTGTGTGGTATGGTTCGAAACAGATGGTACCTTCCATGCACGTGATTAGTATTCTCCAACTAACCAAAACTCCAACCAAACACTCGCAAAATGCTTAAGTTCATCGGAACAAGCTCAAAACAGGCAACTTAAATATGCTCAGTAAATTATAAGAAAGATGTAACGAACTTCTTGAATACCCAACGAATTCTGCTGCAAAAGAATGCTGTAGCATCGTCTGTGTAGCTGTTGACTAAAAAAAACGATAAAACAAGTATCAGGGTACTTGTTTTCGCATCACTTTAAAAGGGGGGAAGTTGTGCGAGGAAAAAAAATGGAACCCATGGCTGCCTTGGTGGGGTTTGGGCCAGGTCGTAAATACGCTAACGGGATGTGCGACAGGGGAAGGCACCCTGCTGTAGTAGTAAAGGAAGTGTTTCTTCAATTGCAGGATGCCAGGCACATACACTTGAGCTGAAGATGCATTCGGTTGCTCTCAACTCATCTCGGCACACTCCCACACCACTCGAGCAACTGCCTCAACTCGGAAAGTTCTGAAGCGATAGGACATGAGGGGACATGTTGCCGAAACCGAGACTAGTTTATCTCTTATCACCTCGTTTATTTAGTTTTACACCTCTTCCACCCCCACCTTCTTTCGGTTGTGTGCGCAAATATGGACCGAGTCCGGGTTTGGATGGTGGAGCAGATTTTCGAACGGCAAAGTTTGACACAAAGTTGCCGAAAGATGCTACTGTCGAATCTCTGTGAGCAGAATTAAGCGCTACGAACGAAAAGTTGTGTTGGATGTCCCTGTTATCCTCGGTGTATGGATGTGTGTATCGCGCACACATTCGGTTGCAGCTGGAAAGTAGCAATGAGAGCTTATTTAATTATCGAGTCTTGCAGCAGCGGAACCCCCACTACGGAAGACGAGATGAGGTCCTCAAACTTTCCTTCGGTGCAACGGTGCAGAGAAATGGATGCCTCCCGGTCGAGTGCGGTGTAACTAGTTTGCAACGACTAAGATGGTGCCGTTCTCGGGATGAATTTGTCGTAGTGTTCAGAAAAAATTCCATTTTCAGCACCCAAGGCTCCGGATGAAACGCTCGTGGGGAATAATTCAATTGAAGTAAATTGGATGAAGAGAAAAATAGTTCAATGACGCAAACCAGACAGACGACCGAAAAATCATTAGAAAATGGATGTGACTAGAAAACGACATTCAGACCGCCAAATTAACTTAACAGACAATAACAACCAATCAGATTACCGACAAACACCACGGAAAGCACACATTAAGTGATGGACTGAACAATCTCAGGACACGCAGGAAGAATTGGATTTCGATTTAAAATTTCCCAAAAATCAGACGCCCACCGGGAAGAGAACCATTGTTATCAGAAGTAACAGCATCGCCACCAGAGAAAAGGTTCCGGAAACGAGGAAAAGATATCTCCTACGCCACCGTGTCGTCCCCGTCGTTGCTGTAACCCATGTTGCGCTCGGAGCTATGTATGTATATACATTCTCATATCCTAAGAAAAAAAATATCTCAGTTGGTCTCGTGTCGAGCGCAAAAATGATTAAATTTCCTGAATAACGCTTCGGCGCTGGAGGCTATATAAATGGTACACATTACTCGTCCTCTTGGATTCGGTCTCGTTTTTGAGGATTTTTTTGTCATGTTCCTGGTTGAAAAAGTGGCCCACAGATGCAAGAACCAGTACACTCGGCATACACGATTGAGATGATGAACCGGTTTGGGGATTTACTCAGTTCCATATTTTTGAATTTGGTTGAATAGTCTCAATGTTTGTCTGGGACTTAATTTTGATCAATTGCCAAGAGATTCTTTGAATGGTTTATTTTTAGGATATGTAACTTATTTACGACTCAAAGACTGAATCAAGAACGAGATTATAGTAATGAATTTTTCAATTTCCAATTATACATTTCTCGAACGTTGAGATTCGGAATTAATATAAAGGTTGTTCCTTGAAGAACATGAACACCTGATAATCAAAGGTCTAGGTTTAAGAGATAGCGACAAAATGTGAATTTTTGCTCATTAGTTTAGCTTAGCTTGACTGACTGCACTTATCGATGGTTGCTACTCCGTGATTGATCAGAATCAGTGAAATTGCACAATGAATCAATTGAATGGGGCTGGAAGTAACCGACCATTCTCACTGTACACGTTTCAGTGACTCAATTTCTTTAATAATCAATAACGGCGCCGGCCACGTCCTTGCAATCAGTTGGGAATAGGGAAAGAAAGTTAGTGTGACCTTTGCTGTTTAGGGACCGTGTTTACCTCTGCATCCCCACAAAGGTCACAGGAGGGTTTTCTATGCTGTAGGGTAGGGCTCGATGGATCAGGATTCACCTTGATAAGTGATGTGATCATATATACATATAGGGATATAGGGACAAAATGGATAACAATTACCTGTTTCGCTCCGCGTTTTGAGAGCACTTAACGGGTGTCCACTAAATAATGAGAACGAAAAGAATGGGTCAGGAAAAAAATACCAGTGAAGTTTTGTTCAAACTGATTTATTTTATTAAAAGGGTCAACTTAAATCTTCAAACTAAGTTTAGTAAATATTGTCATATGGTCCGTGGTCCGCCGTGCGGCGCAGCTTAGTCGTTATGCTGGAACATGACCGTTGGACGGCAGCCACATCGATTTTTCGGATGCAGCTTTTGATCCTGTTGGTAAGTTGCTTGGTGTTCTTGGCCTTCCAATTATCCTTGTATATCATGGAGCTCAAAAGACCGAAAAAATCCTCGATAGGACGGCACTGTGGCAAATTTGTCGGATTCCGGTCTTTTGGGACATATGGTATATTTTGGCTCTCCAAAAACGTTAGCGTTTTTTGCGTAGTGCGATGATGCCTTGTCCGGCCAAAACACGTATTTGCCATCCGAGTGATGTTGTTTAAGAAATGGGATGAGTATTTTCTGCAAACACTCTCTTTGGTACACCTCCTGGTTGATGGCCAAACCGCTTGGTTTGAACCACGGCTTCGAAATACCCTTATCGGATATTACGATGTATAACATAATCTTCGATTCAAATTTGTGCTTGAACTTATACATTACTTTTGGAGGAGTAGTAGATTTGTCCTTAGTGTAGAATCGGTCGTTTCCCGGTATCTGGGAAAGAGGAAAGTAGCTTTCGTCGTCCAGAACGAAAGATTTTCCGCCGTAATTCCGAGTCATCCAGCGGCCTTGGGATTTCACGGTTTGAATCTGCTCATCTGTGTACTCTGGGGATCTGGTTTTCTTTCTACACACTATTCCTTCTTTCTTTAGCGTCTTGCAGATGAGTGACTTCGAACAATCGAACTTTCGGGCTGCTTCCCGTTGACTTACCGCATCCTTGTTGTTGAACATGCTGCGCAGCGAGCGGAGCGTTTTCTCATTCATTATTTTCGCTGGACGGCCGCAACCTTTCTTCCGGGTTACTCTCATGCATGCCAGGATACGGTATACGGTGGATACCGGAACTTCTTCACGACAAAAATGGTCCACCGTGTATTTTTTCCACGATCTTCGTTCGCTTGAAAGAATTGTACAACGCGCGCGCAGTTCTTCCTGTTTCGACGGCATGCTGAACACGACTGAGACATGTTAGAGTGAAATAAGAGTGTATGAAAATTTTCTGGAGAGTGCAACGATTCATTCATCTAAAAGTGACATTTCTATGCGGCCGTTTTTGTTCTGATGGAAAAGTATTGAAATCATTCTCATTTTTTAGTGGACACCCGTTACCACCTCTCAATTGTCTAAAAATCCTTTGCGGGGTCTGACTGGTTAGTGTTCCGCTTCCGCCAAGGTAGCCGGCCTCGTTAAAATTCACCGGGCAGTCATCATCTTGCTGGAAGCAGAGAATCTCGTCCTCACAGCAATCTCATCTCCGCACCGGATCGGAACGAAATTGTGCAACGTCAGTTCAATCCGGGCGGCATGAGCTCCTTCACACGTTGTCGACCAAAGAGTGTGTGGGTGGGAGGGTTTCGAGGGATCGAGGCGGCGATCCTTTGATTTTCATGCCTACTTCCGGTAGAGTTGTATTCGCTCAGTGACAACTGAAATTTTCCGCTGCAAAACCTCACTCACTACCGAAACTCTGATCAGAAAATAGTCAACTTAGCTTCACAAAACACATTAACAACAAATTTTCAACTGTTAAAAATCAATATAGAACTATTTTCAATTCGAGGAAAAAACGCAGCTGAAAAATCAACACATCAGATTTCAAGCGCGGTTTACTTCGATCTTTTCGACAAAATGTGAATTTCGTGAATTTTTGCTCATTTGACAAAAACATTGTTAACTTTGGGAACACACCGAAAAAAAAAAAAGTGTGAAAATTCAAACGATGGTTCGTATCAGCTTATCAACTCGCAGATTAATTCTTAACAAATGGTGTTCCGAAAAGTTGTCGTTTCGAGAATTGACACAAAGCGTGAAGCGTGTTCAAGATTGTTAAGAAGTTTGGAGAAACGTGTTCTCTTGAAGATTTACCGGAATTCGAACGCAAAAAAGGGGGCATCGGACCGAAAAAAAGAGCTGGCAGCGTTACGTTTTTTGAAATCGTTGAATATATATTTTAAAAAAAACATAACAATATTAGAACCTACAAGAGGCAGAAAGTACTAAAAAGGGCGGATTCACAGAAATCTTCATCGAAAATGCGGTCACGGAAGTTGTTATTACCCTCTCCTCCAAACGCCGAACTGGTGCAGTTTGATGGACGACGAGACAAATGTCAAATTGGGTACCAGTGCAGTTCTGGGGCCGCCATTTTTCAACGCTGAGCAGAGGACAGATGTGCCTTATGATGTCCGAACAAAAAGAATTGAAAAAAGGTTTTGATGTGGTAAACAATTTGCTTCTGTGGCTTGAAGAGTTCTTGATTTTTTACAACGGGTCGAATCAACGGTGAAAATTACAGAAAAGTATGCATCAAAAATCGAATTTCACCCATCTACTGAAAGCATATTGTTTTGGCCGGATCTGGCATCTGCTCACTAAGCTTCTGCTGTGATGGAGATGCTCAAGAAGGAAAAAGTCGATTATGTCGAAAAGTGCTATCGAAAGATACTGGGCAATAAAGAATGTGCACACCAAAAAGTAGTCAACGGGAAATTAGTGGTATTAAATGGAAAATATGTGAAAATCAACAGTAAGTCATTTATTTAAGACTTCATAAAAATACAAATATAAAACATATCCAGTTCAGTCAATTTAACCTGTTATATCCAAATGCCCGCACCTTTCGTTTGACACCTTCCATCAGTTTTTGCACAGTGTCATCCGTCACCAATTTTGCAGCTTTCTGCCAGTTACGCCTGAAGCTCTTCTCATCAATTGCTACGCTATTCGTTTTTCGAAGATTCCTCTTGACCAGAGCCCAATACTTTTCGATCGGACGGAGTTCTGGCGAATTTGGCGGATTGCAATAATTTGGGACAATATTTACACCATTAGCAATGTGCCAGTTTTCCATAGTGGCAAGATGCCAGGTCAGGCCAGAACAGCACCGAACCGTTGTGTTCCCGAATGAACGGCAACAGTCGTTTATTCAGACACTCTTTTACGTAAATTTGTCCATTTAGAGTGCCAGTCGTGATGATGATGTCGTTTCTGAGACCGCATCCACATATTGCCTGCCATACGAGGTATTTTTTGGGAACTTCGACAATTTTTTTTGCTTAAAACGATCAGCAACATTTTCCTCTTGCAACGAGGTATAAAACTGTAGTCCGGTATCTGCTTAAAGTCAGCTTTGCAATATGTTTCGTCGTCCAATATTATGCAGTCGTATTCCTTCAGCATAGTGTCATATAATTTTCTCGATCGAGATTTTGCGCTCTTGCTCTGGCTGTCGTTACGATTTGGAGCAACACCTACTTTGAATGATTTCAAGCCTGCCCTTTTCTTCACTTTCTGGACGAATGATGGAGACATTTTCACTTTTTTCGCCTCATCACGAACGGAGATATTCGGTTTCTTCTTAAATTCTTTATCACTTTCTTCCTCTCCGCGACGAAACGAGAATCATGGTTACCTCCGGAACCGACCTTTCTCTTTAAAGTTAAGCGCTGCTGAAAGTTTTTTAGCACTTTAGTGACCGTCGATTTTGCGATTTTTAATGACTTGGCAATATCGCCGTGCGACATATCTGGATTTTCCACTCTTTTGTGCAAAATTGCTCCGCGCACGCGTTCTTGATTCGACGCCATTTTACTGAATAAAGGTTACTGTAGCCAAACGACGTCTTCATCATAGCACACATACATTAATATTCATGTAGTAGTGATCGGATGAGCAAAGCGTACACGGAGAAGACTGCATTAGGGCATTTACGACGACTACTTTTTGGTGTGCACATTCTTTAATTGAGCGGCATCTTCAAAAGATAGAAGAGAACCAAGCTCTGTTGACTGCTTCAGGAAAATTTGGACTGAACTGAGAAGTAAATATTCAAACGCACGTGAATTCGGATATGTGTGTGTGTGTTGATTTTTATTTACATAAAGCAGAATTTCTGAATTTGTTCGAAAATAAATAATCTCCTTTGAGAAACAGGTGTTCACATTCCTTAATGAGTCCTTAGAGCATTTATGGAAACTGAAATGGTCGGATTTGGATTGACAGTATACACTCAATATTCCACGTCAAAAAGTCCAACAGTTGATCGTCGAGGCATTTATTTTACATATATTCGTGTCATATTATGTTTCTTTTACTCTTTGCAAAGTTTTCATTTGTTAGCTGAAATTGATCGGCTGTCAAAGTATACTCTGACGAACTATCAAGGGTATTCTTCTGTTTTACAATCCTCCAAAGCGATATGCTCTTGCAGCTCTTCATTAAGGAGATTTTAAAACCCTTTCATGTTGGGAATAGTGTCGAAAGGCGAAAAAGGATTGCTTTAATTCAGCTCCTAACTAGTGATATGTTTCTAGCTATATAATAGAATATAGATAACTTCTTACGTATATAGGCAGAAGCTGAACTGATTTTCATTTTCCTTTTCTTCTTCTACTAACCATTTTTAACGGATAGCTGCACTGTCATCGATCTCTGTATCACAGGCACAATGAGGGGCAGAGGTGCCAGATATACAGACATTTGATCATACATTCAAACTGAATGATTTAGAGTCAAACTTTTTAACACTTTGGAGATTACCGAAAAGTGGTTTAACCTCCATCCAAGAGTATCTATGCGTAGCTACCTGATAAGTTTACAGGTGTTCTCTTACTCGGAAAATATTGTTGGGGACATCCAATTCTGATTTTCCTTTCAAAGAAAGCAAGGCGAGTATTCGTGAATCAATTTTGCAATATTTTATTATCAATTACGTTTTCGATTGATTCAAGGTCGAGATTATTGAGCTGATTAATGTTGGATTTTATGAAGGATCTTATCGAAAAAATAAGTTTAGTACTCGAAACCTTCAAAATAATTTTTAATATGGAGGAATTTCCCTAAAACTTTAAAGATCTTATAGAAACTTCAAAAACTGTTTTACTTTTAACATTGTTTGAAAATGATTCAAGTTATATGATTTGTATTGTTCTACGCAGAACTAATTGTTTTAAAACTATTTTCTATCTAAATAAATATGACCAGTTAACTCAATAGAACTTCAATAAATTTGCAGAACTTTGACAAAAAAAAGTTCAGCGAACTGAAAAAAAATCTTCAAAAAGTTAATGAAGATACGTGACCTTAATAGGCTGGAAATCGATGAAATTCCAAACTCAAGGGTTTTGATTACACTTTATTAGATTTGAAGCTGGAAAGAAATTAAAAACAAATAAAAGAAAGTGTCACGACGAGACCCCCCGACGCCGTTCAACTGTGGCAATATTATGGGAAACTCAACAGTGGCCGTGACTATTGATCCATCGTCAACAATGCAACAAAGGAGATGAAGGAACATTGAAATTGAAACAATACTCGAAACCGGAGTACATTTAATTTATCTATTTTGTGCCTTAAGCCTAAATTATCTACTCATTACCCACTTACCTCTAATAGTAAAACTTAATCTAGTGAGCTTAAAATTAGATTACCCTATAATACTACGGTGGAACTTAAAGTGTAGTGATTAAATGAAATATTACGGATTAACTGAAGCTAGCGTTGTACACAAAGGTAACGCGTACAATTTCGAACAATAGGATTGAAATTATGATGGAATCTTACTTATTTCTAAATCTAGGATTACGAATTGTGCTTAAAAACCAAGGAAGAACAGAATTTGCCTGAATTTAAGTTACACTAGGAAATCTGCAGCGTAAGTGGTGAGAAATTTATGATCCGTACAGCTTACCTATAGTTCTCATATGTACAACAGTGATTTCCACGTAAAAGGTCCACTGATTCGTGACACGATCCTCAGGTTCGAAGGGTTCACCAAAAATTGTAAGCTACTATAGGAAACCTGCCTCGAGATTAGCTAATTAAAGTTTATTTTTAGCTTAAAGCTTACCACCATTAAAATTCGGTCTGCTATCTAAGATTTTGGAAAATCTATCCCCCATGAATGTAATTTGAAAAAATCGAAAAATCAACTAGCTACAAACACATTAAAATGATAAAATAAACAATCTCTCAACTAAAACATCGCTTAGAACACCAAGAAACCTAACAAACTATCAAGGACTTTGTGAGAAACGTGAAAGTCAACCAATTTGCTACAAAATTCTTGATGAGTTCTAGCTACATAGCAAACTTGGTATCTTTATGAAACTTCTACCACCATTTAAAAAAAATTAGCGAAACGTATAAGAAGAAGCGTAAGAATATTTTTTCATTTTTCATTTTCATTTTGCAGCAATTGGTGGGGCAATAAGTGCGCAAGTCAGTCCAAAGCCGATGGTGAAGGAAGGGAAATGGCGAACTAGTCAAAAGGGTGTCCACGATGAAATTGCCACACTATGAAATTGCTCTAACTTTTTAACCGTTGGGTAGAATTTAATGAAAATTTGGGTGGATTTAGTTCATAGTGCATTATTAACATCCTGCAAGTTTTAAAGTCCTGTGATCAAAACTCGTGGAAATGGAGTCGAAAGAACAGCTCGTGCGTGATAAAATCTTGCGCACTCATCACGAGAACAAGGGTCTCTCGCATCGTTCCATCGCTAAAACGTTGGGAATCGCGAATTCCATGGTGTCACGAGTGATTAAGCGGATCGAGGAACGGTTGACCACCGATCGGAAGCCCAGAAGTGAAGGAAAAAGTATTCCGTACAACACCAAAAATCACCACCGCGTAGTTGGGGCCTTCAACCGAAATCCGAACGCCTCCGTTCGGGATGTGGCTAAGAAGCTGCACCTAAGCCGAAGTTTTCAAACAGATCCCCGGCAACCTGTTTTTCACGGCCAAGGATAAGTTCAGCGTTCCGGAGCATGTCCGCACTCAGAAGATGTCCAAATTTGCGAAGAAATTCCTGGTTTGGCAAGCCATCTGCACGTGCGGGAAGCGGAGTGCACCTTTCGTGACCCAGGACACGATGAACGGACAGGTGTACATAAAAGAGTGCCTCCAGAAGCGGCTGCTTCCTCTCCTGAAGGCCCACAACGTCCCAACAATCTTCTGGCCGGATTTGGCCTCATGCCACTACTCTAAGGACGTGCTGAAGTGGTATGCGGACAATAAGGTCAATTTCGTGCCGAAAATGTTCAACCCTCCCAACACTCCGGAGCTCCGCCCCATCAAGAAGTACTGGGCGAGAAGCAGCACCTCCTTAAACGACCTAAGGTAGTGAAGACAGTCGAGGAACTGAAGAAAGTATGGGTTTACATGCAAAAAACGGTTGATTCACAGGTTGTGCAGAATCTTATGGCCAAGGTGCGGGCATTTGCGTATGGACTGTAAATAAAATACGAGTGAAATGGTAAAATGAAGTTTAATAGTTATTTCTCAATCCCTGAAAATTTGATGGCAATCGGATGAAAACTCGAATTTTGCGAACCAATTTTGTGTGTGGCAATTTCATCGTGGACACCCTTTATTCAGACCACATGAACTCCATGGGAAGGAACAAGGACAGGTTAGGGTAGGTGGATATGGTAGGGCGTTTTGGACCGGTTAAAAATACTACAAAAAGAAAATCATAAGTTGAGCACTTGACACTGAAGAAGTTTATAAGTCGCAGACGAAATAGGCCTATCTGTCAGAAGGCAAGTTTGGAATTTGAAGGAATTTACTCGCGTTAACTAGTGATTATTTAAAAAAAGTGTTTCAATGTTTTATTTCTTTATTTTAAAAAGTGATCAAATGAAGTCTTAATTTGAAATTATCCTAGCTTCCTAATCACAATCGTTCTACTAACACGCTTAATCAGGTTTTTTAATTGTGTTAAATAAAAAAAAAAGTGATCATAAAACCGTTAATTTACAATTATGCATTACAATGATATACGGCAAATCCCGAAAAGATAAAAAGAGCCATTACCTGTAGTTCGTATAAATGTGATCAGGCTATTTGAGATGTCACTGTAAGTTTTATGTTGTTTTTACGCTACATAGTTGCTATATCAAAGTAACATCTCTCTTTGATTTGCTATTATTTGAAAGTCGGCTGTCGTATTCCGCATATATTTAAATTATAATTTATGAACAATGAAAGAATTGCCACGCCAATGAAAACTGCACCTCCTGTCGTGTCCCTTAACTACTTGATGTCAGGCCTCTACAAACTGTTTCTAGCCTCGTCTGAGCTTAAATTGCGGCAAAGCCCGCCGGTAGCACACCTCTTTCATTCTGCACAAACACACCTATGACAAACCCCAGAGATACGATACTCTGAGTTCCTAAATGGGCCCTCAGCATCCCACTAAACCACAATACTTATGGCCAAGTTTTCATTACATATGAAGAAAAAAGTCGTTTACCTATCTACTTTCTATAAACTTAAAACTAACGCGAGGGATCACGGATTATTTGGTGTGCATATCTGGCACAACTCCTTCTCTGACTAGCCAATCTAGCCAGGATTGGCGTTCTCCGTACTTCCAACACTGCCGACTGCCGAGGATTGTACTCGTCTTCAATCATTATTGGATCGATTCACTGATTGGTGCCGTCGGAATAAACTTATGATCAGCATTCCAAAGTGTATGGTAATGTCGTATTACCGCATCAAGCAGCCGATTGTTTTCGACTATACCATCAATGGCGTCGTTCTACATAGAACCGACCAGTTCAGCGATTTAGGTGTTCTACTGGATCATAAATTATCGTTTAACCTCCACCGCTCTGCTGTGATTTCTAAGGCTAATCGCCAGCTAGGGTTTGTGTCAAAAATCTCAAGAGACTTCACTGACCCGTACTGCCTGAAAGCTCTCTATTATTCACTGGTACGACCGATCCTAGAAAATGCCGCCTTGGTCTGGCTTCCTTATCAATTGACTTGGAGCTTGAGGATAGAAACAATACAGCGCAGGTTTATCCGGATGGCATTGCGTAATCTACCATGGCGTGATCCGCAAAATCTCCCGCCGTATTCAGATCGCTGCAATCTGCTGCAATTGCATACTTTGGAACGTCGACGGAAAAATCAACAAGCGGTTTTTGTTGCTAAACTTTTGAATGGAGAGGTCGACTGCTCGAGGCTTCTCTCTCAACTGAACATCCGAGTTCCTCCGAGAGCATTACGGAGTGGTACTCTTCTCCAACCCCGATTCCATCGAACAGCGTTTGGAAACAACGAACCTCTAACAGCTATGATGCGAGCGTTTACGACTTTCGAAGAATTGTTTGAATTTGGCGAATCTTCAGCTCACTTTTTGGCTCGTGTTTGTAATGCCCGTTTTATTTAGTTTTAAGTTTGTGTCATGTAGACAATAAGTCCGATGAACTAAATTGATTAAATAAATAAATAAATAAAATAAAAAAAAGTTAAATGTGCCAAGATCAACTGTTGCAGGGCTGCAAAATGGTGAGTCGACAACTGTGATGGAGCGTGCGTCCCCGCAACATAGCTCTGGTCCTCACAAGTTCCTACCTCATGCTTCCACGGGTCAGCAGATGACAAAGACCGCCAGCTAAGGGTTGCGCACTTAGCTGGTAGTGCAGCCTGGGCACTGTTGTCCTTCTGACTTCAGCTAGATTGAGGAGGTGCGTGCCGAGCGTCTGTCCACCAAGGAGGTCTGTTCACCAGCGGCTGAGTAAGAAACGCTGTATCTCGTCAGCTATACCTTAGGAGGCAGTCCCACCAACGCAATGTAGGCAGCGCGGTAAGATAGCATGCTGAAGTCTTACCCTACCAAGAAAAATGTAAGTATTCTTTATTTCTTTATACGGTATATAATTTTGGATCATACATAGAATCAGAAGACATGCAGATAGTACACATGTTATTCTCATTTTATATTATAACATCCCTTCACAATATTTTTTATGCTATTTTCAGCTTCGCATTTATCCATCATCGTATGTTTAGGTCCACTTACCCCCCATGGAGCGAGATAAGGCGCTATAACCTTGGCAATTATTGCCACGCTTTTGGTTCAAATGCCAAAAGTTCACCCACAGGCAAAAGGAGCATAAACTAATCTTTCTAGCATCTATGCTCCCAACGATAAGGTACTAATTATCACACTGTATAACTCAACATGGAAGCGTTTGGTACGGGAGGTCCACGCTTTCTTCTTTCCCTTGATTCAGAGTAGTAAAGCGATTTTAGATCTTTCTGGAATCGCTCTATTTCTTGGAATCCTCTCTGCGGCACATACTACGCAGTTGGCCTGGCCGATGACAAGAAAAATGATGTACTCAAGAAAACATCATTTTCCAGGATGCTTTCAAGAATTGGCTGCGTTAGTATGAGATTAGATAAATGTGCCAAGATCAACTGTTGCAGATGTGATTAAACGCTTTAAACTGTCGAAAGGAAAGCTGGAAGTTGCGCTCCAGAAAGCTTTATGAACAACTTCTCACAAAATTCCATTGTATTGTCATGGATGACGAAACATACTGCTTTGAATAATTCGTATATCTCTCGGGAACGGAATTTTACACTGCAACTAGCCGGAAAGATGCCCTGAAAATCTGAAACGGAATTCTAAAACAAAATTCTCTGAAAATTATCTGATCGGGCAATATTTTACTGTGGGCTAAAATCTCAAATTTTCGTAACTACAGGTACACCGTAAACGCTGAGATTTACCGGCAAGAAAGCATGAGCATGAGCATGATTGACCGCCCACGGATGCAATTCCGTTATTGCCAGATCAGCTGTATTTGCACAAAGAACCAACAGATGATGTTTGGGACTAACATGCATCTTCAATGTGTAAAAACTGGTGACCCATTATAAAGCAATACCGGCGCCGGCCGTGTCCGAATGCTGGTCAAGTTGGGAATGGGAGGGAACGTGTTGACATGATACTCGCTTTTTAGGAAGCCGAGAAATCCTCTGCACTTCCACGAGAAATCACTGGGATGTTGGATGGTTGGGGAAAGGTTAGCAGCAGGGTTCGTTTTGGTTAACGATATGCTGAATACATACTTTCATCACTTTCCGCCAGAAGCAATGGGCAGCTCCAATGCTACTGAAAAGAGACAAGCATGACAGAAAACAAAACAAAACAAAATAGACAAAATAAAATAAAACAGGATATTAGATATTGTCTTCAAAATATGGTAGAAATAAATTATTTGTTGCTTTTCAAACCAGCTCTCCTCGATGTCCTAGATGGCCAAGTGTTGCTGGACCGCAGCTGCTGCCGTCGGCACTCGTCCACATCAACCCATCCGTCGCCGACGTGTCGGAAACCTTCCGGTAGTAACATGATATGTGTGTCTAATACACTCTTCTTGCACTGATTAATTTACAAATTCCGAACACCGAATCAAAATTCACTTTGGCACGGTTGTGGTATTTTTCTCTAAAATCTAGCACTGGCATATCTTCCCCCACAATACCCGCGAACGACGACACTTTCGACCTGAGCTCGCTTGAGGGAGAATCACAAACACATAACAGCGCAATTCTTCTTCTTCTTTATTGTTTTTTTACGGGATTCTAACCCTAGGGGTCATTCGTCCTGGAGCGCAATTCAAGACCAACAATTGAAAAGGGCCTAACACCGAAATGTAAACAATGAGAAAAACGATAATTGAATTGAACGTTACATTAATAAATCCTATTTCCAAAATAAATCAGTTTGTCTTGCTTTAATCAAGTTGACGATTGAAATTTGATGAGATGCATATAACCTTGTTATAATAAATTATATTAACATCTTTGTATGCCGCAAAACTCGAAAAGAAAAAAAAACGCCCAATTCTAGATTGAAAACATCATGGGCCCTTTTTGTTATGCCTCTCAACTGTCAGTTTTTTTGATGAGGCCAACGTGCTGAGGCTTTTCTTTACCGAGAAATTGTAAGAGCCCTTTGGGTTAAGGCCTGTTATAACATCATTCTGTGTTGAGGCCACCGTTTATTTTTTTCAACAACAGAAGGAAACAAAGCTTGAAAATCTTGAAACCGAAAAAAATGCACGGCAATCGACCAACATTAATGAAGTTTTGCTGAACGAAGAACTTCATCATCATCAGATTAGAGATTTGGCACATCAAAGTCTGGAAGAGAGGATCAGAAAATTCAATAAATAAAATTTTACGTCGGTGTTGTGAAAATTCTACATGATAAATTTGTTAATTTGGACAAGAAATATTTAGATTTATTATTCAAACTGAAAAAAAAATACACTATGGAAACATCTCTTCATCAGCTTCCAGAAAATCCAGATCCTCTTCAAAGTGGTACTCCACACCTGATTGTTTTTTCCTTCCTCGCTTGGTAGGTACTAAGTTCTTCAAAAGTGTCTCATAATACGTCTTATTAATAACGTACGGTAGAAGATTCTTTAAATCCTCTAGTTTTGCTTGTGAAAGAGGCAACGGTTTTGTAGTTATGCGTGAGAGAACTGGAAGTGGTGATTGTCGTAGATCATCTTCTGAAGCAATAACGAATTCCAGGAAAAACTCATCATTTGGATTATACTTGTAAAACACTCTTCCCAACGCTGTTGGACGATACTCAAAAATCATAATTTGCTTAAACCGTAGTGCTTCTCCTGCCACATTCGATTTCGGACGTTTGTAGCGCATGTCTAGTTCCTTAAAGGCCAGGAAATCGGATTGGTCGAGCTCTTTCACCACAAAAGGAACTCGCCTGCGCACCTGCGATATAAATACGGCCCAATCACGGGGAGTCTCTATATCCATACTGTTTTTCTTCTTGGCTCTTTCAATTGCAGCATGAACTGAATCGACCTCCATGTGCGAGTGACCAGAAACCATGAATTTATGAGTTATGGTTATATGACTACCTTCTGCAGTCAGTAATTCTTGCAAATAGGCAAACATCATTACCATAACAAAATTCAAGTTCTGGCCACTGCACCTGTCAGAAAATAGATTTACTTGGCGAATTGAATTCCCTCTTTTTGATTCAGAATCACTCACTAAACATCGCAAGTAACTCAGAAGGCACGAGGCGATCTCTTGTGCACCACGACGAGCTTTTGACTCGTCCCACAAAAAACAGTAAGCCTTATTTTGTCCCTTGTTGGTTTCGAACACTGTTAAATTTAACGTATACAACTGCCTGCTGTAATACGCTTGCCCACACGTCAAGTGAGGAGTCGGTAGACACTTTTGTAAATCAAAAGAAACGGTAACAACTCCGTCGTCATGTTTTGCTGCCATTACGTCTGCTTTTTTCGTCTCGTAGACATGTTTAGCCTTCAACTGATGTTCCTCTTGTGCATGTTTCAGTAACTGTAATTCCGATTTATCGGTGACATGCTTGATTTTTACACAAAATCGATCACATTCTCCGCAAGTATCAGCCATTGGTTTACGGAAGCCGAGATTAAATGAGCGAAAAATGGCCCTATAAGTATTGTAGTGTACAGGTTTGATGGAGTCAACCTTACATTTTGTACAATACAAATCGAACATTCTCAAAATATTTAGATCGGCGCTCAAATATAATTTGGAGGATTTTCCACGACCGTAATGAGATGTGTAAGCAGGAAATGATTGGATGTGCCTTTCTATGTACTGTCTTTCTTCCACGCTAATCGTATGTCGTCTGCTATTAGTCATACGTCCATCTTCGGCCACAATTCCGAGACCATTGATTTTCTTACGGATCAAACAGCGCATCCTTTTCTCCTTGACGTCGAACGTAGACAAAAACATGGTTTTACATACTCTTACCATGCCACCTGCTCCTGGCAGGTTGTATTTGAAACTAAACACTCTTTTTGAATTAACAACCTAAAACATATCGAAATGAACAATTGCTTAAAAATAAATAATAATAAAATAACACTTATACCTTGCTTTCAGCCACAAAGGAAATAGACACATGATTAGCGAGGAATTGATTTTGCGCCGAAGACGAAAGGTTTAAAAAGTTTCTCAATAACTTCATTCGCACTTCTTCTTTATATTTGAAACTGCAATTTAGTTTCGAACAACTGCAAGGAGCTCCACATTTTCGAGCTGCCACTTTTACTCCGTTTGGTCGTGTATACGCCAAGCCTCTTTCCTTATAGAGCTTATTCCTTATTCCAGGGGTAGTATTCTTCTTATTTAGCTTATTGTTTTGAAGTTCTTCATTCCACAATGTAATCATCTGTGGAAAAGAATGTTTTCATAATAAGGTGATGTTACATAAATCATATTTTCACTTTCAAAGGTATACAATCGATTATCCACATCACTTACTTGTTAAATGGAAAATCTTCTTCGGATTATTTCCTAGAGCTTCATCCACTTTCCGTTTCCGGCTAACCGAAGATTCACCTAAAGATATTAGTTGGCATCAATTCTGTGATAAAGAATATGTCAATTACTTACCGTTTGATTCAATCAGTTTATCATAAGCCTCGTCTTCATTAATTCCAGTTATGGATTCGATGCGATATGGCTCAAAATATTCATAAATGGAAAAATCATTCACCATAGTGGGATCTCCAGCCTCGATATCGTCATCACAATCTGTTTCTGAACCATCAGCGGACTCAATGTCACTATTCTGGTTTTTGAATTGTTCTTTATCCTCTACATCACTGCGAGTTGAATATATGCCAGGACCACTTCCATGAGCTTCGCTGACAAGGTCATCTTCCACTGCATCAAACATGGTTGGAGCTGCCGGGGTGTTTGTTCCTTTGTTTATATCAATTCCACATTTATAAGCTTCGCCAAGACGGTCACCATCGGTAATAACTGATATTGCTCCGGGTTCTTCATCAATGGCGCGATGTCCGATGCACGATTGGATATTTTCCTTTGAAATTTCAGGGCCCATTTCGTTTTCCGTTGCCACAAGATCAGGTAATGATTTTTTCAAATTTATAGGGCAATCGGGAAGTGGCCTGACTACACATTTAGTTGATTTTATAACAACAAGATCCAACGGCACAGAGGAGCCATCTAAATTTTCCTCTCTCAGCGACAAATTCAATGGTGATTCGTCTACGGTCATACTTCGAGACAGATCTAAAGGCAGCGAACATCGGGGATCCAGAATTTTTTTGATTGGCGTAGAGGAACGAATATTTGAAAAAGACACGTTGTTAAAGCTCTGAGAAGAGAAACTTCGAAGGGATACTTCTTCGTATCTCGCAACTGACATGTTGTTAGCGTCAGGTGTCTCCGATGGCTCCCCGCATTCTTCCGTATTTAATACATCAGCCGCAGCTTGAACATAAAGTTAACGATGACAACAACTAAGTATATGAATAAAATAATAAATATGATTATTATTTACCTAGAAATATCTCAATTGCTCGGTTGAACTCCATTATCACATACGTTTCACTGTAATTTTTCTGTTTCAATTCGACGGAACGATATGACGAAACCTACTGTCAATGAAATGAGCACCAAACAAGAAAAAAAAACATACTTTTAAAAAGGCCTTATAAAAAGCATTCAGGTCATGTCAATTATAAGGCCTTTTAAAATAAAGGCCTCATCATAATAAATGCATGTGCTTGTCATAGGCCCTTTTTATAATTTGAAATATTTTTCCAACAAAGTTAGGTATATATTCAAATTTAACTATGATTCAAAAGATGCTCATGAGCTATTGAATAAAACTAATAAACGATTTGTTTACATTTCGGTGTTAGGCCCTTTTCAATTGTTGGTCTTGAATTGATTGTATGCCATTTTTTTTAAATGAATCGCGAACACGGCGCGATCCCACGACACACAATACACTTCTATTTTCAGCTTACCGGAACCAATTGCACACGCACACTAGTAATCCGCGACGCAGAACAACGTGACGCGCGACGAGGTGCTACATAATACCGTTGTGTTGTTGTTGCCGCTGATGCGATGCAAACTACTGCCAACACACACACACAACCACGTACCTCTATATCTTTACGTTTTGATGAATCGCATCCAGGGTGAGCGAATAAAAACAAAAATCCAATCCACCAATCTCACACCAACACCACTGGAGTTTACGTGTTAGAGATCAAATCACTCGCCCCTTTTAAGTGATGGCAGTGTCATCTACAAACATAGACAAAATATCACCACCCGGTAGGGGAAAAGCATCTGACGTAAATCTGTTAAACAAGATGGGACCGAGGAGGCTCCTCTGTGCAACCCCAGTGTCAACATTGAACGCATCGGAATGGGAACCACTCAGTAAGACCTGGAATCGTCTATCCGCTAAGTAGTTTTTAATGATTTTCACGAGGCAGATCGAAATCCTAGGGATCGGGAAGTTGAATAGATCCAGCTTATACACGAAACCATCATGCCAGACATTGTCGAACGCCTTCTCGGCGTCAAAGAGTGCGATGGTAGATGTTTTTAAAACGGAATTATTCTGCCTTAGTAACCATTGCTGTTAGTAACCCTTGACAACATGTGAACTGTGGAATAGTCTCTCCTAAATCCGAACGACTCTGAGAGGAATATGTTATTCTGGTTAGAGAACTCCAGCAAACGGCTGAGGATCAACTTTTCCAATAGCTGATGGGGCGATAGATTTTTGCGCTGGTAGGGTCATTGCCAGGCTTTTGGATTGGGATAACTTCCAACGAGTCGGGAAGCGGGGAGTAGCCAGTCTCCAAGCAATTGTTGAAGACCGCGGCCAGGTGGACAAAAAAAGGCTACATCGACACATGTGGCCATCAGGACTCATCCGGAACAACTATGGGAGATTCAGCAACCCTAGACATTGCCTCCTGTACGGCAGACTCATGCGGACTCACCATGGCATGGCCTAGGTTATGGGAATCCACAAAGTGCATAGGCTTCTTCAACAGGTGTTGGTAGTAGGGAAGGGTCCGTATTTTGATCGGGAGAGGAAACAGGAGGTATAGGTCTCGGCTTATTTTTAAGGATTTTAGTCATCTTCCAGAATGACTTTGCACAGTCTGGGGGTGAGTGAACATGGTAAGCAAATTCTTGATTTAGTTGATCCATCAACCTGGCTTGGATGATTTATTTTATGTCGATTAATGTTGATTTTAAGGTGGGGGAGGCCAACACGTTGGTATGGCGTCGTAATATAACGGAATCGATTGAGATTGGTAGATCTGTCTAGGTCTTGTTATTCACCAATCATGTATTGATTCCGGTCTTGGGATATCTCAACGTCGATTTGCTGTAGGCACTGGTCGATTTCTTCACAAACTTCGGCTGAGAGCCGTAGTCAACGGATAATTCGATGCACTGCTGAAATCGCGCCCAATCAGTACGATGGAAATTGTGCTGGAAAGCTTGAAATCGGTTGAGGAGAAACCTACTTCAGCCACTAGCGGATAGTGGTCCAAGCTGAGTTTCTGATGAACGACAGGATCGGTGATGTTCGGCATGTTGGTCAGGAAGATATTGATGGTACCAAGAGCACCGGAATGGCTCAAATGGGTGGGAAAATCCGGGCTGGTGTAGTGTCCTTTTTCGAAGTCTTGCTGGACGATGGTACCATTGGGGTTCCTCCAGCTGTTACCTCAGGCCTGACACTGCCAGCGAGAGTGTCTTCTTCAAATTCTATGGCCTCGAGGACTTTCCGCCCAAAACTGGGCAGCGAGCGGCAGCTGATGTAGAGCTGTAATGCGATGGCCACTCCTCCTCGCATGAGTGGGTTCGATCCCGCGTGGAAGTCGGGGTTATAGAGATTCACTTCAGGCTTAAGGTGCGTCTATCTGATTGTGGCGATGCATATATCCTTCTCTGTTTGTTCGTAATGGCACGCTTGTTTTAAGGGTGTTAATGGTGTCTTCAGGGTCCACGTTGCTTTATGAAGTTGAGGAGCAGCCTGGTGCCGGCGAAAACAACGAAAATGTTTGCAATTTTTCATCCGCCATACAACAATGTTTGCAATCGATCATAAAATAAGCTAGATTCAGGCGTTATCTGGTTTAAATTTACATGAAATTTCCCATTATTTTCTGTCAAATCTAGCATTCTCTTTATGTGCATTAGGTAACGCAGAAAATTCAATGTTTCTTTTTATCTGTGTTCATTAAAGGGTTTTCGATCAAAATTTGGTCGACTTAAAATTGACGCATTTCCTTTCATCGTGCATGAAATTTTTTTGCACACCCCTCATTTTAAAGATATGTACGTGTGGCATCATGCCTTTTTTTTGTTTTTGAGATTAGCATATCAGTTATCAAAATAACGAAAATCCAAACTACTCTCACGGCAAGTTGGCGAAATTGACGAATGTGGCTAAATCAACTGTTATCAACGTATTGAAAGAAGCAAAGAAGCAAGGAGTGGCGCCTTCAACCGTGGATAGAGCTAAAAAACGAGCTGGACTTTCTACCTACAAGAAAGTGGTGACTCCAAATCGCGACGATGAACAAAACACGTCAACCAAAGCACGATCGCGAAAGTTGTACTCGACGAAGTTTGATTGTGTGGAACAGGACGATGAAACTTACGTCAAGGCAGACTTTAAACAGCTTCCTGAGCAGGAATTTTATACGGTAACCGGACGAGGAAAGGTGACCGATATTTTCAATCATATTAAACTGTCAAAGTTCGCGAAGAAATATCTGGTGTGAAAAGCCATCTGTACCTGTGGCTTGAGGAGCAACGTTTACATTGCGACTGGAACCGCCAACCAGGAAATTTATCTGAGCGAGTGCCTACAAAAACATCTACTGCCTTTCCTGAAGCGACACAATTGATCCGTTCTATTTTGGCCGGATTTGGAATCTTGCCATTACGGAAAAAAGGCCATGGGGCGGTATACTGCTAACATCGTTCCAGTGGTGCCCAAGGAAAAGAACCCTCCCAACACGCACAATCGAACAATATTAGGCCATCGTCAAGCGGAAACTTAAGAAAACTCAAAAAGCTGCTATGAGCGGGAAATAGTTCACGGCAAACTGGCGCTCTGCGGCGAATAAAGTGGACAAGGAGACTGTACAAAATCTTATGGCAGGTGTTAAACGAAATACCCGGCAATTCGTATTCGGTAAAAAGAAATATTTCTCCTATAATTTGAACTTGAAAAAGAAAAAGAAAATGACTCATTAATAAAAACTTTGATCGTCTCACACACATTACTGTTTGACCAAATTTTGATCGAAACACCCTTTACTGTTTATAAGGCATATATTTCTTCTTCCTGAAAAATTTATTTAGAACAAATTTGCCGCAAACAATGTACACTTTTATTCAGTCTGTGATTTTATACAGCCATTTTAGTTTTGGAGTCATATATGATCCCTTAATCCGGGAAGACCGTAGAGTCTACGGGGCTGAGCTGCAAGCAACCGTGCGGGTCCACGGGTAGCGGATGATGGGGTTCCATCAATTATGATAGACAGCTACTGAATACACGAATAAGTAGCCCTGGACGATCGGCGGGGACTCTTAAGGATATGGGGGGACTGAGCAGTTATTGGACTCTGTTAAGTTTCTTTTTAAAACCCACAAATATCCGAAAGCAGCCCTGACAAAAGCGAGCCACCCGCTATTTAAAAATAAGGGTATAAGTCGAAGCCTTCACCCATTTGAGCGTCTGTTCTCCATGTTGTGGGCGGCTCAAAACAGCGTCTATTCTCCATATTAGGAGCGGCTGAGTCACCGTCATGTAAGTGCACCTAGGACTCTAAATACAAAAGCCGAAAGTCCTGGAGGTGCTTGGGACTGTTAAACTGCAGAATCACGATGGTCCTCCTGCGAGATAGTGGGGTTGGTTGTGGGTCTTGTGAGCCGACTCCATCAAAAAGGAATTGCATCGAATAATACACTAGGCAGAAATTCAAACCGGATCAATCGTGGACCTAGGCTACAAAAACGGACTAACGATTGGAAACTCGGGACGTGGAACTGCCGACCTCTCAATTTCCTTGGAAGTACTCGCGTGCTTTCCGACGAATTGAAGAAACGCAAGTTCGACATCGTGGCGCTGCAAGAGGTGAGCTGGAAAGGTTCCACGTTGCGTACGTTTCGGGATGGTCATACCATCTACCAGAGCTGCGGCAATACACACGAGCTGGGAACAGCTTTCATCGTGATGGGTGAGATGAAGAAGTGGGTGATCGGATGGTGGCCGATAAACCCCCGAATGTGCAGGTTGAGGATCAAGGGCCGGTTCTTCAACATCAGCATCAATAATGTGCATAGCCCTCACCTCGGAAGTACCGATGACGACAAAGATGAATTCTACGCGCAGTTGGAGCGTGAACACGACCGCTGCCCAAACCATGGTATCAAAATCATCATCGGGGATTTGCAACCGGTGATTGGGAAGTTCAGCGCACACCAGCTGACCAACGAAAACGGCCTTCGACGTCGCCACCTCCAAAAACATGGCCGTACGTAGTACCTTCTTCCAGCACAGCCTCCCACATCGGTACACCTGGAGGTCACCGAATCAAACGGAATCACAAATCGACCAAGTTCTGATAGATGGCCGGCACTTCTCAGACATCACCGACGGCGAACCTACCGAGGCGCTAACATCGACTCGGACCACTACCTAGTGATGGTTAAGATGCGCCCAAAACTCTCCGTAGTGAACAACTTTCGGTGCCGGCGCCCGCCACAGTACAATCTCGCGTGACTGAAGCAACCTGACGTCGCCGCAAGCGACACGCAATCCCTCGAAACTGCACTGCTGGAAGAGAGCCAGCTCGACGAAACCCCTCTCGAGGACTGTTGGAACATCGCGGAATCAGCGGCGACAGCAGACCCAACTCTTCCGGGAGAAAAAGCGCCACCAGGAGGAGGAGGAGTGTGAGGAACTAGAACAGCTGCACCGCTCACATGAAACGCGAAAGTTCTACCAGAAACTCAACGCATTCCGCAGAGGCTTCGTGCCGCGAGCCGAAATGTGTCGGGATAAGGATGGGACAATCCTGACGGAGCACTTCGAGGAACATCTGAATGGAGTACAGGAAGAGGACCAAGACAGCGAAGGAAGAGACGTAGTCGATGGAGATATGCCACCGCCTACGATAGGTAAAGTTAAGGATGCCATCAAGCAGCTGAAGAACAACAAATCGGTTGGAAGGGATGGAATCGGAGCAGAACTTATCAAGATGGGTCCGGACAAGTTGGCAAATTGCCTGCATCGACTGATAGTCAGGATTTGGGATACCGAACAGCTACCGGAGGAGTGGAAGGATGTGGTTATCTGCCCAATCTTTAAGAAAGGGGACAAGCTGGACTGTGAAAACAATCGTGCGATCACTGTCCTTAATGCCGCCTATAAAGTATTATCCCAAATCATCTTCCAGCGACTGTCGCCACTAGCAAATAGATTTGTGGGAAGTTATCAGGCCGGCTTCATCGAAGCACGGTCTACAACGGATCAAATCTTCACTTTGCGGCAGATCCTCCAAAAGTGCCGTTAATATAGAGTCCCAACGTTTCATCTATTCATCGACTCTTCAACGCCGCATATGATACAATTAACCGATATGAGCCGACGCTGACCCGACTTATCAAGGCTACAATCGATGGAACCCATTGCTGTGTGAGGATATCGGGTGGATTATCGGATTCATTCGAATCCCGCTGGGGGCTTCGTCAAGGTGATGGTCTCTCTTGTCTCCTGTTCAACATTGCTCTTGAAGGTGTTATGCGATGAGCGGCGTTTAACATGCGAGGCACGATTTTCAACAGATCCGGTCAATTTATCTGCTTTGCCGATGACGTGGATATTGTCGGCAGAACATTTGAGGCGGTGGCAGAGCAGTACACCAGACTAAAGCGCGATGCAGAGAAGATTGGGTTGAAGATAAATACGTCCAAAACGACGTACATGCTGGCAGGCGGAACCGAGCACGACAGGACTCGACTGGGCAGCAGTGTAACGATCGACGGTGATGAGTTCGAGGAGGTCGATGAATTTGTCTATCTCGGCTCACTGGTTACTGCGGACAACGGTAACAGCCGTGAGATCCGGAGGCGGATTATCAGTGGAAGTCGTGCCTACTATGGGCTCCACAAGCAACTAAGGTCAAACAGACTTAGCTCCCGTACGAAGTGCATTTTGTACAAAACGCTAATAAGACCGGTTGACAATGCTTGAAGCTTTTTGATCGACGGGTGTTAAGAACCATGGGTGAGTACAGGAGGATGGACTATGGAGGCGAAGGATGAACCATGAGCTCGCGCAACTTGCCGGCGAACCCAGTATTCATAAGGTGGCAAAAGCTGGAAGGATACGCTGGGCAAGACATGTTGTGTTCGACGGGAATCCGGTTGGTACAAGACGACGTGAGGCGCAACGAGCAAGATGGTCAGACCAGGTGGAGCAAGACCTAGGGAGTACAAGGTGCCTAAGGGATTGGAGCATTATGGAGGGATATTGTGTATCAGGCTATGTTATAGTATTGTGACGTTATACCAGGTAAATAAATAAATAAATAAATGATCCCTTAGGCCTGAAGGGGTGGATATAGTTTCTAAAACAAGGCTTAACATATGTGAATATTTCAAAAGTATGTGACCCAAAATAAAAACAGTTCTCTATTGAAGTTGATGCGTGGGAATATTTTCGATCGAATGGTGAAAATTTTTGAAAATATTTTGATAAATGACTGAGTAATTAATGCTCAAAATCTGACCACTTTTCGTGACGGTCGTTATGCGACTTTTTTTTCAAAATATTACCGCAGTATAGAAAACAAAGACGTATTCCTACGTGAAAACCCTGAATTACACGTTTATCAATAAGAAGAGTGTTCGTGTACGAATATACTAGCGCCGCCTGTTTGTCGAGGACGAGCATCACTCATTCGAAAGATTCACTGCTCATCGAGTCAACGAGTTGTTGTCCCAACGAGATGTCATCACAACGGAGCCCAAGGTACTCAAATTATGATGATGTGGTAGTGGATTAATGAGGTCTATGCAGGTGGAGAAGAAATGGTTAAGTTGTATTAGTGTAATGCAAAATACTGTCATTGTGTTCGTGAGATGATGCACAGCCTGTTTTTTTTTAAACATGCGTGACGTAGATCTCAAAAAAAAAACAATTTAAAACAGCAGCAAATCACAAGGTGGAATTTTTATTTTCGGTAATCGGTATAGTTTTTCAAAGATTTAGGCTGAAAAATGCCTTTTTGTGCACTAAAAGGATGCGGATAAAAACTTAACTTGCTCTGTTATCATTCGATTGTTTTCGGAGTTTTACGTCCCTACCTAAAATCATGGATTGTTTACACATTTTTCGTTACTAATACCAACAAACACCTTGCTCTTCGCCACCTGTATGGAACTCATTGGTAGTGGATTTTTTTCCGCTCGCCCATGAAACTAAATGAAAATAAAAAGGTAGCCTGCGCCTGAATCGATCTCCTATGGCTGGCCATCAATTGATACGTTGCGGATGCGTTTGCTTGAATTTGACAGTTTTCCAATAGGTTTTCTGTCAAATTTACTTCAACGCATCCGCAACGTATTGATTGTGGGTGACCCTTTACAGTATATCCCTTCACGTTCACAGAAGAATCAATTGTGCTGAAGAAGAGTGAAGCAAGTCACAAATTTGTAAAATTAAGAAATTGAATTTAGAGTTTAGGTAAAAATTGATGTTGTTATAAAGAATAAATTTAATTATTAGCTAAGTTAAAAAACGAATTTGATTAACTATTGTTGGAGTAAATCGGTAACGCAGTGTGCTGATAACCTCCTTGGAGACCGACGGCCTCCCTAGCAACCTAAGTTTTCTTAAATAAACAACTGAGAAAATTTTGTCAAACCTGTTCAAGACACCACTCAAGCTAGTTGTAAAATAAATCCTTTCTACTGTTCAAACTTTGCTGTTCCGGTTATTTCCAGCAATCAAGAGGTTATGGGCAACTCACGCATTTGGTGCGGGACAAGGAGACGTCCAAGGAGATGTGAATGAGCCTTGAATACGCCTACGCCAAGAAGTCCGTCTCGTCGCAGACATTCGTCAGGAAGCAACTTGCGAAGCTGCGAATGGTGGAAGGTGCGTCCGTGAAAGATCACCTGAAAACCTTCGAAGAGCTGATCCGGCAACTGAAGCTGGCCGGAGCGAAGCTTGAAGAGAACGATATTGTGTCCCAGCTGTTTGCTACCCTTCCCGAGTCGTTCGATCCGTTGGTTACGGCGCTGGAAAATCTGAGTGAGGAAAACCTGAAGCTGGATGTTGTTCGCGAGCGCCTTCTTGCCGAGGAACTCAAGAAAACCGACCGGGCAGCGAATTCCTTCCAAGAGGAACGTGCAGCATTCCAAGGATCGAAGCAGAAACCTGGTAAGTTCACCGGAAAGTGCAACCGTTGCCAGAAGAAGGGGCACAAGGCCAAGGACTGTCGTGTAAAGTTGAAGACGGAAAGGCGCGCTGAAGTTAACGCTGCTGCTGAGGTAAGGTAGTGGCTTTCATGGCCGGAAGAGGCTCCCAAACAAAGGACGAGGGAGTGATTTTCTTCAAGCTGGATTCCAGAGCCTCGGCCACCTTGTGAATGTGAAGCACTGTTTTGCCGACCTCACAAAGCTGAAGCAACCTATCGTCATCAACGTGGCGAAGGACGATCAATCCCTGGTGTGCTGGCACCGAGGAACAATCAAAGGCGTCAACAAGGAAGATAATTATATCAGCCTGCATGATGTCCTCTTCGTACCAGATCTTCGAGCGAACCTGCTATCTGTGAAGAAGATGGCAAAAGCGAACCTGGATGTCACATTCACGAAAAAGGAGGCGATCATGAAGCAAGGTCGTGACGGTGGCGGCCAACTAGTGTGGAGCTGTGACGGTAACCTGTGACATCGTCGACTGGCTCATTTGGGGAACAAGAGTTTTCAGACACTCGTGAAGCATGACATGGTAACAGGTATTCCCGAGGAACCAGGTAAATTGGATTTTTGCGATGATTGTGTTCTCGGAAAGCAGTGCCGAGAACCATTCACGGGTACTAGAGTCCGTGCTGCACGACCTCTAGAACGAGTGCACTCCGATGTGTGCGGTCAATCGTCGAAAAGGTGCGTGCGATGCGGTCAAGTTCCGAAGAATCTGTGGAACGAAGCGGTTCTAGCGGCGGTATACCTGACGAACAGAAGTCCAACCACCGCGGTATCTGGCTGGAAGACTCCTGCGGAAATGTGGACTGGTCACAAGCCGGATGTGAGCAATCTACATGTGTTCGGCTGTAAAGCATTTGCTTGGGTGTCCACGGCCCAGAGGAGGAAACTGGATCCGAAAAGCAAGCCTGCTGTGATGATCGGCTACGCGCCGAACGCCTACCGCCTGTGGGACAAAGAGAAGAAGCAGTTATTGCTGGCCAGAGATGTCAAGTTCGATGAGAGCAGTTTTCCGTTTGCCACCCAGATCCGTGACGAAACTCCTTTGGTTGTTGCTCCGTACGAGTTCGAGGATCAAGACGAGGAACACGTGCAACCCCCTGAACAGTTCGTTCAACCCGATGAGCCGCTGGTGGCTCAACATAACGACATCCTGACTGACGATGAAGAAGACGAGGTTAAAAACGACGGTGTTGACAAAACTGGAGCGCTCCCTTCGCAACTAGACCGTGGTTCAAACTTCGAAATGGAAACCCCGAGGCGCAGCGAACGGGAGCGCAGACTCCCCGGTAAGTTAAAAGAATTTCTGGTCGGAAAAATTTTCACTGCCGCGCAATCTCGTTTCCGTGAACTGAGGACCCTCCTAGGACTTACCGATTCAGGGGGGGGGGTGTTGGAGTAAATCGGTAACGCAGTGTGCTGATGTGTTCCTTGGAGACCTAGCAACCTAAGTTTTCTTAAATAAACAACTGAGAAAATTTTGTCATTCCTGTTCAAGACTCCAAGAGTGAAATCGAGTGAGACACCCCTTGCCACTCAAGCTAGTTGTAAAATAAATCCGTTCTACTGTTCAAACTTTGCTGTTCCGATTATTTCCAACAATCAAGAACTATTGATAAATAAAATTGAATGAAAAGTTGAACAACAAAAAGACATAGTGATCGGTAAAGCAAAAATCCTTTAATTACATAGGAGATTCCACTGTTTTCCGCTTTGATATCGACAAAGAGCTAAATGAAGAAGGCAACCATCATCATTGTCCTTAAGAATTAAGACTCATTTAATCGCACCACTATGCCTTTTGTTGACCATTCTCGAGTATTTTTCCAAAATGACGTATCTGATTTTGTAAACAAACAGGGGAAGTAAGATTCGTGATAGTTTTGAAACATTTGAAACATGCCGAGATTTACTTCCCCTTCTACTATACAAAATCAGATACGTCTGTTTGAAAAAAGTACTTGAGCATTGAATTACAGTCATACCTCGATATAACGTAACACAATTTTTATTTTCGTTACGTTATATCGAAGTTACGTTATATCGCAGCACAATTTTTTTTCCAAGAATGTTTGTTGTAGCTTGTTTTTCTTTAAAAGAATTAACGCAAAATCAATGTTACTCACCCAGCAGGGTGTTCCAGCCCTTCTAACACATATTTTTTCAATTTCTATTAATTTAATTTCTAGTAAATTTGATTTCCCAAACAACACAAAAATTACATTATTGGTTGCAGTAACTTGATTGTGACTTAATTGAGTTGCATGCAAGCTACTTTAACTCATTTGCAACAAGTTTGCTGCTAGGGTAGCGTTTCTCTCTACATATGTTCTTGTTGGGGATCTTTTGAAAAATATTGATTTTCAGTAAGCGAATGCCGTTGGGTTTGGTTATTTTTTTCCACATAACCACGGCTTCCGAATTCCCCTATTCCAACCATTTGGTTGATGAATTATTTTTTTGCATGAGTTTGTAGCATTTCTGCAAAAACCAGATGTAGAGAGCTTCGTCAACCTGTGAGTATCGAGGAATCTTGGAACGCTTTCGTTTTGCTATTAATTCAAAACAAAACATGTTGTTTTCAGGTTTCAGGTTCATTTTAGTTTCTTACACATTTCTCCTAGTTGATCAATTTTAGTTTTAGAAAGTTGTCCTTTGCATGGCATAGACGGTAGATGCAGACCAAACTTTGTACTTCTTCATTATTTTGTCATTTTTTGTCTTGCTAAGGTGACACACGATCCATTTTTCAGAAATCCTTCGACTTAGTCGACCTTCTTGAATTATGAGTTGTGCAATAATAAGGAAGTTTTAATAGCTAGCTTCCTACTACATACATAAAAACAAAGAATTCACAGAAAACAGATTTTTGACGGCATATGCAAACCACGTTGAAGCATTGCACGCAACATCACAAGCAACTTTTCACCAAACCTTCCCAGATAGCGAAGCCTACTACAATTGAAGTACGATTGAAGTAGTGATGTGGTTGATTAAACAAAAACTTCAAAAGTGTTCTACAACACTCTTTTTGATACAAACTTTCTATAGGGAAGCCTCTGTAGTTTACTAAGCTTCACTTGAGTGGTTACCTCATTAAGTTTAGGCCACAATATAAGCGAAGCATACGTAGTTTTCGGGAGAAGTATTGCAAAATAAATTCAATGGACAGTTTTTGGTCGTAGTCCCCATGTTTTACCCACTGCTTTACTATATACCCATAGGATATTTGCTGCCTTAGTGATAACCTTGTCTAGATGGAAATTTCAGTTGTTTGTTTTTATCCGAAGTAACACCAAGATATTTAGCTCCTTCCGCAAACTGAACTTGAAAGTAACCCCGGCGTAACGGGTGGCAATTAAAATTTTGGAATTTTTTCGAGGCCTCTATGCCTCTGGCCTCAACAAACGAGCTCAGAGACAAATAAGAGTGTGTATGTGTTAGCTCTTCCTCTCCTCTTTCTGCTAGTATTTTCTGTTTTGTTTATGCTTGCTCAGTTTTGCTCAAAATGCCGTAGAAACAAGAAGTATTTCGCGAGCGCGTTGTACAGTTCTACGAACTGCACAGAAATCTCGGCAAAACGTATACGGTACAACATTTTAAAAGCGAAAATGTTGCGACTTCGACTGTTTACCATATCCTAAGATCCCCAACAACTGCTCGCAAGCAAGGTAGCGGAAAACCAGCCAAAATTATGGACGCAAAAGGACTTCGTTCTCTTTCTTGTGCCTTCAACAACAAGGATTCATTGAGCCAACGGGATGCCGCAAAAAAGTTCAACTGTTTTCACCAGTACATCTGCAAAACATTGAAACGAGTCGGAATAAAATGCCGAAAGAAGACACGAGCCCCGGAATATACTGATGCACAGATTTCAACGCTGAAATCTCAATGCCGTTGGTTGATTAAAAATTATTCCGGAAAAAGTTTTGTTTTGGACGACGAAAGCTACTTCCCTCTTTCGAAGACGCAGATTCCCGGAAACGATCGATACTATTCAACGGATAGTTCTACTACACCTCCGAACATAAAATATAAGTTTAAACATAAGTTTGAACAGAAAGTGATGCTGTACATTGCCATTTCCGAGAAAGGCATTTCTAAGCCATGGTTCAAGCCCTCTGGTTTGGCAATCAATCAAGATGTGTACCAGAACGAATGTTTGAAGAAAATTTTGATCCCGTTTCTACAAAAACATCATGCTGATGGACAATACGTGTTTTGGCCGTATAAAGCGTCATCGCATTACGCCATAAAAACACAATCGTTCCTGAATATCGATCCCATTCGATCCCATTTGTACCCAAAAACCACAACCCGACAAATCTGCCTCAGTGTCGCCCAATCGAAGATTTCTTCGGGGTTTTGAGTTCCTTGGTGTACAAAAATAACTGGAGAGCCACGAATTGCAAACAGTTGATTGGTAGAATCAAGAGATGCATTCGCAAAGTTGACATGGAGGCCGTACAACGCTCCTGTTCCGACATCAAACGGAAGCTTCGCCGTACATCCGATTACGGACCGTTTTCAAATGTTCACTAATTTTTTTTCAACAATGGACAATGTATCTTTTATTTGAATAAATCAGATTTTTTTCAACTATGTTTGTCTTTTTTTGACAACTTGAGAAAGAAATTCCAAAATTTTAGTTGCCACCCGTTAGTGATTTACATCCATACCGCTCACGCCAAAGTCAAGACTTCTCCCCAATGCTTCTTAGCGTGTCTCTTACGACCGACAGCGGTACATCATCCTCATCCTCGATTTCACGGGCATTGTAAAGCATGTTCCAAGATTTGCGAGTCGAGTCAGCTGGAACTACCTCCCACGCTTGAGCAACCCAAAAGATGACATTCTATATGTTGATCTTTTTCACGCACTCGTCAAACTCTCCTCAACGAATTTTCTGCATCGTCAGATTCCTGTAGCGCGCCTTAATCATCTTAATGAAGTTTGGCGGTGGTGTTTACAGGGAGAAGGATGGTTAAAATTGATCCATCGTTTTTAGCTTAACTGCATTGTAATGAGCTGTACAATTATCCAAAATAAGGGTGGCTCTTAGGGGATTTCCTTTTGACTTGAGGAAGGCGGTCACTTTCGGGACGAATTCCGAAAAAAACACTCTTTAAAGAGCTTCTTTTCCATCCAAGCGCTCATGGATGCCCTATAGTATGAGGGCAACTCCTTGAGATTTTGAAGTACTCGAGAGCTGTGAGACTTTCCAATCAACATTAACGGTAATTTGAGCGACCCATCCATGTTGCTGCAAGGCATGAACGTGATCCGATCTTTGTTGATTTGACGGCTCTTAACATATGTTCATATTGGGGATCTCTTGAAAAAGAGCCCACTTTCGTCAACATTGAAGTTCTGACAAGGAGACAAATCTTCTTCCCGATTCGGAAACAGGAATATTGCTGGACAATTTTTCGCCACTGATTTTCAGTAAACGAATGCCGTTGTGTTTTGTGTTTTTTTCCACATAACCAAGACTTCAGAGTTCCCCTGTTTCAATCATATGGTAAGAGATTCTTTAGCTTGAACTTGTAGTATTTCTGGCTTATCAGTTGGTGCTGTCATTTTTGCAAAAAAAAAACAGATGTAGAGAGCTTCGTGGGTATCGACCATTCTCGAAACGCTTTCGTTTTGCTATAAATTAAAAACAAAACATGTTTAATTGACCTCACGGAATATCATTTAAGTTGTTTACACATTCCTCCTTGTTGGCTATTTTTTTTGAGAATGTTGTCCTCTGCATATTTCATGGCATAGATGATAGATGCAGACCGAAGTATGTACTTCTTCATATTTTTACTCATAGAAACACCATGTACAAGATCAAACCTCCGACTTAGTCGAACTTCTCGAATTATAAGTTGTGCATTAACAAAGAAGTTTTAACAGCTCCTACTACATGCACAAAAACAAACAATCCACAGAAAACAGAAAACAGTTTGACGGCATATACAAGCCATGTTGAAGCATTGCACGCAACATCGCAAGCAACTTTTTACCAAACCTTCCCAGATAGCGGAGCCTAGTACAATTGAAGTACTATTGAAGTAGCCAAGTCCCTTTTCTCACTTCAATCGTACTTCCCATCCTAGTACAATTTTATTTCAATTGCACTTCAGATGTGGCAACCGATGGACATGAAATATCAAAATAGCTAGCGGTTTATTCTATAGTTTGGCAATAGGTTGAAGGACACTCGAAGTGTATTAGGGCTGTTTATTTCAAATGGACCGGATCAAAAGAATGAACATCTTTATTTCTAAGAATGGACAACTTTATTTCTAAGATACCTGATGTATAAACATATGAAAACTTGGCTCTGTGAAGTTGATTCGATTGAGCCTGGACAGATTTATAAATAATTAAAAAACAAAAATATACAGTTAGATAAATCACGCTAACAATAAACTACAAAAAATAGGGGAAAAAAAGTTACGTTATATCGAGGTTACGTTATATCGAGGTTACGTTATATCGAGGTTACGTTATATCGAGGTATGCCTGTATTGTTTTTCAAAGATTGTAACAGCCGTCCCTCAACTACATTCATGATCTAGCATCAAAGTGCACACGCACTTCAGGAAACCATTCTCTTCAACTACCTTCCAAGCTATACATCCTCAGCCCAAATTGCACCACAGACTGAACTAACCCGTCCATCTCCCGGGATACTCCCGATGCGGAACACACGGGCAGCGAATGCAACTTTTTAACGAACTTTTTTATTCCTCTTGCAAATTTAAAGTCAAACTAGATTACACCAAAATGAGCTCTTGATTGCACCGAGAGCTCGCTGACTGCCGATCATTTCCACGGGCGAGGGTCGCTCTGCCCCATCCGGGGGAGTCAGTCTGTCAGTTTTCGTTCCATGTTAGTGATGGTGGCGGAGGAAGGGGTTCACGAAGAGGGGAAGGGACGAAGGACATGGCCTTGTTTCAGACCAACAGCTATTGCCCTGGGTTTGCTTTGTGTAAAGTAGGTACCTCTACATGGAGTGGAGAGCAATCAGATTTTTAGATTGCACCGTGTCGCCTCCACTCTACTGCTATGCTACTGATGGTGCTACGGCTGCTACACGGATTCCAGTATCACCGAGAACGCGATCTGCTGGGCGAACGACTTCAACTGGAAAGTTTGTGTCCCTTATTTGCACGTTTGTGTTCCGTTTTCGTTACTTACTCGGACTGGCTGCGGGGGGAATTTCATTACCAGATTAATCGCTTTGTTGGAAAACATGAAGGAACTTATTTAGCTTGGTGCTCTTCCTTATCGCTTGTATTGTTTCTGTTGATGTTGTTGAACACCACTCGAAGCGGTGTTCGTTGGAAGCACACTTTTTGCAATTATTCTAATTGCTCTCAACTTACAATCAATTGAACACTTTTTCAATAAAGTCGTTCGACCGTTTAATTCGGGAATGACTTCGACTAACTTAACACATACTGATTGGTTCCGATCGGAAAAAAAAGACTTGATAGAATAGTTGTTTGCGTTGAACAAACTATGTTTTAATTGCATTTAGCCATCACACGCTTCACTGATGTTTTGCCGAGATTTTACACTTCCTCCAAACAATAGCCAACTGTGATTAGTTTTCCATCATCGCCAAATTTATGAAATTCCCGGATCGTGTTTGCTTATTGCATCGATTGTTTACTTTTCCATTTCGCGTCAACAAACTGTGAGATGACAATCACCAATCACAGCAGGACAAATATAGAGCTGAAAAAAAAAATGTCCACTGACCGGGATTCATCAACTAATGCAAACAGTTTTCCATCGTTTGAAAGAACATCTACTCGCTGAAATCGTAGATGAAGTGATTCAATCTGAGAACCTACTAAAGCATCACGTAAATTTCCCGAAAACGAACTTTTTCCGCTCCTTCGTGTTTGAACACGCACCGCTCCTTTCCCATTGTTCTGTGGAAAACGTGGGAGTGGAAGTGCAGAAAAAAAAGCAAATGGTAAAATAAAATAAAACACCATCCTGGTGCACACACACGACAATAAATTTTATCGCTCCGTCGCAACACTTGGGTGATCCCTTCGTCGGCGCACCTTTCCCTATCTTCAACATCCTGCAGTGTTCAAATCTCACGCGTCGTCCTTCGCAGAGGTGGCTGGCTGGGGCCTGGGGTTGAGGGCCACCCGAAGAGGAGATTTATCGCCGTTGATCGAGGTGTAAAAATTGCTTTTATTGTTCTTTTTCTGTTTTGGTTCTCCTTTCACTTTTGTGCCATCGCAGGATCTGCGCGTGTGTGTGCGACTGTGTGAGTGGGTGCTCCACGGGATTTCTATAGTTTGAACAGATTTTACAGTGGGTAGTGGATTCTTTTTATATCGTTGTTTTTTGGTTGGGTAGTTGATTGAGATTTCTGAAACGGTGAACATCCAGCAAGTGTATAAAAGAAAAAAAGAAAATAAAACATAACATCACAATCAGAGGGGGAAAACAATATTTACCATTATCAAACCTTAGGTATTATTATTTCTAAGTGTCTCATACAGTTTTTGCAATAAAGGCAAATCGCACGCACATTATTTTTGACGTAGACTACGTCTTACGGCAAGGGTAGGGTGTCAATTGAAAATCTAAAATATTGCGACAGTCACGAAAAACCGTACGTTTTGTACGCGAATAACTCAAATAATTCACGATAGATTTACATGATTTCTTCTTCAATCGGTCGGAAATTTTACCGCGCTCCCATTCAATTGTCGAACATTATTCTCAAACAATAGTAAACTATTGAAAATAACGCAAATATAAGGTGATGTCTTATAATGTCATTTTGCAGAGTAAATTTACCAAATTTCCTATCACAGATTTCAAAACGAAGCAAGGAACGTCTTGCATCATCTTCTTCTTCTTTGTGTTAGAGAGAGACTTTAACCAATCATGTCATTCGTCTCTCCATGTACGTCTCGCAGGCAGGGTTGCCACATGCACAGATTTATCTAGATTGACACAGATTTTTAACATTTTTTTCATACAGATATCTGTATGTAAAGATTAAAGGTTTTTGAGAAAAACCAAGATTTTTGAGATTTTTTGCAATTGCTTGTCCGCTCAAAAACCTCAAATTAAAAATATGAGTACAATTTAGGATCTAGCATTTTTTTTCAGTGTGCTGTTTTTGGCTCACTAAGCAAAATAAAACAATTGGCACTGACACTACCGTGACAGATCACAATCTAAAAGTCAATTTGTATGTGTGCCCCCAAATGATGTCTTTATAAATGTTTTGAGATAATTATTGAAGAAAAATTTATAAAATTTCTCAAAGATT
The DNA here is from genome assembly GCA_034211315.2 of Aedes japonicus. NCBI lineage: Eukaryota > Metazoa > Arthropoda > Insecta > Diptera > Culicidae > Aedes > Aedes japonicus. The sequence continues at coordinate 99,363 of JASCZW010002120.1, forward strand.
CTCCGACATTGCTTTAGATATTCCTTCTGGCATTTCTATAGGTATTCTTCAGACGGTTGTATGTATTCTTCCTGGGACTCTTTCAGGAGTTTCTTCTGGCATAGCATAAGCAGTGTTTTTTTACTTTCTTGTGATAAAATATTTGAAAGATTTATGATTTTAAAGGAATCCGTGGAAGACACCTGAAAGAACTACACAAAATCTTACGATTATTCTCGGAATAGTTCATGATAAAAGTTCTTATTTGTTGGAGAAATCAACGAAGAATTGTGTGCATGAATTCCACAATTTTATATATTCAATTCTTATCTTTCTGGAATGGTTTTTTTTGTAAAATTATTTTTTAAATTTTGTGAAGGATGCTGCAAGGATTATTACATATAGTTCTCCAGTTATTTCTTCAATTTTTTCAAGTATTCCGCTGGTGAAGTGGTTGTTTCAAAGTTCCGCAAGAGATTGATCTACAAATTTTGCAGAATTTCTTGCAGTGATTTCTACAATTCTTGTAATTAAGAAGTATTTTAATGCATTTATGCAGAGGAATTTTGGGAAGTTAGAATTATGATTTTAATTGTTATTTTTGCTATGCCTAGCTAAGTTATTTCGAAAGTAATTTTTTGTTAGCTTTAATATAATCTTGGCTCTGACCGATCTTCAAAAGGCTGCGGTAACGTGACTGAGATGATTTGATAATTATCGAATATACTTGCCACTTTTGGCTTCTTTGAGCAAGCTAAAATGCAAAAATCTGCAAGTGTACCTGGAACAAATGATGCGACGTATCTGCAGTTACTTGTTCTGCAGCGCTTAATGACCCAAGAAATTCCAGATCTAGGACAACCGTGACCGGATACAGAACTATGTGATCTGGAATTTCTTGGGTCGTCGCCTTTGCGGGGCTCATCGCTGCCAGGTAATCATTCATTTCCCATTCCCTGCAAGATACCATTTCAACTTGCTCAAGCAAAAAATGACGAAACGCCGATGATTATCTGCCTATCGTCGAAATGAATTATATTAAGTAACAAAAAATTACTCGAAATAACTTCAATGACGCCAAAACAATAGTGTTAAAATCATAATTCAACTCCCAAAATTCTGCATAAATGCATTAAATAGCTTCTTAATTTTAGGTATGAAATCACTGCGAAGTACTACCGAACCCCCCTAATGATCAATCCTCTGCGGAACTGAAACGGCGCTGCGTATCAGATACTGAAAAAATTGAAGAAACAACGAACTTCTATAGTAATCCTTGCGCTCATCCTTCACCGCCCCAAATATTTGCAAAGTAATTCAGAAGATAAAAGAATTGAATATAAAATTGTAGATTCATACGCACAATTCTTCTTGTTTCTTCAACGAATGGAACTTTATCATGAACTATTCGAGAATAATCATGTAGACTGTCTTCAATTGTCTTCCACGAATTCCTTTAAGATCATGGAATCTTTCAAATGTTATCACAGAGAAATCAAAACGCCTTTATGAAGAAATATGAAGGAGATCCCCGGAGAATACATACAACCGTCTGAAGAATACCTATAGAAATGCCAGAGAATATCCTAAGTAATGTCAGAAATCTGAAACACATAAAATTTTTCTTCAATAATTAGCTCAAAACGTTCTCGCTGAGACACTGTCTAGATTGACTTAGTGTGATCTATGCGTGATGTCAGTATGTGTTACATTTTGCTTAGTGAAACTACAACACTGAAACTGGATCCCAAATTCTCATAGTAACATTTGGTGCAGGCAATGAACAACTGAGTAAAATAAAATCTGGTTTTTTTCTCAAAACTGTCTTGTACAGATATCTAAATGTTAAAATACTATTATCAATCTAGACAAATCTCTGTGTCATCAGCCTAACAGAGAGACGAATGACGGTTAAGTCTATATACAACGCAGAGAGGAAATTGTTGAGACGTTCAACTCATTTGAGATGTGATAAAATTTAGTGATTATATGAAATGACATTGAACATCTTATATTTCATGATTATTTTCATTGGTTTACTATTGTTTGAAATCGATAATCGGGGCCTCGTAAAATTTCCGACCAGACAGAGAAATCGTATAGTATCATCGTGGTGTTGGTATTAAACAAGCTTGTGCGGTTTTTAAACCAGGCTATATGATATCTAAATCCCTCAGTGTACCTACCCTTGCCAAATAGACGCCAGTCGTCAAAACAATGTGCGTGCAGTTGCCTTTATTAAAACTGTATGGTATGAAATAATAATACCCTAGATTTATTAATGGTAATGTTTTCCCCCTCTGTTGTGATGTTACATTTATTTTCTTTTTCTTTTATACACTTGCTGGATATTCAGCTGCAATGCTTGTATAGTCGCCACTACTGCGTCTGTTCAAACTATAAATCCCGTGGAGCACCCTCACGCAGTCAACACACTGAATGGCACAAAAGTCGGAGAATAAATCAGAGGCTAATAAAACATTTTACCTCGTCAACAGCGATAAATCTCCTCTTCGGAGGCCCCTCAGCCAAATTTTCTGGGAACTGACGCGTAGACGAATACTACGAGATATTGAAGATAGGAAGTGCGCCAGCGAGATCGCAGAATGTTGCATTTAATCCAGTAGATATGTGTAAGGATGTGTTTTATTTTATTTTGCACCATTTGCTGCCGCTGCACCACGTTTCCGCAGAATGAAGGCATGACGCGTGTTCAACGCAGAGAGGCGGAAGAAATTGCGTTTTCGATGTAGTAGGTTCTCAGATTGAATCGCTATCTACGCTCGGCAGTAGATATTAACCAGAGCGATGAAACTGTTTGCATTAGTTGATGAATCTGACGTCAGTGGACATTTTTTCAGCTCTATATTTGTCGCAACATGATTGGTGATCTGCAGTTTGTTGACGAAGTAAACGATCGTGCAATAGCGCAGGCTTTGATCCGGAACTCGCTGCGTTGGCGAATAATGCAGTGTGTGATTTAGATCTCAAAACAATCGGTGGCATTACGAATTATGGTTGTGACATAAACAATATTCTATCAGTCTTTTTTCCAGTCAGGCTCCAATCTGTGTATTAAGTTAGTCGAGAGTCGTTTCAGTGGAAACGGTCGAACACGACACTATTGAAAGTGATTCCGGTAGTGTAAGTTGAGCAATTAGATGTGCAAAAGTGTGCACCAACAGACCCGCTTTCAGTGGTCTTCAACAAGCATCAACGAGAGCAATACGAAGCGATAGGAAGAGCACCAGCTAATCCGTTCCTTCATGTAGCAAATCTGTGAAATTTACAACCGGCTCGAGCGTAACGAAGCAGAACGCAACATGCAAATGGGGCGGCTTTCCAGTTGGTGCTTCAGCCGAATGTACATTCGGTAAGTGTCCGTGTGGCGGCAACAGCCTCCGCATCAATGTATAGCCCAATGGGAAAGCGACACGAATTAAATCCTAAAGTCTGGGGCCTTTCTCCGCTCCGTATTGAAATTGCCTGCTGCAAGCAGGGCAATAGCTGATGAAACAATAATCATCGTCCTTCCCTACCTGTAGACGCCACTCGCCGCATCGCAACATGAGACAACTGAGCCTACATTTGGATATGTTGTGTAGAGCTCATTTTAGTGTAATCTAGTTTGACTAAAATTTAGAGAATAAAGTTCGTTAAAGGTTCTTTCTTCATTGTGTTCATCATGATATCAAGTAGATAATTTGATTAATACGAATGTACCTTAACTGGAAGTAGTTGAGAATCGTTTCTGAAGTGTGCACTGATGCTAGATCATGTAGTTGAGGACAATATTTGAAGACATGCAGGCATACCTCGATATAACGTAACCTCGATATAACGTAACCTCAATCCACTAACGTAACCTCGATATAATGGCTTTCTATTTTGTAGTTTGGCGTATTTGCTCTAACTGCTCTATTTTGTTTTTAATTATTTATCGATCAACTCTGAAATAAATTTCATATGTTTATACATCAAGTAGAAACTCTTGTCCAGAAATAGATGTTATTCTTGTTGATCATTCTTCGGTGTCCTTCAACTATTATAACTAGAATAGACCGCCTTCTGTCTCATCATTACTCTGAAGTGCAATTAAATAAAATTGTACTTCGTGAAGTATTGGTGAAAAGTTGTACTATGTCTCAATGTAAAATATATAGAAGGAAGATGACAAAGTTGCTGCGATATTGCGTGTCTTCAACGTAACTGTATATAACCGTCAAACTGTTTTCTGACACTGTGGATTGTTTGTTTTTGTACTGCGTGAGCTATTTAAAACTCTTTATTAATGCACAGCAATTCGGAAGTTCGACAAGTATGAAGGCCATGCTTTCGATCCTGCATCATCTATGAAATATGCAGAGACAACATTCATAACAAACGGCAAATATTCCGTGAAGATAATTAAACGTATTTTTTAATTTATAGCAAAACGAAACGTTTCGAAATGAATCGACACTTACAGCCATCTGTTTTTTTGCAAATGACAGCTTAATGATAAGCCAGAGAAATACTACAAATTCTTTTACCATATAATGAAACGAGAATCTCTAGTCTGGTATATGAGAAAAACACAAAACCTGGCAACGAAAATCAATTAACTGAAAATTGATGAATATTCTGACTCAGATCTGAAGATTTGTCTCCTTGTCAGAACATGTTTCTTTCCATCTATTATATGAGCATATGTTAGAGTAGATCAAACCGTCATTCATGCCTTGTAATAATAGATGGGCGTTGTATGATTTGGAAAGTGCAGCTTCGTACTTCAAAATCTCAGGGATTTAGCCTACGCATCCATGAAACATACTGATGAAAGCTCTTTAAAGTGTTTTTCAAGTCGTCCCAGAAACCGCCTTCTCAGGAGAATCTAGCCGCCTTATTTTGGATAGTGTACGCTCTTCAATGCAGTTAAACTAAAAACGATCAATTCAACCATCATCCACATGCCACCTCAAAACTCATTGATGTTAAAACGCTACGGGAAGTCTGACGATGCGAAAATTCGTTGAAGTTTATGAGTGCGTAGAAGATCCTTATAAGTATAAATAACAGATTTAACCGAAGCATTCAACTGACTCGACAAATCTTAGGTGTACTACAATGCCCATGAAATCGAGGATAACGTAAGTACGTAAAGGCTGTGAAATGTAAACAATATGGCAAATCTTGGCAATTGTATAAAATTTTGGAATTTCTTTCTCAATTCTCTTTGAACGAATCTGTTTGTCTCGATAAGATGTGTCCATTGTTAATAGTGAACAGTTGAAAACGGTCGTAATCAGATGTACGGCCGTTTGAGCGTATACGTATCAACTGCACAGTGCATCTGTGATTCTGATGTATTTACTGGTATGTCTCAGTTATTTTTATTGCACCAAGGGAACTCAAAACTTAATCTGGAATGAGCATTTTTGAGTGTGTTCCTGCAAATGGGGATGGATCAAATGTCAGAACAGTAATGTTCATAGTATTGACACTTTAATCCATCAATGATATTTTGTAGAAACTGAGATCAGAAACCTCTTCAAACATTCACGTTCTGTACACATCTTGATGATGCCAAACCAGAGAACTGGGCTATGGCTTAAATGCCTTTCTTGGGAAATAACGTATTACGGCATCACTTTCTGTTGTGTCTTTAGCTTATATTTTATGTGGAGTGTGAACTATCCGTTAGATAGTATCGATCGTTTCCGGGAATCTGCATTTCGTCGTCAGCTCGACTTTTCAGATATTTTATTAAACCTTGGCCATTGGGCTAAACGTTGAAATCTGTGCATCATTCAGATATTTCAACGTGCAATGTTTTGCAGATGTACTGTGAAAACAGTTGTACGGCATCATTGGCTCAATAATCTTCATTGAAGGCACAGAGACAGCTTTGCGTCATGAGTTTTCCATACTTTGTGGATGAATGTAGTGAAACAGTCGAAGTCACTAAACTTTAAAATGTTGTACCGTACGCTACGTTTTGCCCATGTGCAGTTCAGGAGCTATTAAACGCTCTCAAATATCTTGTTTCACCAGCCTGGTAGGCAAACTGGTAGAAACATAAACAGGCAGAAGGCCTGAAAAGGAGGAGAAGAGCTAACACATACACACTCTTATCTATAAACTCATTTATTGAATGAAACATCGAAACCTCAGAAAATTCAAGTGAAATTATATGCATGAATTACCTGGTTCAAGTTCTGAAGGCAATTATAAAATGAAGCAACTGAAAATTTCCATCTAGGCAAGGTATGCTAAATAACAAATATCTAATAGGTATGAAATGAGCAGTGTGTAAGTTGACAAAACCTCGTGGTAACGTGTAAGTGTATCCTTCTTTATGTGTGTCAACTAATGAACAAACAATCAGTGGCTTAGTAAACACAGAACTCCTATAGAAAGTTGTATCATGTTTATCAGTATGCAGTTTTGTTCGTCAGCCATATCCTTTCCTTCAATCGTGCCTCAATTGTAGTGAGCTAATATCTGAAGTTTCAGTGAAATTATATGATGTGCGTTAATCACTTCAATGGTACCTCGCCGTCAAAAATCATTTCTGTCGAATACTGTTTCATATCGTCGAGAAGCAATAAAACATATGCCGCAATATCGTCAAGAAGGTCGATAAATCAGGAACCTGAAAAATCAGATCGTATGTCCTGTCGCATTCACGTAACAAAATATGAAAAGCTGAAGTTGTTGTATCTGTGCAAGGACAACTTTAAAACAAATTGATCAACTAGGAAAGTAATAGTAAGAAGCGAATTATAAAACCTAAAGCGTATTTTGTTTGAATCATCACTCGGCAAAAACGTTAAGATCTGGATTGTGAAACTCTCACATCTGGTTTATAGAAATTATATAAACTAATACAAAAAATAATTATCAATAAATGGACAGGCATCAAATTCAGAAGCCGTGGTTATGTGGAAAAAATCAATAAACAACGTATTCGCTGCTAGTCAGCTCTTTTGAATCCTAAACAAGAACATATGTGAGAGAAACGCTACTTTAACAATGACTTGTGCAATAAGTCATCAACTTTATGCCGCTCATTAGTCGTCATTACTATAGCCAATAATCTTCAAATTTTGTATTTGAAATCAATTTTTAGAGAGCCCAATTAATAAAGTGAAAAATATGTGTTGAAGGGCTTCAATTTCTAACAGGTGATGGCAACGTTTTGGTAAATCTTTGAAAATAATTTCTAGTAATTCTGAGAAAAAATTATATACAAATATAATGGCTTCAGTATAAATGACGAAAGATAAAATTATGTTATTATATCAAGTATGACTATAGTCTCATTTTTCGAAGCAGACATGTCTGGTGCATGGTAGAAGAAATCGTCTTGATATTTCAGGCTACAAAACTATCCACACCTTCACTTCCTGTTTGTTAGGCATTTTGAAGATATAAAATCGTTATTAAAGAACACTTCAGTCAGTAATTCAAATAAGATCTTAATTCTTGGAGACCCAATGATAGTGATTTCTGTTATTTTGTTATCCATCGTTCTTGATTGTTGAAATCGAACAACAAGCTGACTAGCTTAGTGGCGAAGTAATCATCTTTCGATTTCCTCTTGGAGTGGTTTGAAAGATTTTCTCAGTTATTGAAAACATTCTTCAATTCCAGGTATCAACACTGGTGCAATTGCTCCTTTGCCCTGAATAAGGAAGTCCTCACCGAAACCTTGTGAAAATGAAAGTACAAAACAAAGTAGCACCAACTGCCAGAAGTCTGCTCCCGTTAACAGCCCTCAAACAACCTGATTTGATGTCTGAATCAGTTAGAGAGCCTCCAGTTTTGATAAACATAGTCATTTTAACATTCATGTCGTTATGTTGAGCCTGGCCTTCATCAGGTGAACAGACTGTTGAGGGTTACGCATCTTCCTCGTCTTGATGCTGAGCTCGCGCAGGCAACAACCAGGAGTTTCGTCACGGATGGTGGCAACAGAAACTGTCTCATCAAGGCGACATCTGGCCATCATCGCTTCTTCTTCAGCGTCCCTGGTGGCTGTTCGACGCGTAGCCGATATCCTGGCTGACCCTTTTCAAGATCAGTTATCCTTCAGGCCATCGTTACCGTCGTCTTCTGGCCGAACATGCCAGGTATGATGCACGTCGCGACGGTGGTTGGACTTCATTCGTCGGTATACCGCTGGCACAGAGGCTGCTGGATTCCACCGTGACGCCGCATCATCTGCTGACCGCATCGAGTGCGCCGTTGGTGGCACCGGGCGCAATATGACGCCTTTCCGGAAAATCCAGTTACCTGGTTCTCGAAACCTGTGCCGTAATAGTAGCTGCGGTATCTCGAAAACTGCTGTTTAATCATTCGATCGACGTCCGCAGGAATACCGTGCAATGCCTGGTCGTATGCCGTCTGAGCACCTGTACGCGTGATCGATCCGGGATTCGCTTTATGTCTGCGTCGCCGAGTTAAAGTCGTGCGAAGTCATCTCGACATATCGTCATCTTCATGATGACATGCCCGGTGTTCCATCGGTACTCAACGCGAGAGATGATCGTCCTTCGCCACGTTGATGACGATAGTCGGCGAAACGGTAGCTACATTCTGGGTGACCCGGCTCCTGGTCAAAACGAAAATCCTCTATCGCTGTTGATATCAATGCTGCAGAAGCGCCACGCTATCAGCGTGCTCGAGCTGCTTCACTGTGCTACGCTTCTCTGGCAAAACGGATACTTTCCGAGCACCAGGACTCTGCTCGATCGCCAGATGCTGCGTTCCTCGGAAGAATTCGCGCCCGGTCAAGTTGTGAGTTCTCGGCGAAAACATCATATCCGGCAGTTTCCTCCAGCAATTTTCCGAAATAAACCGTCGAGCGTAACTCGAAGGCAGCGACAGGGACGCAATATCGTTCTTCAGCTTCCAAATAAATGGCTCGATGCGGATCGCTTCAGGTGATCGTGCTTTCTGACGAATGCGAGACGGACAAAGAAGGCGCCATTCGCATATCGCGGGATATCATATCACGCTAATCAATGCCCGTAACAAATGATTGTTGATGTGAACAGCAATTTAGATGAAAGATTTATTTACAACTTTAACAAGTGGTATCGATTTGATAAAACTCTCGATGTTCTTCAAAGCGCCAGTTGCCAGGAGAGCGTCGATCTCAGGAAGTTATCGCACCATATGATACCATTTTATCGTATCGTTTAATCAGTTGGTACAATAATTGGTGTGCCTATCGACATCATTTTGCCTAAACTCTAATTGACACTATTATTTGCAAATTGGCTGCTGCTCTTCTTCAGCCTAGTAATTATCACTATAAAGATACTTTAATCAATACGTTGCGGATGCGTTTGATGCAGTTTAGACGAAAACTATAATGAAAACTGTCATTAACAGACATATCCACAACATCTCAATCAATGGCTCTCGGAAGATCGATTCAGGCGCGATACACCCAATGCAATTTGTTATGTGAAAAAATCCGCTGCCATCAGTTCCATACAATTGGCGAAGACGTTATTAATAACGAAAATGTAATCTGTATTTTAGATAGGATAAAGCCAGTAATCGGGAGTAATCAGCTTTAGCGACAAGTTGGATTTATCCATCCTGATATAGGCCTCAGCCTAATCTGAAAACCTTCGCCATTCGAAAATCAAAATTCCACTATACAACATGCTGTTTTAATTGTTTTTTTGAGATCTGTCGCATCGTTAAAACGAACGTGCATCTGTGACGGTATTTTTGCATTGCATAATACAACAGCCATTTCTCGCCTGCATAGGCCTGTTAATCCACTGCCTCATCATCATTGATGCCATAAACCATTAATGATATCAGTGGACGTATCATTATTTCATCAAACAATCGTCTTTCAAATCAATCATCGTCTCAATCAACAAACATTATTATTATATATTAACATGACCATATATGTGTCAGCGTCATCAGTGTTTTCACCGTAGGAATACGTCTTTGTTTCTATATAGTGTCTTGAAAAAGTCGCATCAACGTGTCACAGCGTGGTCCAGTCTGAAACGTCGTACTCAGTCATTATCAAATATTTTCAGAAATTTTTCTCCTCAATGAAGACTGTTGCAGCTGATCCACATACTGAAATATTATATCATTAGCCTTGTTTAAGCTATATCCACCCTTCAGGCCTGAGGATCATTTGACATTTATTTGCCTGGTATAACGTAAATGCTATAATATCCTCCATAATAATAGTACTAGTACCTTATATACTGGAATTATACTATTCAGTAAATGTAACAAATTGCATGTCTATAATCAGTGCAACATCAATGTATAACATATCTTTCCAGCTTTATACCTGCTCATTCTGAGTTGTAACGCTGTGATGCTGTGACTATGGTCTTAGTAGAGCCTGTGTTTTGACCTCACTGATAAACCAGCATCAGATCTCTGTGTGCCATTCATCCGCAGCAACAGTAGTGAACAGACATTATCAGTATATAAAATATCATATCAATCATGCACCTTGCCCAAATCAAGTCTCATCTCCTCCATTCCTCTCTGTGCTGCGATGTTTTGGTAATATTATCTTCAGCCAATCTTCTCTGCATCGCATGCTGATCTGATATATGCTGCCGCCGCTCCATCAGTGTGACCAATATCCGCGTCATCAACCTTAATGGTGTCGACCGATCTGTTAATCAAACGCCTCTTATCAAACTTCCTCTCCTTAACACCGTAAAGCAATGTGAACAGAGACTCGAAGACATCACCTTGACGAAACCCCAGCCGATAATCCACCCGATATCTCGCACGCTGTAACTGACAAGTCGAGATGTAATATCGTTGTCCATCATCAAACGTTGAAAAGTCGTGAATAGATGAAGGCGTTGGGAACTCTGGCACTTTTTGGAAGGATACTTACTGAAATGAATTTATCCGTTGTAGACAAGCCGATGAAACCGTATTCTTCCCGCCGTCAGCGCTCAGTGGCAATGATGTGATGGTGAGATAATGCTGTAGGCGAGCGTGGAACAGTGGTCTCGCTGATCCTGCAGTCAGCAAGATTGGGCCAGATAACCGTCCCGGCTCGGTGTGCAGGCAATTACCGGCAATCCGTTATCTTGATGGGTTACCAGCGATTCCATCCTTCAGCAATTTCATTATTCTTCGTCGCCCGATGGCGTCTTAACTGCCTATCGTGAAATTGTCCTCGTGATGTCTGTCTCAACCAGTGGTGTTTCCTCCTTCCGTCAGGTCATCCTGTCATTTCTCGCGGCATGTGCGTTGATTTCTTATTGAACTTTCGCTGGTCGTAATGACGTGCCATTGTTCTAGTTCCTCACGCCTCGATACTGGGTCTGCTGTCTTCGCCGGTTCGCGATATGGCGATCCTCGAGAGGGTTTGTCGACTGGCTCTCCAGCGGTAATTCGAGGTCACGTGTCGCTGCGGCACGACGTCGTGCTTCGATGCGCGAAGATATGCTGTGGCGGGCGCGCTCTGGTCTATTCACTACGAGAGTTTTGGAGCGCATCTTAACAATCGCCAGGCGTGGTCAGTCGATGTTAGCGCCTCGTCAAGTTCGCCGTCAGCGATATCCTGGTAAATATCAGGAGCAGTCGTGAACTGATTGACATCAGGTACCGGGAGTATGCTGAAGAAGAACGCAGCGCATCATCATTTTTCAGAAGGTGGTATCAAAATGATCTCTTCGTCAGCAGTGAACAATTTCGTCCCGATGATGTTGCGATATCGGACTGAGCGGCGATGCGCTGTTCCTCGGCGCAGTGGCACAATATCGTCGTCTCCAGTGCATTGATGCTGATGTTGAAGAATATGCAATCTCAACCTGCACATTCGGTGATTTTATCAGTACCAATAACAAAC